>JAGXJF010000351.1:0-87541 GCA_019208055.1 Stipa capillata | reverse complement strand
AGACGTCTGTACAATTCTTATCACAGACGGTTCCCAACACTAACCGTCTGCACAATCACACCAATGAGGTGGAAAACGCGGGACGTGCACAATACAGACAGTTTCCCACACAGAACCGTCTGCACAATAGTACGGACGGTCCCCCAGTTGGGAGCCGTCTGCACTAACATTACAGGACAGACGCTCCCAACCGGATAAGCCGTCTTACTAATGCACCGCCGTCCCCAGTTGGAGCCGTTCTGCACTAATATTACAGTACAGACGGCTCCCAACCGTACCGTCTGTACTAATTGCCACGACGGTCCCAGTTGGGAGCCGTCTGTGTTATTGTACATACGGTACCCTACTTGAAGCGTCTGTAACTAATGCTCACTCCTCACTTCCCACTCCCAGCCGAGCTTCGTGACCTCCGGCGGTCTCGAGCCGCCCCAAGCGCCGCCGCCACCGGAGCTCATGCCGCCCCCGTGAACTCCCACAAGCCGCCACCAGCACCCGCCGACGCTCCTCTCCCTCCGCGCCGCCAGGCCATCCCCGACAAAAGCTTCTCCCCGGCGCCAGCCGTGGCCCTCCACCGTTGCCACTGCCTGCCTCGCCCCGCCGCCTCCCGGAGCCGCTGCTCTCCCAGCTCGCCTGCTCCGTCCGCCAGCCTACGGTCCCGCGCCATACCGCTGCTTGCCGCCCGCCGTGCGCGACCGAGCTCGGCCGGCGTCCCGGCCGACCGCCGGCCCTCATCGATTAAGCCAAAAAAATTGACCGTGGACCACCTGTCAGGGCCTACTATTTTTGAATTATTTATTTATTATTTTCTGAGAAAATATCAAAGAGTATTAAATATTTAAATCTTCTAAATCATAGAAAATTCATTTTAGTCAGAAAAAATGCAAATAATATATCTAGAAATGTTCAGAAAAATAAGATTCTATGCCATATTCCTTTTCATTCGGTTTGCTTCTAGGAAAAATAAAATTTACTAAAACTCCAAATTATGGTTTCCGGAACCGCCGGGAGAATTTCGGATCGCGATATTTTTGGCGTCCGGACTCCGATTAAATTGATTACATTTGCATTAGTCTTTATTTTATTCCCTCTATTTCCTGCATGCATTCATCGCATGCAGAATGTTTCCGTGTTTTGATATTACGTTTATACCCTTATACCCTTAGAATTGCAGTACATTTTCGGCATAAGCTCTTTTTTTCAATGAGAAGCCAGGTGGCTGTCTTTTTTATTTCAATTTAACACTAATTTCCTTGTTGTGCGCGCGTGTAGCCAATGATCGGGTGTGGGATGTACGGTACTCTCGTCGAACCAAGGCATACCTTGATGGTGTGACGAATTTTCTTAGAGTCGCGATGAGGATAGGTTGAAGAGGGGGTGTTGGATTTACATATTGTCCTGTTGTCGATTGTAGAATGATAGATCATTTCTCGGACCCAACAGCCCTACAGATCCAAGCGCACTTGATTATTAGGGCTTCAAACCGGACTACAAAGTGTTGGACCGAACAATGGTGAAGAGCAGAATTGTTGTACAAGACGTTGGCATCGGCAAAGAACCGATTGTATTTGTCGACGAAAGGAGAGAAGAATGATGACGAAGTAGTGCATACGATGATTGTGGCCGCCATGGTGAGAAGTAGGTGCAGATGATGATTGTGGTGGCGCAGAGACGATGATAGGTGGATCAGATGCTGCGCGATGCTGACTGAACTTTATACTGAGAGAGACTTAAACAACGTTCCATACTCGAAAAAACCTTTGTTTCCCGGGGTTGCAAAGCCGAAATACACAAAGCTGTCATCCGTGCTCGCGCTGCTAAATTGAAAGCACGCTATGTTGGTCAGACAAGAGTTTCACGGCGCTCCTCGGTCTCCTCTCTCTCGGAGATGCTTCCGTGGTAACGAGCTGCCAAAAGCACAGACCGACAAAGCAGGTGGTTTTGTCCACTGGGGGATGGAGGTAGAAAGGATACAGGCTGTTCGAACGACTGTATCTTGTGCCGTAATGAATTATCGAACTTGCGTTCATGTCCAGTGTGCAAAGCAATCTCGTTACAGCGTAAGAGTCACAAACGACGCGAGTCTTTCATCGAGCCGAAGAAAGAATATCCCGCTAATGCGGTGGTGGTGTCTGCCCATAATTCCGCATCTGAGAGCGTTTGTTTGCAGAACCCAAAGAGGCCAAATTGTTTTCCTGGCACTCAGAGGACCGTAAGAAAGATTTGTGAAAGCTAAGACTCCCTGCCGATTCCGCGCAGTGGAGAAACATCGACATGATCTTCAACACTTCGTGCGTAGCCGAGGATATAAGGTTAAGTTGAGCACGGACGAATGAATCCTTTCGGCACATGAGCATCGCGGCACAGCACTTGGCCAGTTGCTCTTAGTATGTACAACCTACCACCTTGCTGTGTATGAAGCGAAGTACATCATTGAGTTCACTGTCCTCTGCTTATCCAGGGGCCCGAAGCACTTGGGAATGATATTGAACGTATACCTAGAACTTTGGTGGAAGATCTGAAAACATTGTGGAATGAAGGGTTACAGGTATGGGATGCGTACAAACCAGAGAACTTCACCCTAACACTCCATGTTGTTCTGGCACGGTCCAATGATTGCCTGCTCTGACGTAACCTTTGGGCCAGAGTACAAACCAGACAGAGGCAACCGAAGTCAAAACGAAAGGAGAGAAGTCGTCGAAGAACCCGATTCAACGAAAGGAGAGAAGATGACGACGATGATTGTGGCAGCCATGAGAAGTAGGTGCAGACCTATGATTGTGTTGGCGCAGAGGATGATGATAGGTTGGATTCAGATGCTGCGCGATGCTGACGTGAACCTTAATACTGAGAGAGACCTAACAAGTTCATGTACTTGATTGAGGACTCCAGAAGAAAACCTTTGTTTCCTCCGGGTTGCAAGCCAAAATACACAAAGCTTAGTCGTCCATTCTCGGGCTGCTTAAATTGCCAGCATCTATGGTTGGTCAGACAAGAGTTTCATCACGGCGCTCCTAGTTCTCCTCTCGGAGATGCTTCCGGATGGTAAACGAGCCTGCCCAAAAACACATACCGATGCAAAGCAGGTGTTTGTCCACTGGGATGGAGGAAAAGGATTACTGCATGTCCGATACGACTGTTTTCTTGTACGGAATGATTATCGCCTCGCTTTCATGTACCAGTGTGCAAAGCACTCGTTACAAGCGTAAGGCCACCAGACGCGCGAGTCTTTCAATCGACCGAAGAAAGGGTTTCCCCCCCGCTAAGGTGTGTGGTATCTGCCCGTAATTCGCGTCTAAAGCGTCTGTTGCAAATCCGAAATATCCAGCCGACCTATCTACCCCACCGAGACACAATCATTAGCGGTGTTACTTCTTCAACACATCTCTTAGAAGGTCATATCGATGCCCCAAAGCACTAGATGCGTTGCAGGCCGATGTGGTGCAGACATATGTCTCTTTGGAGATGTCTCCTCCGTCGTTTTTTGATATCATGGCCCGAATGTTACCGTCCACCTCGTGAGAGAGATAAGGTCTGTGGACCGGTATTCTTACGTCAGATGTACCCGTTGAGTCGGTACATGGGAGATCCTCAAGCACAGTAGCTTATGAAATATGATCTCAGTCCAGAGGCAGCATCGTCGAAGGTTGCCAACCGAGAGGTGTGTCCGAGTTCTGTATCGATTACATGGAACAGCTCAACCATAGGTGTGCCGACGTCTCTGCCACTAGGGAGACTGAACGGCAACGGGCCATAGGAAGGAAACACTGCATTCCTGACTACGTCGTCGTTATCTCAAGCCCATTTCGCTTAGTCCCTGCAACACATGACTGAATAAGCCCCGTATATCAACTGCATAAGACGAGCTCTACTCCAGAGAGATCCAGGCCGTACGGAGGCTTGGCTTACCACGATCAGCACCACCGCAGCCTTCAACAACTGGTTGTGGGTTTCAAGTGGCTGATCGTACAACATAGGGAATATGGCTGGGTTTGCTAGATGGCCAATCACACAATCTGAATTTCAAGCATACGACATAAATGGTACACCTTTTATACCAGAGCACAGGATACGAGAGCACGGTCAAAACAGCGGTGTCCGCATAGATTTCCTTCCAGGATCAAACGTGGGTGTTGTCGACCACGGCCACATTGAGGAATCTGGGAACTCGACTATGTACGTTTCAGATCCCCCTCTTGCCGTGCGGTGGATCGCACTCTCAAGATGTAAGGTCGACAGTACGGCTAATGTACTACAGTGGTACCTCGACGGCCGCAGTACAAAGATGAACCATTTGTACTCGCTAAGCCAGCTGTTCAGGTGCTTTTATGTCCTCAGACCGGCAAATCGGAAACTATCAACGTAGTCCTTCAGGAAAGAGAGGATTGTCGGAGTGGAGAATGTCCGTGACGAAGAGAGTACAATGCAATTTGTGCGATGAGTTCCCTCTTGGAGACGGCACAGCGCTCAACGAGAACAACTACCGCTCGGGGCCCACCTGCTATGCTGCAGCGTCGATCATGCAAGAAGGCTCGTTGTTAAAGGAGTATTAAGGTTAGATTTTTGTGTGATGTACCCGCTTGTTACGTATATAACGTTCACTGTTCATAATTGTAGTGTACAGTAACACTCCAAATAGGTATACGATAAATTGTACATAGGAAATATGAATTTATAAAAAAGTTCAACTCGTTTAGGAGTTCACATATTAGTTTCATATGATTTACCAGTTTAAGGCATTTTTTGCATTCTTGTCCTTTTCCAATGATCAATAATATAAGACCTTATTTTTCCTTCCGTAAACATCTTTTAAGCCAAACAAATTAAGGTGGGCCCGAATAATAGTGCGACGGTCAGCTCAGTACAACCCAGCAGTCTGTACTGTTAGGGTGGCGTCCCGCCTGAAACATCAGTAAACAGACTTTCCGGTAATACGGGACGTCTGGATTATCATTAGTGCAGACGGTTCTGATGAAGGAAGCGTCCGCACTAATGTTATATGCAGACGGCTCTATAGTACGTGCCGTCTGGACTATTAGGCCAGGGGTCCCGCTGGCATTATTAGGTAAGACGGCTCTCACTGAAAAACCGTCTGCCTAATGATGAATCCAGATGGCTCCGTTTGAGAACCGTCCTGGACTATTAATACCGACGCTTCACTTCCGAACTGTCTGGATTCCTTTTCGATAAGTCCCCGCTGTGCGCGGGTTATGTCTTTCCAAAACCCGCACCGCGCCTCATCTCCCACCCTACTGTTTTCACCGCGCCAGTGCCGCCCCCAGCCGTCGCCCTCCTCCGACCGCCGCCGCTGCCCCCAAGCGCGCCCCGAGAATTTACCGCAGCCCTGCACCAAGCCGTTTTCCCGACTAAGCTCCGCCGCCCCCTGAGGCCCCGCCGCCCCCGAGCTCCCCCGCCCCCGAGCTCCCCCGAACTCCGACCTCCTCCGCTCACCTCCTCGAGCTGCCCCGACCGCCGCCACCTGCCGACGACCCCCGAGCGGTCTGCCTCGTCCTCCGCCAACGCTCCAGATCTTCAAGGTACTAGATAGAATGGGTGTCCCCGAGCACGCGCCTCCTCCTGTTTTCTGTGTTTGTCTTGTTTTTATGTTCTAAGTTTCCACAGTGTTAGGGCGCTGCCATAGCCAGTGTCAGTAGCTACCGTCTGGAGAATCATTCAACCGAGTCCATCCAGCAGGACTCATAAGGAACTCAGAGGAGGATCCAAATAGTGTTTGCCAATATGTGTTCATGGGAAAAGGGGGTGCTTGAAGTGCTTGTAGGGCCAAGAATGTGCTTTGTAGGGCAAGAATAACAATCTATTTTGTTTTGTGGAAGATTAGAACAATGCAATATTGGATAAAAAACTCTATCGACATAATATCTTTCTATTTTGGTATGATATTAAGTATAGTCTACTTATATATTTAAGGTTTACATGAGTTCAGAAAAGGGTAAACTCACAAGAACCAAGCTCTTGTTATTCTATGTATAGCAATCCCCCTGATTCCGTGCTTCTGATTTCCGGGAATTGGTTGAGATTGTTTGCTGCCTCTTTTTTTAGATCTTAACCCTATTACCCGGTCAAAACTATATACCTATGTGGTGAGATTTGGGACTATTCATGGTGCGCATTGTTTTCTCTTATCTACCTTTATTAATGCAGTAAGCGCACATCCATTGATGTTGCAACGTACTAAAGCAAAAGTAACCGAGAAAATATCATCTATTTACATGAAACTCAATTATGAATTTATCTCTACCAAACTCTCTCAAAGTAAACTACTTTCGGTTATGCCAACTTAATTTTCAATATGCCGTACCAGATAACTTGGGCTGATATGCGCATGAACATAATATTATTATAGAAGATTCAAAGAAAGCAAACTACCATATTATGGCTTCCTTCAAAGCATTGTACAATATATGGGAACCTAATAAACACATACTGTGTACATACAGTAGTAAGCACTAAGCAATCAAACTGTAATCGCTAAATTAAACAAGCAGGGAAACAAACAAATGGTACCATCCTCACCCTAACAAAGGTTTTGTATATTTTGCAAAAGATGAAGTATGGAACAGAACATAATGTTTTTTGTTGTATAGTTGACTTAGCAGTACGCTGCTACACATTTCTGAATTTTTATTGAGTTGTATAGTTGTTCGAGAGAATGGCTCCGTCGTAAGCGTTAGTCTAAGTCATCGGAGATTGAAGCAAAGCCGAGGCAAAGACAATCTTGTCACCGTCATATATAACTCATTAGCCCTTCCCATGTATAACTCACTATGTCAGATATATCGTTATCCGAGGATTTAAGGTTTTTGATCTTGAATGGCCGCTTTAACTATGTTGTAATTATGATTTCATATTTTTTGGATTGTATAAAAGAGTTCATGAAGAATAATTTATATGAGATTACAACATTAGCACTCTTTCCAAGCTATTGCCTTCGATCTTTTCGCAAGGGTTTATATTTGCACAGTCGGAAAGGTAACCTCCGGTGAGGGGGTGTTATGGGACTCTACGTGTGTTTGCATACAAAAAACTTTCTTAGTCTAGGTAGAGTTCATGTGTCTTTATTGAAAATGGTCTGAATCTTGTCGTGTACTGCATATCTGAATTTTTGTCTTTTGAAGATGCGTCCGTAGGGAAGAGCGGACTGCCGGTGGCCTCTTCGCCTCGACAATATGAGGCCACACTTGTCTCCCTCAACCGGCTCAACCGTTGCCCCTCCCAACATCAGAAGCCATCGTCTCATGATCATACCAGAAAGAAATCGGTGGGCAGAAGCGAAGCGAGGTGGACCGAGCAAAAATAAATGCACGTCACAACACGATAACTCATGTCAGCGCTGAGGTTGTGCCCATATTGTCTCAGCAGGGCTCAGGCGGCATTCCGTAGTGCGTTGCGCTTCACGTGGCGAGGACTAATGTTCGGTATAACGTACGCCAGCTGGCCGTCAGTGGCAGATAAACAAAAGATTCCTGTGGAGCACAAATCCAAGCACAGTTCGACTTCCCAAGTCCGAGCAGGCCTTGGAAGACAGGCACGAGCCAAGATGGGCAGGCATGGAAGAACCTTCAGAGCGAGCTCTAACAAACACTTACGGGAGAACGATCTTATGCCCTACATGCAGGACCCGAAGACTTACGTGTAACTTGGGAGGATCAATGGACGGAATTGTGGAGAGGTGCACGTCGGAGGAATTCGTGCAGCAGAGTCAAGCAAACAGGGCCCGCCGGCTGCCACGTTCACCCCCCTAGGCTTCGGAAGCGGTGGGTAATGCCGCGCAAATAAGCTTGACAATGAATGGAAAACGAGACGAGCGGAGCGTCTCATAGAGTCGCGACACCCGTTCTCCATATCCAGAGAGGCGGGCCCGGACTGGTATCGCGCGGGGCCAAAATCTCGCTGATGGAACGTCGCCTTTCAACAGCCCGAAACCGTCCAGGTGGTGAAACATCCTGCGGACCTGTCCGAACAATCTGTCCAGGAAACTTTCCAAGGCAGCCAGGGAAAGATATCTACCGTCTGCTCGGGAACAAAGAGCACCCAGGGTCCAACACGTAGCATGGGGGATGACGGTTCCATGGAAGTGGATGCCCCGAGCGCTGCGGGTTCGTAACAGGAGTCGGAGGAGAACGAAAGCAGAGCGCGAGGCGGCCTAGGCGTGAAAGGATGAAAAGAGCTGATGAAGAATATATGCAGTTTCTGGACAGAGGATCGATTGCGAGGGTTCGAGAGAACGGTGCGGCAGATAGCATAGGAGCAACCCCGCGGGCGACCGCATCCCCGCAGTCTCATCCCCACATGGCCGGCGCAGGAGTAGCTGCTCATCCCTGGAAGACGTCCCTGCACAATTCGCTATCCGAACGTTCCGGTGACGCCGCGCGATGAACTTACATATCGAGCCGATCCCTCCTCAAGACGTCGTCGGCGAAGGATTCCCTGTCGACGACATTACGATGGTACTAGCTGCAAGCTCCTCGTGACCCACTGTTTTGGCCCACTGACATGCTTGAGGCTGCACGGGGTTAGCATTTCCCTATTATGAAGACTCGAGGGTTGCAACAGAGTTCCGATAGCGGCGGGTAACGCTAAGGTGGGCATTGGACTTGGTGCATGCGAATTGCTCCTCCTTCACTTCTTGTACCGCCGGAGGACGAGACGTAAGGACCGGGGCCAGGCCGTCACACTTTCATCCCAGTGGCCGACGAGTCCATTCCCTGTTGCCCCTCCACCTCCGCACGTTCCCGTCTCCGGTACTTTACAGTCCCAGATTTTCTCAATCCGTGATTCATCCTCCACCGAAGGTGAATCCGCTTCAGCACAATCCACACAATCTAGCAGACATCTAGCCCACAGCGGCCAAAATGATTGCCTCAAGCTCAGCGTAGGCCACCAGAATAGCACGAAGTCGCCAAGGGCAAAGAGGTAGATACGACGAACCCGAGATAAGATCTCAAACTGAAAGGCACGCTAGTGACAACGGGCGTCGTTAGAATGACTTGGTTAGGGCATGACGAGGTCCAACAAGGAGAGAGCGCTTCCTCAGAATATCAGCGCCCTGTCTCAATCGGTAACATTTCCTCCAATCCAGGTGGATCCTTTAAAATCGTATTTCTCGATTAGCCCGACCCTCTACCATCATGACGCCTCGTGTCAGCCTATTAAGATTCTGACACTGTAAGTGTTTCTCAATCACTGTTTAGGCTAAATATTGCCTATCTTATTGATACTCTCTTTTCAATGACCTTCTTCTATGTGTAGACATATGATTACAAGAGGCTAGTACAGAAAATCCTAATATCTGATCCGCTTCGTCCACGAATTGGTCATATGGCACAATGTCCAATTCCAGCCAAACAAGTTCGAGGAATACATATTTGGACGTCCATATATGATGCAGATCGTTCGCTCTAGTCCGGTAGATGTGGAGGTTAGTGTCATTACACTATGTAGTTCCATTTTTTGTCGTTCGAACGTCGTGCCTAACCTAGCTATTTAATTTCCTTCTGCAGAGTTTTAAGTTCCTACAGATGAGCTCGACACTGAGGGCGTCTGGTTTGTTCAAAAACAGTTAATAGCTTTCATACTTAGAGAGGTGTTGAAGGAAACCAGAGAATTCCATTGTCCTCAAAATGTTCCTCCTCAATGACTTGAGAGTTTTTTCCTTAACAATGCTTGTGAATGACTTTGTGGTTGAGAATGACGTTTAATGTTTGTTTCTGAATGCTATGTCTAAGATCAATGAGTACATTGTGTGTCTGTCCATGCTATGCCTGTGATTGATCACTTTGTTTCTAGCGTTTTCACTGCCGCGCCCGGACCGCGGCCGCACCGGGCATCGTTACCCTGCCGCACGGCCGCTGCGACAGCAGAAACGGTAGTTTCCGCTGCCGCGGCAGCAACGTCGCCTTGCCGCACGGCTGCCGTGGCAGCAGGCGGCAACACCGTCGCCCTGCCGCACTGCTGCCGCGGCAGCAGAAACCTCTGTTTCCGCTGTCGTGGCAGCAGGCGGTAGCACCGTCGCCCTGCCGCACTGCTGGCGCGGCAGCGGAATTAGCCATTTCCGCTGCTGCGGCAGCAGGTGGCAGCAACGCCGCCTTGCCGCACGGCTGCCGCGGCAGCCGAAACGTCTGTTTCTGCTGCCGTGGCAGCAGGCGGCAGCACCGTCTGTACAACCGCACTGCTATCGCGGCAGTAGAAACAGTTGTTTCCGCTGCCGCGGCAGCATTGTTTTCCTGCCACAGCAGTAGTACAGACGGTTCCAGGGGTAGAACCATCTGTACAAATTCTTTGTACAGACAGTTCTGGGTATGCTTTTGAGGTACTGTTCAATGCATTTGGGCAGACGGTTTTGTGGATGGAACCGTCTGTACAAATACTTTGGAGGTACTGTACCAGAGAATATCACAGACGGTTCGTGTGTGGATCCGTCTGTACTAATTATTTGTACAGACGGTTCAATAACCGTCTGTACAAAACTGATTTGTACTGACTGTTTCGTCCAGACGGTTCGAAAAACCGTCCCGCCCGGTGTTTCCAAACCGTCTGGACAAATCGATTCTGTAGTAGTGATTGGAAACAGTCCATCATAAATTCTAAACTATGTCGTATGGTTCGACTTGAACCTCAAATTCCGAAACCATCTATATTAAGTCTTGATCGTTCTAAAACTGTTAAACTAAACCCTAGCCCGATTTTAGATAGTGATTTTACATTTTGAGTTTTTCAAAAAATAATAAAATATCATGAGCATAGGAAATACTATGAAATGAGAACCCGCAAAACTTCACCATAACATATGACTATTTGTGTCATGTGTAAAAATGACAAGAGAATTCATCTATCTCTTATCTTTTTTTATAAGGAGTAGGTATTATCATATTGCTTGACGAATTTTTGTCGGTTCTTATTTTATAGCATTGTCCCCACTCATAAATTATTTTAGATTTTTTGAGAATTTTAGAGGACAAAACCACCCTCCAAACCATACCCAGTGTTTATGGTGGTTTTGCACCTCTAAAGTTCCAATTTTTTTGAAACAATGCATGAATGTAGGAATGCTAAAGAATGAGAACCTACACAAATTCGACCAAACATATGACTATTTGTCTTCTATAAAACAAAGACAAGATGAATCTATTTATATGTTGTTATTCTCAGGCATGACATAAATAATCATATTTTTGGATAAATTTTTGTAGATTATCATTTCATAGAGTTCCCTATGGTCAAGAATTATTTCACAATTATTTGAATTTGAAAACCCAAAAATATAAAATCACTATCTAAAACCTGGTTATGGTTGATGTTAAACAGTTTTGGAAAATTTAGGATTTAATATAGATGGTTTCATAGTTCAGGTTTTAAATCGAATCGAGCAACATAGTTTAGGGTCTAGAATGGACATTTTCCTACGTTACTACATTGCCTCTGCGCTCTTTCAATCAGATCTGTACTAGACTTGCCGTCCGATCGATCACAAATATAAAATGGCCATGCTTAAAGTGGTCGAACGCTCGTCTATGTAGGTGCATTTTATCAGGCAGGTCTGATCGGGGGCCATGGATCAACATGTTCCCCGGTTACTTCATCAATCCTCGCCGACGCCGTTCGCGCGCCGCGCACGTGGTGCGATGCGACGGCGCAACAGCGACCGGCCCCCGCGCACGATGTGCGGGGAAACAACAGGTACCATGGCTCACATCCGCCCAGACGTGCGTCCGCCCGTACGTCGCTGCCTCTCGTAGTCTCGTGCCTTCACTTCAAGCGCCATGCCGTCCATTTCTCACGGTTACTAGGATTAATTCCCTGATTAGTGAACGATGAAGCCCCGAGCCTCTGTCTGCAGAATTACATGTATATACGCATGTGTTGACAGGTTACTCCCATAATGTAATATATCATTTTCTTTCTTCTAATTTATTTGTTTTAATTCAAGGGTGGATCGAAGGGGTCACTACTAGAAGAACCCTCTTGACAAATCTGTGCGCATGTCATTGTCCTTAACTAACTCGTCCAAGTTCAGATAAATGCCTTTCAGGAGTGTTGGAGTGTAGATATATGATGTCTACATTTTTCAGATTACTGGAATGTTTGTATAGGATTTAACTTGATATCTTCGCTCGATACTTCTCTACATGGCACATGTGCAAATTCGTCAACACCAGCTCATTGAATTCTCACCATGAAAACACCAGTTTTAACTACCAAAATAGGATTCCTATGTCTTTCAAACAATTCATTACGAATAGTACATTAGGTAGTAGCTTTTTAATGTTTAGCTGAAGAGAAAAAAAATATGGTCAGCCTCCCGGTATCGATCCCAGTTAGTGGATTGCTAATCATCATTAGTGCTCGAAAAGAAAAATAATTGACATTTCACAATTAATACAACAAAAGCCAGCATTTTGTCTGTCACTGAAACAGAAGTGCGACATTTTGTGGAGAAAAATTCTCTTCTTCTTCTTTTGCCAAAGGAAGGAGAGACTCTATTTATGATTCATGAGTGCTATGATCATTCTTTACAAAGTGACGACACAATAACATCAGCAGATTGCTCCACTTATCGTGGATACCGATCCAACTCATGAGCAGATAAGCTACCATGTTCTGTTCTGTCCTAAACTATTCTTATCCAGCACCAAACAGGGAACTTGGCTCTTGGATCGGTGTGTTGTATCGTCACCTGACTCTCACTGTCGTGTGCAGTCTGATGCAAAATTTGAGGTCTCCTCGCGTGCAACTATGGTAATTGTAGCCCAACTTTGAGATGTTCTTTTTTCCCATGGGGCACCGGTATCTCTATGTTTCCCAACACACGTACACCAGCTGAAGTTATCTCAACTTCAGGTAATCAGTATCGCAAGATCAGGTTTCTGCTATCCTCGTCAACCATTTACTGTCCTTTTAGCAGATCATCCACTACTAAAAAAATAGTCATCATAGACGCTTCATATCCACGAAATCGTTTTTCATTAGTCTTATCACATACAATTTTCTCAAAATAGTCATCACACTCAGTTATTTAAAAAACTTACCTTCAATAAGCAAAAACCATCCGTGAATAATCTGGCCCATTAAGCCCAATAAGCTGTTGATATATAAACCAGCCGGTGCCCTCCAAACCCTAGCTCTCTACCCACAGTCCGGTGTGGTCGCGTCCCGGAGTCCAACCTCTGCCTCCTTACCGTCGCCTTGACCGCTCCACCTCCAGCTAGGACCTCAAGCGCGGCCTCCCCTCCGCCACTTCCACCACCTCGTCACCTCCTACATGGTGTCCTTCCCCTCTGTCGTCTATGAGGAAAATGCTCCATGGCCTCCGCCCTTTGCTTTGGTACCTCCACCGCTGAGCACTGCCATAGCAAGGCCGGGGATCATTGCATCCACCCGCCTCGACGCTGGCACCCCTAGATCTAGCCACTGCAACGCTAGGTAGCACTGGATCTGGCCACGGCGACATTGGGCATTGCCATAGTCAGTTGAGGCGACAATGGGCGATGGTGCTGTTTTTTATTTTATTTTTGGAATTGGACATCAAGGGGGCAGGGGGTGTGGCAAATCATTTTGTCATCATAGACCTTTTCTTACAGACAGGTGAGAAAACCTAATGATTTTTTTCACCCGTCTGTGATACGACGCATGTCGTAGTGATCCTTTTGAACATAGCTAACTATCGGATCATCGTTGCATCAACCAGGAGAGGCTAGAGTTTGTGCAGCAGTTGCCGGTGTAAGCTGGTGTGAAAAGAGAGTAGAATGACTCAATCAAGAATCTAATAAGTTAGCAGAGTGCATCAAAGCGCCTGCCCTGCTCAGTGCCACTAGCCTGCGTAGAGCAGATAATTGGTCAAGATTTTAGTCTAGTTATTGTGCAACTAATAAGGAAAAAGCTCTTGCTCACCAGAATGATCGATGCACGCATCAAATGCACTGAGAGGCATCGATCGCAAGCTGATCCGGCACAGGGGGGCTTACCCATCCATCTCTCTCCCTCCTTCCCTCCTCTCTCCTCTGCACCGTGTCGCTAGATTTTAAGTCCCGGGCAATCCAACAGCCGAATCCCCCTTGCCCACCACCACCGCCGTCTTTATCCTCTATTTCCGCCCCTCCCAACCCCATTTGTTTCATGCTCACCCTCCGTCCTAGCTCCCCGGCCGCTACACTCTGGTTCCCTCCTCCTCACGTAAGTCTTGTAGAGCCCGGAGATCCCGCCTACCAAATGATGCTACTTAAAGGCATTGTTGATGTTATAATAGTATTTTTCGTTTTGTTACTGGCCTTAGTGATTTTTTTGTCACAATTTTTTTGTGTTGTAGTAAGATGTTGCATGTGTTTCACAAGAAAGAACAAAATTGTGCATAGATCATAATTTTTTGTTGAATTTTTTTCTACATTTTGGTTGCATAGATCCTCGTGTTCCTCTTTCGTCTTGAAGCTTCAATAGTGTACTAGAGACCCATGCATATGGTCATCCTGCGTGATGCTAGTGTATGTTTTCTTCCTACGTAAATTAGTCAACTGAGGTTGTAGCTAAATAATATATAGGAACTGAATCTCAGTGTGGGAGTATAGTACTATATCATGATGATGTATATATTCAGACTTGTGGGCTTGTAATACTGACTCTCGTGTGTAATAATCCCTACCTTATGTATATGTATCCTTTGGAATGTAATTTAGCTTTTGAGCTATTATACTACATTTGTGAAATGCTTGGATTCCATCTTGTGATCCACACTGTTCAATTTCCCAAATACATTCTACTGAAATGTTTCAATATGACCCAACCTTTGAGTCCTATGGTAATGTCTATCCTTTATTTCATGACTGCTTGAAACACTCTACGAGTTCTCAACCAATCATGGTAGTGGCCTTGGTGTAAGCCACAATGATGATGATCTTCCACCTCCGCCAAGTATGGAGGAAGTTCTTGCGCAGATAGAGCGCAATTGCATGGAGACGATGCGACTTCTCAAGCCACTCATCCAAAATACTAACTGCCAGCCTGATGATCTCGTTGGTCTACCAGATTTTATGAGGACACAACCACGTGTGTTCTGTCGCTCCAAAGATCCCCTCGATGCTGACGATTGGTTCCGCACGATCTAGCCCAAGCTTGAAATGACACGTGTTTCCATGGCAAACCGCATGAATTATGCTGCTAATCTTCTAGAGGGTGCTACCAATGCATGGTGGGAAAACTTCCTCGCCATGCACAAGCCTGATCATGTCGTCACATGGTCAGAATGTCGTTCAGCCTTTCAAGGGGCTCACACTCTAGAAGGAGTGATGGAATTCAAGAAGGAAGAGTTTGACACGCTTAAGCAAGGGTGGAACAACATTACTGAGTATCTACACGAGTTTAATCATTTGGCTCCGTATGCTTAAGGTGACGTTGCCACCGATAACGACAAGCAGGATAAGTTTCGCAAGGGACTAAATCTTGAAATCCGATATGAGCTACTCGCCTTTGACTTCCCAGTTTCTAGACCTTGCTGAACAAGGTTGTGAGAGTCTAGTTTCAACTACCAGACCTTCCTTGTGTACATCCTCGTCAGTCCAGGATCATGCTGACGGTACACAAGCAGAATGAATAACACTGCATGCATTCAAAGATAAAACATAGATTGTGTAGGATATGCCACATGGCTTACAAAGTACCATGTCTGAATGACATTATTACATCAGAGGAAAACAGTGGAAACAAAAGTGATGCGGCTCCATCCGTGCCACAGGCAATTGACGGAGGCCACACGACCTACTCTTCAGGATCATCGAAGAAGAAGTCCTCTTTGGCAGCATCTTCAGTATACTCCTCTGCACACCACCACAACAAAACATGCTTGATGAGTACTTCGCGTACTCAGCGTGCCCTCTCGTAGGGAAACACCTAAACCAGTGTACATGAGGCTTCAAAGGATGGCTTTATGGCTCTTTTTGCGTAAAAGCAGTTTTAGTTGTAATATTAAGGTAGATTCGATGGCATCATTTTGATATAAAACAGTTTTAATATCAGGGGTAGTTTTCATCATGTGTGGTCCACGACCAACACATTCAAGCAAGGAACTCCTGCCTTAGCTCGTCCATAGATTCCATCAGCAAAGAGGTAGAAGTCTTTTAGCTAGATCCATCTAAGGTGTGACATGCCCACCGGGTCTGGCTTGGAGTTGAGAGTACGTCCCCACACTCCGATCCCCCCATATGTGCCAAGGGTCCTCGTAGTTACGGCCACCCTTTCTGCGGTACGGCAACATCGGCACCAAAAGCTAACTAACCTACTTGACTAAGCCAGTGCCCATATAGCATGTGGTTATACTGTTTTCACAATTATCGGCTTTAAGACTTCGGCCTTATTCGATACGGACGACTAATGGCTTCTTCATCTCATGAAGAACGACCATTGCTCCTTCATCACGTGATCCAGCTGTCGCCCGCACCTTTTACATGGTAAGTTTCACCTAGAGTAGAATAGGGAGAATAGAGAGAAGGAAACATCAGACATCCGGCCTAGCTCAGCGAGCTCAACAAATAAGTTTCAATTTCAGGGATCATCGATCTATAGATCATTCCTTCGTTGAGGCAAATAAAAACAACCTAAGGATATATTTTAAGTATGGCTAAGCATTTCTATACTCTATTCAGATTAACAATCTATTAATCTACTCAGGGTACCAAGTAACAGGTGACAAGCGGATAAAGGTAAAGATGTGTCAATCGATACGCTAGCTACTGGATTAAAACTGCATGCATGTTTGTAAATGACAAAATATAATGACTTTTAGAAATATGGTATCAAATATGATCAAGAAAGAGGGGGCATGCCTTCGTGGTAGTACTCTTCTTCTTCAGCTGCTTCGGTCACCGTGTCGGTCCCTTCACTCCCTAAGATCGCAATGTAGCAAGAGCGAAACAAATAAATACGGACTCTAGTAGAAACATTTTGGGAAGCAACACGAGAGAAGCACGATGAAGGTAAGATATAGATGGAATGGAACGATGGCGCGATAACGTCATCACGACGAAGATAGAAGCAAGGTCTATCACTAGAGAGTCCTTAGTATAGGTCTTTTAAGATTAGGCCATAACTATATATACACACACACACACACATATATATATTACAATATCATATTCACAATACAAGCATAGCTACCTTTTTGCTAGCATGACATATTCAAATAAAACATAAGCATGGCATAACCTAACATGTCTAATGATCAATTGCTTAAACATTTCAGAGAATAACATGGTTTGTTTACTGTTATAACACTGTTCACCAATTAATTTAGAGCATAAGAACACTATAGAGTTACACATGCATTTCTACCATAGTAATGACTAAGACTATAGCCATAGGGCTATTTGATGTTATTAGCATGTATTAACTAAGTATGGATCATCTTTAGGGTGTGTTAATAGCACAAAAACAGTACCAAAATGATTTAATAATATTATTAAATCTGAACATTATTTAAATAAAAAGGTTCTGAAAATTTATTTTAAATGAGTACAACTATTATTCCAAGCATGAAAACTACTCTAAAAATATTGTAACACATTATTTAATTATGCTAAATGAGTTCTCATGACTTGACACATTTCTAGAACATTACACGATTTATTGGGTACTGAACATGTATTTTTAGTTGCTAAAACAGATTTATAAAGGGACTATTGCAAATAACAACATTTAAATATACATTTTAAATGAACCTAGAACACTTCCTGATTTTTCTAGCTCAAAACAAATTGCAGGAAAAAGGTTGTAAATTACATGGTAAATTAGTTCTAGAGTTCTCTGATCCTAAGCAAAAATTAGATATTAAAAACAGAGAGCATTTCTATTTTTAATAATTAAAACAAAGCTTATTTTAATTCTAGGAAATTCTACACAAGTCCAAAAATTATGAAATTTTACAGAGTTCCTACACATACTAGTAATCTACTGGGAAAAAATAATTTCAAAATAATCATCCCGTACAGAGTTAGTGCAAAATTTGGTCGAATTTCATCCAAATTCAAATGAAATTTAAAATCTAACGGTCGGATTCAAAATCTGATCGCTCCAGCGGGTTCATTGGGTCCCAAATACCCCATTTTACTACTAAGATCACAGGTTAGACATGGTTTGCATGGATGTAGAAAAATGGGCAGAGGTACAGTACATGGGCTACTGTACATGTGAGGAAGTTGATCGATCCCAATTCATGGCTGCACAGAATGAGTGAATGGGTGGACATTGGCCGAAATTGGTTGGGGGAAAATGTTCCAAGGGCTGTGGGAGCCTACCACAGAGAGGGATTGAAGAGAGGCTCACTGAGTGCGAGGAAATCGAGAAGAGAAGCAGTTCATCGGAGTTGTGGGAGAGCTCGTGGTACGGTCGGTGTAGTGAATGAAGATCGAAGATGCTCACGATAGGAGGTGCGCGTCAGCGTGGGGAAGCTCCAGCAGCAACACCTCGGTGTGGGGTGCGTCGATGTTGCCGGAATTGCTCGCCGGAGTTCCGCCAGAGTTGAAGAAGAAAATGTTGTGGAGGAGAAATTTGGGAGAGAGGAAAAGGGAAAATACACAGGGGAGGGGGTTCCTTTTATAGGGGAGGAAGTAGGGAGATGGAAAGGCAGTAGAGGAGATGAAAAGGGACATAGGTGCACTGCTTAATGGCTGGAAAAATGGCCACCGGCGCTCGCCGCACGCGTGCGCGCGTTACCAGCAGCGCAGCGGCCGCCTGCTGCTCATGCGTGTTGTGCACAGCATGGGTGTTGCATGCAGCATGTGGCCCATGCTGGCCTGGTGCGCTGGCTGGACTGCTGGGCTGGTTGGCCCACTAGGCTGGCTGGCCCTTTTTTTTAATTTTCGGAATAAAAACTAAAAAAACAAAGCAAAACAATCTCAAAAGTAGTCTAAAAATTATGAAAAAATTCTAGTAAATCAATTTGAACATGGAGAACTCAATAAAAATATTTTTGGGGCACATTTTCAAAGTATGATCAAATGAAAAATTTAAAACCTCACTTATAGCTCTCAAATTAATTCATAGCTTTGAATTAATTTGAAATAAAATCCAATTAAAATACACATAGATAGATTATATAGTTGCACATCATCTTTTCCTTTAAAAAAATTTCAAGCCCGTAAAATTTGAGGATGTTACAAAGGCTGTCAAGATGGAGCACGGCAAGCAGACTCTCTCATCAGCCATGTAAGCATGCCCGTGACACCTCCAAGCCATCTCACTGAGTGCTAGATGCGGCGCGTGTGAATTCCAACCTGCGTGTTTAACTGTGCCACCCCCTATCAGAGGCCATCTGGCTTTGCTCCTAACTCCACCTATTTAGGGCTCTAACAGAGGACATTCAGTAGACAACCCAGTAATCCCAGTGATGCTTGCTTTACATGTGGCCAACCTAGCCACTATTCTCGAGAATGACCTCAAAACAAGAACGATGCACCTCACCCTAACCGGGGGCAAGGTCAGGGTCGAGGCACTGTTCTACTCAATAAGGTGAACCCCAAGCCCCAAACTGCTAGTCGTGGTCATGTGAATCACTTGGTCGTTGAAGAAGCTCAGGAGGCACCAGAAGTCGTGTTGGGTATGGTTCCTATTAACTCAGTGCCAACATCAGTCCTTTTCGATTTAGGAGCTTCACACTCCTTCATATCTAAGGGGTTTGCCAAGAAACATAATATTCCTTATGAAGTCATGCATAATCTATGGCTGTCCTTTCATTGGGATCGGTAATTCGAGCCACCCAGAGTGTCGTGGAGTTCGCATTGAAGTTGGCAATTAGGAGTTTTTAGCCACCTTGATCATGTTAGTCTCCACTGACTTTAATGTCATCTTGGATATGGATTGGTTGTCAAAGCATCAAACTCAGATTGACTACTCAACCAAGACCATATCCCTTCTCCATCCCTCAAGTCAAATAGTTTGGTTCACTCCAAAGTTCATCAAGTATCACATTTTTGCACATGATGGGCAGACTTTTCCTGAGATTTAAGATGTTCCGATAGTCTGTGATTTTCTGGATGTCTTTTTGGAAGAATTACTAGGTTTGCCACCTGACCAGTATGTCGAATTCGTCATCAAGTTGGTTCCCAGAACCGCTCCCATCTACCGTTGTCCATATTGGATGCTTAGGAATGAGTTAGTCGAGATGAAGAAACAACTTCAGGAGTTGGAAGAAATTTTTTTCACCCGACCTAGCTCCTCACCTTGGGGATGCTCAGCTTTGTTCATGGAGAAGAAGGACAAAAGTGATTTGTGTGGATTATCGACTCTTAATGAGATGATGATTAAAAATAAATATCCACTACCTTGAATTGATGATCTTTTTGATCAATTGACTGGAGCAACCATTTTCTACAAAATTGATTTGAGGTTGGGCTACCATCAAATCAAAATCCAACCTAAAGGCATTCCTAAAATGGTGTTTACAACTTGTTATGGGTTGTATGAGTATATCGTGATGTATTTTGGGTTAACCAATGCCCCTGCCACATTCATGAGGTTGATGAATTCCATCTTCATGGAATATCTGGGATGATTTGTCATCATCTTCATTGATAACATTCTTATCTTTTCCAAGACCAAAGAGGATCGTATTGAGCATTTGAACTCGATCTTGGAGAAACTTCGTGAGCATAAACTCTATGCTAAGTTCATGAAGTGTGAATTTTGGCTCTAAGAAGTCACTTTCCTAGGCCATGTGTGATCGGCAGAAGGTGTTGCCGTGGATACTAGTAAAGTCTAGGATGTTCTCAGTTCGGAACAACCCAAATCAGTCATGCAAGCGTGGAGTTTTCTTGGTCTGGGAGGATACTACCACTGATTCATTGAGAATTTCTCCAAGCATACCAAGTCGTTGACTGAACTGCTCGAGAAAGAAAAGAAGTTTGAATGGGCATCTAGATGCGAAGAAAGCTTCTCAGACCTGAAATGCAAGTTGACCACTGCTCCCGTGCTTGACCTCTTGGACATTCACAAAAGCTTTGATATCTAGTATTGAGAGCGCATTTACGCCCCTAGACTTGTGTTTAGTTGTTTTGATGATTAATGACAACCGGGTTTTTGGACTAACCATTTCGTTGAGTTTAGAAAGTGTTTGTACAGGTTAGAAACCACTCTGTGAGGTTGCATCAAGAGGATGAAACTACGAGCCTGTGAAGCCCATGATTGATGATGTGTGAAGGATTTTGAATGGATTCATATGATGAAGGACATCAAATCAAGAGATGGATCAAAGATCAAGAAGTTGAAGAAGTGAATCCCATGTGATCAAGAAAAATCTTAAGAAGTGCACTTGAAGGGATACAAGATTGTGTTCAAGGGAGTGAACAACGTATGATCAAGGTCTTGAAGCGTGGAATTCAACAGAAGAATTCAATATGTGGCTTCAATAGATCATGATAGAACTTCAAAGATGAGCATGTAATCAAGTAGTTTGGTACGTAATATCAATCATGCATGTGAACTAGCCATGTTCCATGTGTTTGGAAAGTGTACGGTTAAGTTTACTTTATGAGGTAACATCAAGAGGATGATTTCACTAAAACCCAAGTGAAGATGACATTAAGTGTTGATGGTCATCAATGTGCGTTGAGTGTTGTTATAAGCCTTAGAGGTTGCTTCATACGAGGAAGATCCTCAAAGGAAGATTGTGGTGTGCATCATGTGAGGATGAGTCTCAAGCAAAGCTTTTATATTAAGTCCAACATTGAGAAGAATGATTGCTCTCATTTGTGGTCTTCGATTGGGGATTTCTCTACTTCCACATCCGATCATGGAGAGCCCTCAATTGCATCCACCTCCAACGATGAACAACTCATAAGGTCATCCACTTCATCAACATATGGCAAGAAAAAGGTAATGACTCTATGAGTGATAATAGTGATCATGATGATGATGTTGTGTTCACATTTGTTGATTTGTTTCGTATGGTCAAAAATGTTAAAACTCATGGCACATGACATGGAACAAGCAAAAGAGTCAAGAAAAAATTCATCTAACTCCAACTCACCTATGTGCCTCATGGCAAGAGGTAATAAAAACATAAAAAGTAACGATGATGATAGTGATGATGAATTTGAGATGCTTAGCTACGATAAACTAGTTTACGTGCTAGAAATGCAAGAAAAATAACTTGTGAAGAAAATAAAAGAACTTACACAAGTACAGAACGACACTTCTCGGCGGTTCAAAATGATCATTCTTGACGGTTCTGGCGACTATGGAGAATTGTGAATCCTAGAGCTGTGTGGGATGTGTATTGTCATGCACGATGGTTCTTACAGTGAGCCATGTATGATGATATTGTCATCCAGTATTGACACTGCTCATACGTGACGGTTATATGTGGCGAGCCATGTGGGATGACCTTCTCATTCCAAATAGCTCTTTTGTTGCAGCCATTTGGAATTTCTACCAAAAAACAAGATTAAATATATATTTTTAGGCTAGCAAACAGAAAATTCATTAGAATTTTAGCAGAATTCATATATAGTCAGCACATGACAACAAAATTCATTCAAATAACAGAAAAGGCACATTATATTCACATGATATCATCATCTTCACATGAATGAAGTATAAATGATATAATTTTATCAAAACACATTTACACAAGTCTAGTAGCTAATAAAGTAGCATTTACATGTCTACTAATACACTCATATATGGTTTGTTGAACTTGTCGGTAGAAGATGAGATGTTTGTAATCAAATAGTAGGCAAATTGCCCTCTAATCTCGATGTAGTTGATTTCCTTCAACGCCTTCTCGTCCATTGATGTCAAAGCCTGTATAGAGTCAGTTTAATGTCATGCATATATGTTAAATGGGAAATATTAGTAAAAATTTAAGACTAACTAACCGTGAGTAGACCCTGTATGTCTTTGATCCTTGAACATGGGATGAGTTTCATCATATTGTGGCAAAAATAATAGGTACAATGTTGGTTTGCAACCGTTGCAGGATGCTATGGAAAAAATATAGCAACGGGATTAGTTATGTATAGCATTTTTTTATAAAGACAATATAGGAGAATTTTGTTATTAATTAGAAAATATCTTAAAGTTCAAGTCGTAGTGCAAACTATTGGTTTTTTCTATCTTGGATCTCCCACCATGAGAAACGTATCTAGCGAATGCCCTACATGATTCCAAAATTTAAGCCAATTCCAACATGAAGAAAGAATTCGAAAAATTACAAAGGAAATAAAATGTGCTCTATCACCTGTGATGAAAGAGGAAGCCCAAGCACAGGAGGGGAAAGAGGAGCTAGATCTGTTTGGAGGAATTGAAGGAGTCAATTACTATATCGACTACGGGGAACCAAATGACGTGGAAATAGAGTAAGAGTAGAATATTAGTAGCTAAGAATAACGTAGTAGTAGTAGAATTATGTTCATATGGTTTTTAGTCTTTTACTTTCGGTTTTACATTTCAGTCTTTACTCTTTACCAAACCTATCTTATTGTACTTCCGTTGAGTTGGAAACTTTTGTGTACTTTTGACTTGTAATATTGACTATGTAAGTTTTGGTCTATTACAAAATGCTTCTGTTGTACTATTCTGATGAATGTAATATTAATGAGATGGAGTTTCATTGTACTATATCAAAGACTAGCACAATACACCATGCAATGGTGTGCAGGGTTGCTTCCAGTACATGTAAGACCTACGCTATGCTATCTACAATTAAACAATCTACGTTTACATATCAACCCTAATCTAACTGTCGGGGCCCGAAATAGTACATGAATTAGGAAATGATGTTCCGTCAAAGGCCGAGAAACCGCTTAACGTGGACACACGCTTACCTCACGTCTACCCGTCGTTAAGGGTCCGACACTGCCAGCACCGCATACGAACTCCACCTGACTACCTGGTCGTATGTCTCACTGGTGGTTCAGCCGGCCAGAAACGGGCATCTTTTGACAAGTCAGATATAATTCCAAACACCCTGTAGTGGCTTATCATCCATCTACGGCGACAAACCTCACGATCCATTAGGGGAGCCGGACCCCTATATACACACCCTAACCCAATTGGCCGAAGCGCAATCAGTGGATCACCCGAAGGCCCGGTACAGGAATCCACACTCTGCCTAGCTGGCAATTGCATCTCAGCTAGCGGGTGACTCGACTAATTGATCACAAGATTCGCATCTGAAGACCAATGCTACTCTGCTACCGTCACCCCGTACACTTCAAACGTTCACGTGCTGTGCACAAGCAATGTGGGGAACAACTTGATAAACATTACACAAGCTCTAAAAAGAGATTTACGAGATAATTAAACACGTCCCTTACACATGGGCAACTAAATACATTACAATCAAAAGACCCCTAGGTCGCAAGTACCGAACAAGATAAACAGCAGAAGCATAAACAAAAATTTAACCCGATGTTCCTTAAGACATCTAACCATGAATTACCCACGAGATCTTCTAGCTAACAAGGTAAATAAACCAAGCAGGACAATGCAATACTCATCAACACCAAGTCCATTCCCTGTGATTACTTTCGTACTTGTAAGATGCTAACCTATCCCAATTTACTTAACAAGGCATGGAATGCTAAATTACTTCACGAACAATTCATATCAAATTAAATATGACATGGCATAGGCATGAACAGTAAGTATGGGAATTAACATGGATAGAACCAATTAAGCATTCCTTAATTTAGCAGATATCAATAATAAGAAAAGCAATAACAGTAGCCTAAGCAGATTCACACGGAACAAGTTCAACATGAGCATCACATGAACCTGTCCAATCATCATCAAAATTAACAGCAAACTCATGATAAAACCTTTAGGCTAACATCAACCAGTTCATGAACACCATTTAGTAGCAACCAAACTCATGATACAATCCCGCAGATTATCATCAAACAGTTCAGTCATATTAAACATAAGAACCATGAAATGACCATACGAACCAAGTTCAGATCAACTTCATCATCTTATTTCTTTAAAGACTCATTGGTCGTCGACAGCCCCACATATACTGTCATGGCCCCTCACATGGGGGTAGCTAGTCCCCATTGAGTGGTTACCCACTAGACGACATTTGTGGTCTTCGCCCGACCAATACGCGGCTTATTAGGGAAACATCACACAAGGATCATGATTGGCCTCCAATTACACTCAACATTGGGCTCGAGGGACCCTCAACATTGCACAGCCCATCCGATGACCATATTCCCCTCATCTCTCTTTCTCTCTCTCACACACACTTAATTAGGAGTTCCAGTGGATTAAAATGTCGATTTAATAATTGGGACAACCCCAAATCAACAATCAGACAAGGGACGCAATAATTTAACATCCATCCAAGTAAATAAGAAATTGGAATTTAAAAACAAGCAGCATTGCTTGCCTGGGAGCTTGGTGAAGATGTGCAAGAGCCAAACCCAATCACGAGAGAATCCGAAATGCCACGAAGATGCAAATGACATCTAGAAGAGGAAAGAGCAACTAAGATGTTATGATGAGCATGGCAAGAATGTATGAGATGCCACTACTACGCATTTAGACAAAGCATGGAGTTAACCTAGGCATACTATGTTCGGCTTCACATCTTGATTTGCCTTAAGTTAAGTTGTAGCTTTAATCATAGGGAAGCAACTAATAGGGAGATATTCATGAAATGTGATACGTAACTAAGGAGAAGGGCTTTAATTAAGATTAATGGTTCATTTGGGTAATTCATCTTAATGAAGTGCAAATTAGGGCGATAATGGCATGTATGATACATAAGATGGTTAGCCGATGTAAATTAGGATCCTCTATATTGTGACAAGGTGCACTATCAACAAGACAGGGTTTAAGACTTATATTCACATAGTATTAATATGCAGGGTTTATATGCCATATGTCAAACTTAATAATATACTTGGATCCCCAGGCTTCTACAACATGTATGCACAATTTTAATACCAAGACCATGATCTAATTATAACATTAATGTCCGCTGTTCCAATTGACCAATGTTGCATATTTTTAATTTAATGAATTCTAGACAGCAGGACATTTTTGGCTATAGCTCTCCAATGACTTATCAGAAATTGACAAATAACTACTTAAAACAGAGCTAGCGACTATATCTTTAAATCCTACTTTAGTTTAATCTCACGACAACCAAGGGAAGAACATAGAAATAACCCCGAAAAGGGTTCAGCCATCATTAAGAGACCTACGACAAGGGACTATCTGATATCAACTAAATGGTCGCAAAGCTTTGCTTTACCACATAGGGATCACATCTACAAGCAGAAAAGGAGTTACCCTCAATGCGTGGACATGAAGGGAATGACAATGACGGCATTGGTGGTTGTAGATTGTCTTTGGATTGATCTTCTTCATCATCGGTTACCGCATCGGCTTCTTCTCCTTGAGGCAGCAAACGGCAACCGCACACATGGCAGCCACGACAAGCGGCAAAGCGGCGAGGGCAGCAGCGCATGTGGCAAGGGCAAGGTGTAGCGGCGGCGACGACGTCCATCAGCAGCAGTGGTAGGGGAAGGAGGGGTGCAGCAGATGAGGCCGGCTGGTGGTGAAGAGCACCGGCAGCACACTAGCTGCCAGCGACGGCGGTTGGCCCACTGGCCGACGGAGCGATGAGGCCATGGGGCCACTGGGCAGGGCGGCAGCGTTGTCCGCCAAGTCGCACAAGAGGGAGGCCAGCGGGGGAACGAGGACGTGACAGAGACGGTGCCATGGGGATGAGGTGTGGGGCGGTGGCACATCGGCGGAGAGCACAAGCGGAGGGAGGTGGCGCAATAATGGGGCTCGGGGAGGCGCGAATGCGAGCAGACAGGTAGGGGACACGCGGCGGGGATGGCTTGGCGAGCGGTAGAGGCGCGTCGATGAGGGGTGAGGCGCGGCCTAGGAACGGCGGGGCTAAGGCAGCGGTACAACCATGGTGGCCGGCCGCACCGGCGGGAAGAAGTGGCGAGGCCCGCCAAGGGCGGCGGCTCCGGGGCGAGGAGAGCGGCGCGGGCGCGAGGGAAGCGGTATGCAGGAGGCAGCGGCCGGAGGCGGGCTCGCAAGCAGACGTGCTTGGGTGCAAGGGGCCTGGGGTGGCCGGTTGCCCCCCGGTCCCCATTTAGATTAGGTTATTATTATTATTATTATTATTATCAGGTAGTTAGGGATTAATCTTAGCCGTCCGATTCAAATAACCCTAACTCAAGCATCTGATGTCCGAATTGTGCAAATGGATACTTCATTTTGTCTAGCTCGACTCCGTGAACACAACCACTAAATCCGATCAGGCATGCGAAGCTCTAATTTTAAAATTCAAATTTTTCCTTTTGTTTATAAGGTCGCAATTGACTTACATTTGTTTTGGGTTTCACTTTTAGGTTTTCGAATCCGGAGAAAATCGCATAGGCTATTCATGATATTATTGAAGCTAGGTGGATTTTCTTAAGTCTAGTTTTAGAGTTTTTAGCTAAATTGTGTCTAGAGGCTCTATATATGTGCATGAGATGAGAGAAGATCAGGGCTCTATTTCCCTCATAGGTTCACGAAGTCAATATTGCACATTTGGGTTTTTACACTAACCATACAATGCAATATATTTACGTATGAACCCTTAATTGGGTTTTTCACTTCTTTTGAACAATTTGCAAGGAGATAAGTAACATAATATAATTACTAACCCTTAAGAACTAATAATCGCCCTAAAATCACTCGAAATCACCAGCCAACCACAAGAACCAGACAGATCTTGGGCTCTCAAATCTATCTAGTCATGGGTTAAATATTTATATGGTAGAATATCCCTCACGGTTCACCAAAAGAAACCATCACGGATAAGGGCCACATTCTCCATGGCTCCACAATTCAACCGTCACGAAATATTGCATATGGTTAACATGAAAAGAACCGTCCCGGAAAGGTTCCTGATCTGCGACGGCTTCCTTCTGCCAACCGTCACGGAAATGTTTCTTGACGGTTTCTTTAGTGAACATTCATAGATGTGGCCCTTATCTTTGACGGTTGCTTTTAGAACATCTATCCCATTCTCTTTCCACCAGCGAACTGCTTAGCATGTGTTGTATCCTTAACGGATTTCTCAAACCATCACAAATAAGGGGTCTTGTATGAGTGGTTTTGTACTAATGTTAGAAAGTTGAGTGTAGAACATGATGAACTAAAAGACCCTTATGATATCTTAACTAGTGCTTTTAGAGAGCTTAAAATTGATCACTCATCTTTGCTTGACAGGAACAATGCCACACCTCAAGTGGATTTAGAAATGACATGTCCTAAATGAAAATATTTATCTAAGGACCAATCCACTCTTACTACCTATGATGATGCTTGTTCCAATAAAACTATTTCTTAGGAAGCATCACTTGCTAAGGAAAATGATGATATAAGTGGTCAAATTGAGGAGCTCACTAGCATTTGTGGGGAATTAAAGGGAAATCATGAAAAGCTTTTGGACACACATGAGGATCATGTAATTTCCCATAAAGTGCTAACAGAAGCTCATGAGGCCATTCTTACTTAAATATCTATTGAGCCTCATGTGGACAATAGCATATCATCTAGTCATAGCCATATATTGCCATGTCCTAGTCCTCACATTTCATCGAAGGGAAAAATACTATATCTAGTGATAATTTTGTTTATCATACCATGTTGCTCTAACCGTAAAACTTCTACTTCCTCTAGTACTGTTTTTGATACTAACCTTGTACAGGAGATGAAAGAGCGGAAGGATCAAGTCGCCTCTTTGAAGAATGACTTGAGCAAGTGCTTCGAAAGAAACACCACTCTTGATAAATTCTTGAGTGATCAAAGGAGCCCACATGACATGAGCGGACTTGGATTCAACTGCAACAATAAGAAGTCCAACCAGAAGAAGAATGGTCAAATAAAGAACGCATCTCTCATCACTTGCTTTAAGTGCAAGAAGGAGGGACACTATTTGAGGTCATACTCTTTGAAGAAGAAGGCATCAAATGGGAGGATTCAAGATAAGATACCACAAGTAAAGAATAACCAAGATAAGAGGGTTTAAGCTCAAGGTGGTGGACTACAAGTCATGAGAGCCCAAGAAAATGGACCCCACGGTCACACAACTCAAGAGAAGAAGAATTCAGATATTCCGGAATTAGGTTCTGGACATGAAGTTCTGGAACTCAAAACCTCTGACATTGTCTTTTGTACTCAACAGAACTGCTTCTTGGAGTATCCAGAAAATCTTAGAGATTCCAAAAATCAAACTTTAGTGGAACAGAACCCAATCTTGAAGTCTCTGAGTTCAATTCTAAAACTTCCGAGATTGCTGAAAACTTGAGCTTTTTTTATTTCAATTTCAATGTTTCTTTTGTGCTCAGTAGTGTGCTCATCTATTGCTCTTATCTTTTCCTATGCTTTCATAAATGAATTTGATCTTTGCAATCTTTGCTATCTACTGTCAAGTGATAACTCCAATAACGATTTGGTTCTCTTAGAATTGGTGTTATTTCAAGTAGTAATATTTGTTGATCATCTTCATCTCAGTTATTGTTTCAAGTTGTTTTATTCTTTACCGAGAGGATATCTTCACTCGCTTATGACTTCTCTTGTTTTCCGAAAATTTCTCTTTGTGGATGGCTTCTCTTGTCTTCATGATCCCTACTAGGTGTAGGTTAAAGGTAGGTTAACTTTTTTCATCTTGGTACTTAGTCAATGGAGAAAAGTTTAGAGAGTCTGATTCATTTATGGAAACCCTGCTTCCATCAGAGTTATGGGAGTTAGTTACGTCGTTATCTGTACCTGGGGCTCGCGATATACTCCTTGGTTTGGCCGCACCGACTTATCCTGCCATTCAATGGGAAAAGGAGAGCCACCTTATGGTGACATGAACAACTTTTATAAGCGCGTTTCAGTTGCACGCCCGTTCCCGCGGAGCTGTACATTTCGATGGCGAAGCTGCAGCTAGCACCAACAGCTGCATGCCGCGACGAAACTAAAACGAGGAGATCAGCGATAGACACGTTGTTGCATTAAGAGCGGCGAATTTTCTTTGCTCCGGATCGAGCGAGATCGCGCTCCGGATGCAGCAGTAATGGCGATGATGAGACGAGACGAGACGAGACGACGAGCATGACCAAATTAAAGGGTTTGGAGAAATACAGTGGACCATTCTGTTGAAGCCAGGTGGAGACCGTTCTAAAGATCTTTGCATGCGTGTTTCTCATTGGGGGCAGTGAGTAGACTGGAGGGCGCGGGGGAAGTGGATTAGACGCGTGCATTTTTTTTGATAAAAGAAGAAATTATATTATTTTCAGCATCTGCATAATAATGCATATAGCCACCATAAACATCCACAAGTTTCAAATATTTAAAGAAAAAAAGCCAACAAAAAGAGTATAATCTAAACCGACACCGTCAAAAGACAAACATCGCACAACGCGATCGAAAACCCAGAAACTACGATGCATCTCTAACAGCAATCTTGGGCTGCTGTCTCCAAGCACTAGACGAAAACAAGTGTAGCACCACTCGTCGCAGCTGGTCGCTCCCCACTTGGAACACTAGTCGTTGATCCTCCTGCTGCAAGGGCGCCCATGTTTGGCTGGATCGACTCTAACAAATGTGTGGACAATAAGGACATAACTAACTCCCATAACTCTGATTTAGCAAGAACACTGGTCCCATGCACGCTTTTGGCAGGATGTTTGGCTGGATCGACTCTATCAAATGTGTGGACAATAAGAAGAAATTGTCGTCTAAGTATTATCTGATTCAGCTTGCAACCTTACCTTTCGGCGTTCTTTTAGTACGAACAATATGACTTGAGTGGCAAACTCTACTGAGAGAGTTGTCTCTTGTTAACCAAACACGAGATGGTGATGTAGCAAGGTGGTGTCAAATGTGTGAGCAATAAGAGAAAACTATAACCGAAATATTATCCGATTCAGCTTACAACCTTACCTTCCGGTGTTCTTTTAGTACAAACGATATGACTGAGTGGCAAACTCTACTGGGAGAGTTGTCTCTTGTTAACCAAACCCGAGATGGTGATGTAACGATGTAGTGTTTAACTAAGAATGGTGGCTTCACAGTGAAGTTGATGTATGATGCTATGACTGACAGTGGGGTTCGGAATGTGCGCGTTATGAACCTATGGAAGGCCCATCTACCATTAAACCAAAAAAAGTCTTTTCTTGGCTGTGTTTTCGAGGGTGCATTCAGAGAGCTACAGAATTGGCAAAGAAAGGTTGGCCATGGCAGATTAGATGCCAACTGTGCGGTGGTGTGGAAATGATAGATCACCTGTTCTTTACTTGCCCTTTATCAGCCTTTATCTAGTCGTGCTTTCGTGATTGTTTTGGATGTGATCAGAATCTCACGTGCCTTGATGAATTCGTGTCCTCCTGCCTACGGAGGGAGACCGAAATAGTCTTTTCGTGGCAATTGCATGGGTGCTAACGCGAAATGATATGATCTTCAATCATAAGTTGTATGTCAGGACTCGAAACAGTACCTGACTCACAAACGACACATCGTTAAAGACCAAGCAACCGTTTAAGGTGAATACATGTTACCTCACGTGCATACGCCGTTAAGGGTCCGACACCGACCAGCACTGCATACAAATTGCTGGAACAGCCGGCCAGAAACGGACATCATTCAATGAGCCAGATATAGTTCCGAAACCCTGTAGCGGGTTAATACTCGGTTTCTTACGAGATGAGCCCGACGTTTGTGTCCACACCCTAACCCAATTGGCCGTAGCACAGATTGGTGGGTCACCCGAAGGCCTGACACTGACATCCACACCCTGCCCAGCTACAACTGGCGGGTCACTCGATTCGCAATCACGAGGTGAGCCCGACGTTCGTGTCCACACCCTAACCCAATCGGCCGTAGCACGGATTGGTGGGTCACCCGAAGGCCCGACACTGACGTCCACACCCTGCCCAGCCGGCAGTCACACCACAGCTGGCGGGTCACTCGACTCGCAATCACGAACCTCACACAGAAGATTCGTATCAACTCACTACCGTCCCTTCGCACACTTCAACCATACACGCACTGTGCACAAAGAGACGTGGTAAACAACTCTGAATACCATCACACGAACTCTACAGGGAGGATTACCAGATAATAGTTCACATCACTTACTTTTGGGCAAATACTTAACTTACACACAACTGGCTCGAAGGCCTTAAGTACGAAAGATAAACAGCGGAAACATGCAGTTACCCTGAGATACAAGCTAGTATCTCCAAAAGAACCCAAAATACCCTACATTAGTCCACAGGTTCGAAAAGCTGAAGAGGCAACCAAATCAAGCGTCATCCGGGAGATAATCGCTGAGGGAGAGTTCACCTGTTCCTAAGCATGCAACAACAACTAACAATGAGTATAAAAGTACTCGCAAGACTTAGTAGTGCTTGGACATGACATTCATATAAGATTTATAGGAAAATAAACACCAGCCCTACCATGCTAATAGATTTGAACAACAGCAAATAAGGTAAGTTTTCCATGATTCATGACCACAATAACAACATTAATCCGCAGATCATCATTATTCAAATCAATTCACTAAAAGAGCCCCTGATTGGCCGATGACCCCATAAAGATTCTCTTGGTTCGGCTCATGAGGATAGCTAGTCCACCATGAGCAGGCCCCAACCAGACATCAACTATGGTCCCCGACACAACCAGCTGACTCGCGGCTTTCCAGGGAACATAGAGGGAGAGTTCACATACTGTACCTCCAGAAAACTCGACGTAGGGCTCGAGTGACCCCAACAATGTACAGACGCCCAACCATGCTCCCTCGTCTCTCATCTCGCTTATTAAGGTTCAAGTTGATTAATCATCCAGTTAAACCTCATCAGGATAATAGCATCACAACATATTGAACTGGAAAGTAAGTTTTAGCAGAATTTACGATAATGGAATGACAACGACAAAAGTAGCATGGCAATGCCGCAAGCTCTGCTTGCCTAGACTGAGAAATTCCTCGGACTCCTGCAGATCGGGTTGCTGAGGCTCCACTCTCTCGTCGACAGTTTCTAGGGTTTTGCAAAAAGACGACGGAAGGAATGGAAATAATGAAATAAGAACTCAATATGGCATGGCATGAACATTAAATGGAATGCACAGTAATAGCTAATCATCATGGTTAGAAAACGTGTGAAAATAAATTCTGGGCTGGGAAGCGAAAATCGGGAACTAGGGTTTCGACGATTTTCGTCGATCGATTAGGGATCAATTGATCATCTTTATTGATTAATTAATTTTCTGGATATCAAAATAATATGGAGTTATTTTTCAGTGGTAGGTACTGCTATACTGGTCATGGTGGTAAATTTTCATAATTTTTGGGCAAACATTGAATTTATAGCAATTTATGCAAGATTTAAAGCATTTAACTAAATTCTAGAAATTTCTAGTATAGTCGCATGGCCAAAGTTATTTTTCATGGATACTACATGTTGCACTGATTCCAAATATAAAAATTTTATATTTTTCTGAGTTCATATGAATTTTTGGTGAATTTTCTAAGTTCTCAGCTATTTTTAATTGATTTTCTAGATTTTCTAAATACAGAAATACATGAAAATACTTTTTATACCTACATTAACCTAGCCTAAGTCACTGACTAGTGGGCCCTAGGGTTTTCTTTTATTTTCTCTTTTTCTTTTATCTTATCTTATCTTTTCTTTCTCCTTTTTTTTGTTTCGGTCTCGGAGGGGCCCGGGGCGGCGGAGGCGGGCCGGCCGTTGCGGCCGGCCTTGCGGGCTACGTGGGGAGGCAGGCCGGGCCGTGGCCGCGGAGGAGCGGGCCAGCGGCCTTGGGCGGGCCGCGCGGGGGAGGCGAGGGAGGCGGGGCGGCTCACCGGGCGGCGGGGCCGAGGGCAGCGGCGGGAGGCGGCGGCGGAAGGAGCGGCGCCGGCGGGGAGACGAGGCGGCGGTCGGAGGCGGGGACGGAGGCGCGGGCGGCGGTCGGAGGCGGGGAAGGAGACGGCGGCCGGGGCGGAGGCGGCAGCGAGCGGCGAGGGAGGCGGCGAAGCCGGGGAGAGCACGGGGCGAGGCGGGGGAAAAGGGGAGAGGGAGAGGAGGTCGCGGGGCGCCGGGGAAGGCGAGCGGCGGCGGCATAGGCGGCGGCATGGGCGCCGGCGCCATGGCGGGCGAGGAGGCGCGGGCGACCGGGGGCCCCGGGGGCGGCGAGCGCGCGCGCGACACGCGGCGCGCGGAGAGCTGGCGGCCGCGGGAGCCGAGGGGGCGGGCGCACGGGGCAGCGCCGCGTGGCAGGCGGGGAGCGGGACGGGCGCGGGAGGCGAGAGGGTGCCGGCGAACGGGGCGGCGCCATGTGGAGCCCAGGCGCGGGATTTTTTTTAAAAAAAATCGGCTGTTACATTGTATGTCTCTACACTATATGTCATATACAAAAGGCTATCTTTTTATCATAGTGGAAGGTACTTCTACAATCAAAACACTTGGACGCGGGGGTGAAGCTAGTTGAGAAGATCCAAGCCATGACACGCAAGTTGCAAGCTTCTCAACATGAGATAGGATATAATTCTTAAGGAGGGATTGTTGGTTGTTAGTTTTGTGGATTGTGCTCGTGTTCTGTATCTTCTATGTGCAATACTTCTTGTATATTGATAGTTTCCTGCAAATCTAGATGTAATCGTTAACTGGCGTCTCTAGGGTAAAAGTCTTTAGCTTTCAATAAGGGTAGGCCGTCAGGCCTTCGTTCACCAAAAAAAAACATATGCAGCTTAATTTGCAACCATGAACCTCAAAAGAGTACGCCGTTGTACATGTCTCGATGCAAGTCTCAACCCATGAGCAAGGATCTCGATCCTTCCCGGCGATCGGCCTGTTGCCTGCGCCGTGCCCAGCAAAATCGACCAAACAAAAGAACGCATCTCCACCTCCAAAAACAGTCGCAGCTTTCACTGTACGTACCCGGCCAGACACCCCTGACGCGCGGCGCCCCCATCACTTGAGACTTGAGTCTCCGCACGGTCACACGTGCCGTGCGCGGCACACCTAGCCAGCTGCACTCGTTGACTGCCGAGCCGAAATCGATCGCGACTACACGCGCTGTAACGGTCGCTCGATCGATACAGTAAGCTGCAACTAGCAGGAAGCGAAAGGTACGTGCACGTGCCTCTTGCGTAGTTAGATTTACTGTGAATTTTTGAAAACGAGCAGCTAGACATACAGACGTTTCGATCCGATGCTAGGATCAGAGGCCTCATAAAACGTCCGATGGATAATTTCACAAGATGTTTGATTGAAGTTTATATTAAATTTTATACATACAAGTCCGAGAGAAAATATTAGGTTCCATACAAATTCCAGAGAAAACACCAAGTTTTTAGAGAAAATATCAAGTTTCATGTAATCAACATGCCCCCCTCTAGGAAAACCTATCATGACATGCAGGGTTAATCAAGAAAAGACTTTATGACTTATTTTGCATAAAAGATAATTTTAAGTTGAATTATCATAACTAGTTTCCGAGGCAGATTTTAAGATCAAACTTTTATTTGGGATTAAAATTGTTTTAGTAACTGAGTATTTAGCAAAGGTTCTAACCACCAACATTAGTCTTCATCTCGACGATAGGTTCTAACCACCTATACTTATCCAAGAAAGAGGGGGAAACTAAGAGAGGGAAAAGCATTAGAGAGAAGACAGATCTCTCGTCATGAATAGATCTTTATGCCGTCTGTGACCTTAGACACAGCTAATCGATTAGTTTTACACTCTGCAGAGATTGTACAATTTACCCACAAGATGTAAGTTAAACTCGGGTTTCACACTCTTCCGAGGAATGTGACCGAGCACTTATATCGAGGCCTTTATGATGTTGTCCCCTAGTTGACACTACCCACCAGGCCAACTCTAGGATAGCTATAACTAGTAATTTCCTCACGAGGCGTACCCCTATTTCGCTCCCCTTCGTAGTGTTACCTTAACTTTCAACAAATTAGTTGGCCAAGTCATGCCCATAAGAGACTTGTGGTTGCACTTGATTCACAAATTTATAGGTTCATGATCCGGTTCTTATGGTGTAGGAAACTCTAGCACAAACCCTAAAAAATAAATATTCATACAACCATCCACCTCAACAACCTAGTTGTTGCTCATACTTTAGTGGTAAGTTTCACCAGGAGTAGAATTTAGACAGAAGTAGGAGGAGAGAGTAGATGCTCAACAAGCCCAACATATCACAATGTGATAAAAATTCATGATTTATGATATGAATAAACCTCTAGCGAGACACAAAAGAGATTTTACTAATCTTTGAAGGGCTAAGCATTACTACTTCTAATAACAATTGAATAACTACTCCAGATAAAACAGGATAATGACAACATAGACTCATGATTCAATTTTGAACTAGCACTAAAACATTTCATAAACAATAAAACTGCATATATGTTTATAACCCTAGAATGCTAGTATTTGTACTTAACAACAACCTATGATGCTAGTCTACACCAAAAGGAGTACACACTGAGCACACACTGTTATGTTAATTCGTAAGCATCAAGCAACCACTAGTATGCTAGTATATTACATAATCATCTCCTATGCATACTAGTGATCAAGGAACAAGGAGGCTAAGTAATTACCATTATGCATGCACATGGAGAACACTACCATGCAACCTAGCTCAAAACAGATCATGGCATACTTTAAGAAAGAACTAGTCCTAACAACAAATGTGGGTTTTTGTCTTTAATCTATAACAGAAATAAAAGTCTAAAAGAATTACTACTACACCATCATATGCAATCAAAGCTGTAGCATAGATCTAGCATGATCCAAACACAGGTATGAAAGCCCTAGCAAGAATGGCTACTGAACAGTAACAAAGATAACACAAAAAAGAGAATTGAAACAATCTAAACTAGCTTAACCATACTTCGCTAGAACATAAAACATTAACCACACTCCAGGCATGTGAACACTGGCTATATCATGCACAAAGCAAATTCTAATCATGCTAGTAATACAACAAAAATAAATTACTTCCAAATATATGCGCATAGATCAAAACAACCCAAAATCGATCCAAACTTACCCAAATTTGGATATATTTTTACCTTAATTCAAAATCTAGTCAATTAATTCAAAACCACTAACACAGGTTTAATCTAGGACCAATCTAAGCCTACTGGGGTGGTTTGGAATGGTAGGAGGTCACCGGAGATCGGTCACCAGTGATGGTACTACTTCGTTGTGAGCGTGGCCAACGCACGGAATTGACCGTGTGAGGCACAAAAGGGATTTTACTAATCTTTACTGGGCTAAGCATTACTACTTCTAAAATGATTGAATAGTTACTCTAGATAAAACAAGGTAATGACAACATGGATTCATAATTCAATTTGGAACTGACAATAAAGCATTTCATAAACAATAAAACTACATGCATGTTTATAAATGCCAGAAAATATAATGATTTTAAACATATCGAATCAACATGATCAAGAACAAGGGTACATGCCTTCGCTGCTATAGCCTCCTTCTTCTGCTTGTAGATCCGGTCGACGCCCTGGCCCCGACGATGCCTGATTTGGCCCGACTGGCTAGCATGTCGGTGTTGGTGCGAGGCCGGGCACGTGGTGGAGGAGGGCCTTGGAGGCTTGTCATCTCCCACCTGCTGGGAAAAGTTTGCACTTTTTGGTTTATTTTTATCCACATATAAATCATGACTATGAGCATTGCTATATTATGTGTGAGTATGTCACGTACATCCTAGACATGGTAGTAATTACGTGTTAGCATGGCAACTATTGACAATAGGAGGGTGAACATGGTCGTAGGAACGTACCCACTTTTGGAAGAAGAGGACGTTGTGACAATGATAATGCAATCGACGAAAAGGATGTTGTGAACGACGAGGATGTCATGGATGAAGCAGAAGTCATGAATAAACATGATGTCATGCGCGAAGCAAAAGTTGTGGACAAAGATGTACAAGAGAAACAACGAGCAGTCGCATCGTACACTCCCCAAAAACCTTATTCGTTGCCGCTCGATGCAAGCTCTCAGCAATGATTGGATTTAGAGATCTGCTCTTCTGACGAATGATGCACACCGACCGACGAAATGGGGATTACCTTTGCAGCAGCATAGAAAAGGAACTCGTGAGATGAAAGAGAGGAGAGAATGAGGCTAGCTTAGCTCCCTTCCTTCTGTCTCTCTCTTGTATCCTCCTTATATAGGCTCGGCCTGGAACGAGTAGAGTCGGTGTTTAAATCTAACGTTAGGTTATACTAGTAATGTTGCTTCATCAAGTGCTGAGGTAATAGCCAAACTTAATCCAGTTATTTTACCTTTTGCCATTAATCTCAATAAACATGTCTATTACTTATTAATGCCACGTAATTAATCTTCAAGTTTGATTGGCAAAACACTGCACCTCTCGACCATGAGCCACAGAGCCGGCCTAAGCCCAGCTAGGTTCGACCATGGACACAAATACAACACACGTGGGAGTACAGGCAGGCGTGGCGAGCTAGTGAGTGAGTGAGCATGCACGTTGATGAGTCCACTTTGTACTCACTAATTTCTCCATGTTTGATCATGATCATTGTATTTTCACTATATAAATTCATGTTAATTGCTGCTATTGACTAATTAATTGCCAGAACTGTGCAATCTTTCTTTTGGGCTTAATATGTCTAGGAATCACTAGAAAAGGGTACAAAAATATATGTTTAGAAAGTGCACATCGAGATGAGTGTTCACAAAGAAATGAGGGCCCGAATGGAGCATCCAATGAGCCAAATGACCAATGGTACTACCACCACGCGTATACCGAGTGTGTACAACACCGCCACGTCAAATAGAACATTTTTCGTGAAGAGACCTCGAGGGACCCAATAATCTGAGATTATCTCAACTGATCTTTAGCGATTCTATGATTCTTTTGAAGCATCACACTAGGATCATAACATGCTGAGGAAGGCTTGCAGTCCTGTAGCCAAAGTGGCTAAGAACCTTCTCCATGTAATGGGATTGCAAGAGTATAATCCCGTCCTCACCCTTTACCAGTTTAATGTTAAGAGTAACATCAGCTACTCCAGATCCTTCATGTCAAAAACTTTGAGACAAAAATTCCTTGACCTCTTTTATCACATCAAGATTAGTCCCAGAAATGAGTATATCGTTGACATACAAACACAGGATCACTCCCTCACCCTCATCACGGTGGTAGTACACATACATGTCAACTTTGTCTATTGCAAAACCTGTAGATGTTGAAGTTCTGTTGAACTTCTCATGCCATTGCTTAGGTGCTTGCTTGAGGCCATACAAAGACTTCAATAACTAACAAACGTTGCCTTCTTGACCATTTACTACAAACCCGTCAAGCTGTTCCATATAGATTTCCACGTCCAAGTCTACATTAAGGAAAGTCATCTCAACGCCCATTTGATGAATGAGAAGACTGTGTGAGGTAGCCAAAGATAGTCACTAGTATAGTGTTCAACCTGGCAACATGTGAGTATCAAAGAAGTCTTCCATTCTTTTTAGATGTAATCCTTAGTCACCAGGTATGCATTGTAATTTTCAATAGGCCATCAGGCCTAAGATTTTTCATTTACACCCATTTGCACCCTTCTGATTTACAACAGTAGGGACGATTAGTGATTTCCCTAGTTCCATTAATGATAGTGGAATCCATTTCTCTACATATTGCTTCCTTCTAGGAGTCTGCATCTGGAGATGCATATGCTTCTGAAATGCTCTTGGGAGTATCATCCACAAAATATGCAGTGAGATCATCATTTCTCTCTTGCTCCTCCTAGGAGCACCACTGTCATCCTCCTCAGGGATTTGCTCATGTATTTGTTCAACATATTCAATAGGAATAATGGGTTCAGGAGTCAAACGCTCTGTTTGACTAGAAGTTCTAGGCATATCCTGATTGGAAAGATGTTCCCAAAGAACGTAGCATCTCAAGACTCCATTATCGTATCCACATGCATGTTCGGTATCTCATATTTGAACACTAAGAATTGATAGGAATGCTCCAATGAGCATATCGTAGAAAGACACAATCCACAGTTTAGGTTTAAGCGTGCGCTTCTTAGTTATTGGCACATTGACTTTCATCAAAAACCCCCATGTGAGCAAGAAAGAAAGTGATGACTTAGTTCCTTCTTATCCCTCATAGGGAGTTATCTCTTTATTCTTAGTGGGAACTCTATTTAGGACATGACTTGCAGTCAATATGGCCTCCCGCCACCATGCTTTAGGTAGTCCAGCAGTGCCTAACATGGCGTTAACCAAGTCAGTCAAAGTGTGATTCTTCCTTTCGGCAACCCCATTTTGTCAGGGTGAACAGGGAGGCGTCCTCTCATGGATGATTCCATGTTCCTCACAGAAAGAGTTGAACTCATTAGGTAAGTATTCTTGACCATGCTCCAACCTAAACCTTTTGATCTTTCTATCGAGTTGATTTCCAACTTCTGACTTATAGATTTTAAAGTAGTTCAAAGTCTCATCATTAGTTTTCAATAGATACACATAGCAAAATCAAGTGGCATGTTGACGCATGATATTTTCGATATTTGGCCCCCGAAATTTCCATACAAGGCAAGGTAATATGGCCTTTATATGCAAAATTAGTGTCTATACTAAACTATTTCCACAAGTTTTGGTGTGTCAACTTGTTCTTGCAGGAAATATATCAATCTCCCAAAAAAAACCAAAAATACAACAAAGAAGATAATTGTCATCCAAAGGACCTTGCCCAGATCCACTGATCACCACCAGCCATCTATAACAGAGAATTGCCACTGGCCATCGGCCAAAGGGAAGGTGTCGATCATCCTTCTGGGTAGGCTAGCTGACCTAACCTCTCGGGCAAGGCCAAACCACAGGGTCGGCCGACTTAGCCTAGGTCAGCCGGCCCTACCTAGGTCGGTCGACCTACCTTTGTTGACCAACCCGCTTACCTGGTCATCGGGAAGCTTTGTGCGTGCCAAGATGCCCCGCAGGAGAGCCAGTCGTAGCTCCATCCTTCTCACCAACTACAGACCAAGCCAAGCCATCGATCAGGGATCAGAGTGATGTCAGGCCATGACCCAAAGTCACCCAACCCTGCCAAGGTGGACCGACCTAGTCTAGGCCAGCCGGCCCTACCGCAGGAGCTACAATGTAGAGGGGGATCGACCAACCTAGCCAAGGTCCGCCTGGCCTACATAAAACCCCTTCATCTCCTTCATACAGCATCACCAATCACAAACATCCTCTCCTCTTCAAGGTGCCACCTCACCTGAGCTCTAGTAGAGTAGTGTAGGCAACACCGGAGTGGCAAAGTAGCACAGGAGGAAGAGTCAGCCTATGAGCCAAAGTTTCGAGGGAATCCTCTTCGGTATCTCGGTATGTGTCTGGCTCCACATATCTTATTTATCTTTATTGAGTGTTGAAATATAAGTAAAGTGATCTTTTGATAGGAGTCTTTATCCTTCCGGTAGGTGTACGACCCGTGCTGAGGGGAGTTGGAAATATGCCCTAGAGGCAATAATAAAGTTGTTATTATTCTATTTTCATGTTCATGATTAAGTTTATGTTCTATGCTAGAATTGCATTGGTTCTTGAATATGAGATTCAGAGGAAAACCTAATTGCATGTGTGGAATAATAAACACCATTCAGATCCCTAGTCAGGCCTCTGGACTAGCTCATGTATTGTTGATGATCTTGTTTTCCTGATCATGGGCATTGTTAATGTAACAAGGATGCCGGCAATAATGGGAACACATTGTTAGGGTAACAATGGTGTTGGATAGACCCCCTTATGAGATACTGCGAGATCACTTCGTCAATATGTTGTCAGTATCTTCTCATGATGTGTTAACGTTTACTTACGTCCTTAGACCATGAGAATATCATAGACCCGGATACCGGATGGTTGCTTTGGGGTCATCAAACGTTACTCCGTAACTGGGTAATTATAAAGGTGACTTCCAGGTACACCAGAAAGTATATCGTGGTTCTAGATATGTCAAGACTGGGATTTGCCCATCCGGCGATGGAGAGATACACTCTGGGCCCACTCGGTATTACGGTGTCAAGCATCGCCTGGGCAGGTATTATGACTAAAAAGTTAGTCACGGGGATACCGGAATACGGAAACGAGAAAAGAGTACAAACCGGTAACGAGGATAACTAGGTATGGTGATCAAGGAGTTGATCACAGGGATACCGTCAAAGTCTCGCCTCGGGTTGTGTAACGTATCGTGAGGCAAAAGGAATTGTATGTGACAATACAAGGTTCGCTCGATAAAGATCTTCGATGATATGTGGGAGTCGTTATGGGTGTCCAGATCCCGCTGACGATTATTGACCGGAAGGTGTCCCGGACATGTCCACATATACTCGAACCTATAGGGTCACACGCTTAACGTTTTAGCGACATTTAGGAATGCTACGATTTATGGAGAACGAGAGAGAAGGGTTCCGAAAGTGTTTCGGATGATCTCGAAAGTGTTCCGGGAGGTCCCGGATGGTTCCGGTGATGTCCGGAAGTGTTCCGGAAAGTATTGGAAGGTTCTAGAAGGTTCTGGAAGGTTCTAGAAATTCTAGAAGGTTCTAGATGTTCTAGAAGGTTCTAGAAGGTTCTAGTGGAGTTGGACTCCAACTCCAACAGGGTGTCCCTCACTACAAGAAATCTGCTGATCTATGACGAAAAATCTATGACAATGACTGATTTTGTCATTAATTTATGACGAAAGCGCTGAGAATGTCATCGAGAATTCCTAAGCCGGCTTCGCTGCGAAATTTTGTGACGGTAGGTGAAATAAACGTCATGGATTGTTAAACACGATCGTCATAAATCATTCATCCATTGTTTTGTGACGTTAAATCATACTTTATGACAATGTACTGGTGTCATTAACTTCCAATGTGCCCTACGTTGACCTGGATGGTTGATGACTGGACCGGCACATCATCAGTTGTCCTACGTGTCAAGCCAACTGTCAAATAAAGCTTTATGACACGTGGGACCCACTGACTTTGTGGAGCTAACTTGCAAGTGTGGGACCAACCTGAAAGTGAAGATGGGCTCCACTGACATGTGGGACCAACTTCAAGTGGGCCTACTGACATGCAGGACCAACCGACATGTGGGACCCATGGACCTATGGGCCAACTTGGAGGTGGCCTGGATCCCACTGACGTGTGGGACCGACCTACATGCGGGGCCAACTTGTTAGTGACGGTGGGTCCCACTGACATGTGGGACCAATTTATTGCAAAGTGTACTGACATGCGGGACCAACCGACATGTGGGACCACCCAACTAGTGCATCCAACTGATGTGTGGACCCACTGACCTGCGGGGGCCCTACTGACTCGTGGGGAGCACCGGACATGTGGGACCCAACTCGCGGGACCAATTGAGACCCTGTGGGGCCATCCTGTCAGTTGTTCCGGTGAGTGAAATAAAAATGGCCCAGTGGTCAGGTTCAGGATTCGAAGCCTGGACCTCTAGTACTGGATGATCCTGAGCACACCACTGCACCAGAGGAAGGAACTTGTTGAGTTATAGAGTGGAATCTATTTCTATAGGACTTGCTCGAAATATTGTTGGGCCCAAATTAAGGGCTTTGGAATGGCTGGGCCGTCGAGTCAAATGCCGCTGCGGCCCACGTAAATTCTGTTGCGAAAATTGGACATAAAATCCCAAAAGTGTGGTACCAAGAGTTCGAACCCGAGACCTAGAGCACGTGCCGCTTTTGCCTTACCACTAAACCAAAGGATCGTTGGTGATTGCAAGTCGGACATTTACTTTAATATATCGAAGTGTGGCGTTACTTGGCATCACAACAGGAGTCGTATTTGGCAAAATGAATCGAGATTTTGCTTGACCTCACCCGCCGGCGGCGCTCCTTACAGGCGACGGCGACGTTTCCTACCGGCGGCGCTCTTTACAGGAGACAGCGACGTTTCCTGCCGGCAGCGGGCGCCTACAACCACCGGTGACCTCCCATTCCATGCCGGTGACATCCCTGCCTCCTTCCCTCTACGGCTGTGCAGCCCAGCAGCGAAGCCTCAAGCGCCGGCGACCACACGCAGCTCGTCTTCCTGGGCTTCGGCAGTAACCGGCGGCGCCGCTGCTCCTCAAGTCTTCACTCGAGGTAAGCAGCCATGTAAACCTCTGTTTTTGTTTTCAGTAGGCCTAGGGTTAGGTTGCTTAATGGTGGTATTGTAGATTGTTGGTGATTCGTTCTGTACATTTGATATTGTAGATTGTTGCTAGTTCAATTTGTTTATACTCTGCTCAATTTCTACATTGTTATTGTGCTAGCATATTTTCTAATTTGGTAGTGCAGCAGACCCTTGTTTTCTTAATTTATATTTGTGGAGTAGTTGTGATGCAGTTTTTTACTCGCTTAGTTTCTGCATTTGGCAGCAGTAGTGTTCAAGAGATTGTTGTAATAAATATTTATTAGAATGAATTGCTAATTTGTACTTATTTCGGTGTTTGGCAGATGGATAGAAGTTGGATAAATGCTAGACAATTTAGCAATGCACATATCAGTGGTGTTAAAGAGTTCATGAAGTTCGTTAGCGAAAGGGTTGATGAAAATGTTGAAATACTTTGTCCATGCCGTAATTGCCTTAATCGGAATCACAGACCTCAAGGGGTTGTAGAGGATCATCTATTTATTCATGGAATGTGCAGCACGTACAATAGGTGGATCCATCATGGAGAACCATTGGATGTTGAAATTGATGTAGATGCAGACCAAGGGGATCAACCAATTGGTTTTGTGGAACATGGAGCCGAAGAGGATGTTGGCTTGGACCAGGATGAATATGAAGATGATAGAATTCCTGAAATGATCGAGGAGTTGTACACATCTGAAGACAGAGGAGGAGACCATTCTATGTTTGCAAGAGTGATAGAAGAGGCTAAGCGTGAACTTTACCCTGGATGTGCTAATTTTTCCAGATTTTCCTTTGTTGTAAAGTTACTTCACATCAAGTCTTTCTATCGAATCAGCAATGTTGCATTTACCGCTATACTAAAGTTGTTGTCTGCAGCATTCCCAAATTGCTCACTACCCAAATCTTATGATGAAGCAAAGAATTTTATTCGTGCACTTGGGCTTGGATATGACTCAATACATGTGTGCAAGAATAATTGTGTCCTTTTTAGAAAGCAGTATGCCAACAATGATGAGTGCCCAGTATGTGGCGAATCAAGATGGAAAGACGCGGATGGAAGAAAGCAGATTCCTGAGAAGGTATTGCGGCATTTTCCATTGATTCCAAGACTACAGAGGATGTTTGCTTCGAAGAAAACAGCAGAGGAGGCACAATGGCACAAATTGAAGCGGAAACCTCTGGACAATGAACTCAGTCATCCAGCTGATGGTGAGGCATGGAAAGACTTTGATAGAAAATATGGGTGGTTTGCACAAGATGCAAGGAACATGAGACTTGGCGTAGCTACAGATGGTTTTAATCCATTTGGCAACATGAGCACCTCCTATAGCATGTGGCCAGTTTTTGTGGTGCCTTACAACCAGCCGCCATGGGCGTGTATGGAACAATGCAACCTCATGATGACTTTACTCATCCCAGGTCCAAAATCTCCAGGGAAGGATTTCGATGTGTTCTTGGAGCCTCTCATAGAAGAACTGCTTGAGCTTTGGAAGGGTGTCCGTACGTATGATGCATTTAGTGCTACAAGGTTCGATTTGCATGCCGCAGTTATATGGTGCATACATGATTATCCAGCCCTTAGCACTTTGTCAGGGCGAACCACAAAAGGTTACTATGCATGTGTGCGTTGTGACAAAGACCCTTGTTCATTGAAAATAAGGAACAAGATTTGTTATATTGGGCACCGCCGTTTTCTTCCAAGAGATCATCGTTGGCGAAAAAGGAAAGATTTTAATGGTCAGATTGAAACCCGCAACAAGCCCGAGGAATTTAGTACAGAGAAGCTACTTGAACAACTGGAGAAGGTAAAAGATGTTAGACCAGGAAAGCATCCTCAAAGCAAGAAAAGAAAGCGGCAAGACAATGATCAGTGTTGGAGCCGAAGGGTTTCTTTGTTTGACTTGCCATATTGGTCAAGTTTGAAGCTGCGGCATAATCTTGATGTAATGCACATCGAGAAAAATATATGTGACAACCTTCTTGGGACATTTCTCAACATTGATGGGAAGACAAAGGACACGGTTAATGCTAGGCTTGATTTGGAAGATATGGGCATAAGATCAGATTTACACCTGCAGCTTGACGGCAATTCATATGTTATGCCATCTTCATGGTACACTATGAGTAAGGATCAAAAGCTTGCATTTTGTGAATTTGTAAGACAAGTGAAATTTCCTGATGGATATGCTTCTAACTTTGCAAGATGTATTAATGCTGAGGGATGCAAGGTCCAAGGACTAAAAACTCATGATTGTCATATCCTTCTGCAAAGAATTTTACCTGTTGGCATCCGAGGAATCATGCATAAGGAGATATATGAAGCAGTTGCTGAATTGGAAAATTTCTTTAGGGAATTATGTTGCAAAACACTGAAGTTAGATGTTTTGAAACGACTGAAAGCTGAAATCCCAGTCATTTTGTGCAAGCTTGAGAAAATATTTCCTCTAGCTTTCTTTGATGTCATGGTGCACTTGGCTGTTCATTTACCTGATGAGGCAATCCTTAGAGGTCTAGTACAATATGGATGGATGTACCCAATTGAAAGACGGCTTTGCACACTAAAGCGGTTTGTGAGGAACAGGGCCAGACCTGAAGGATCAATTGCAGAAGCATATGTTGCTGATGAGTGCTTGACATTTTGCTCAAGGTACTTGGATGATGTTGAAACAAGATTTAATCGAGAGGGCAGAAATAGAGAGGGTGTTGATTTACAAAATGGTGACCTCTCTGTTTTCATGCACGGTGTTGATTTACTTGGAGCCTCGAGGATGACATTTCTTGAAGGTGATTATGACAAGATGGTTTGGTATGTGCTCAACAATTGTCCTGAGGTTCATCCATATATGGAGTATGTTATCCCTTCTAAACTTCTTATTTTTATCTTTGATGTAACCTATTGTCATGAGATTCGTCCATATATGGAGTTTGTCGTAATTTATTATTGGTTGCAGACTATGCAGACAAGAGTTAGAGCAAGAAGGTAGTCGTGATATTGACAAAAGGCTTGAGAAGGGATTTGCCAAATGGTTTAAGAGTCATGTGAGTTTAACAGACAACCTTTTCACCTTTAGAAACAATTGAAATATGATTATTTTTAGATTTTTGTTACCCTAATGTATATATTGTTGTGCAGATTGCAATATCACGTCACGAGAAGGGTGAAGCGATCAGTGATGACCTGTATGCTTTGTCTTGTGAGCCGGATCTACGTGTCAGGTTATATTCAGCATGCCTTGTTGGAGGTGTTCGGTACCATACAATTGACCATGAGAAAAATCGAAGGACACAGAATAGTGGTGTCATGGTTGAGGGTACACATAATGGAGACTGCATTGAGTTTTATGGCCGACTCAAAGAAATTATCGAGCTGCGATATAACTCTAGTCCAGGAGTCCACCGATCAGTGGTTCTCTTTCGGTGTGAGTGGTTCGATCTTGATGGCAAGAAGACAGGAATTAAAGATGACGGACATTTCAAAAGCATAAATATTGGAAAATGTTGGTACAAAGATGATCCTTTTATTCTAGCAACACAATCAGCAAAGGTATTTTACTTGCAAGACACAATGTTTGATAGAAATTGGCGAGTTGTGCAAAAATTTGAGCATAGGCATTTGTGGAGTGTGACTGAAATTACTATGGAGACAGGACCCAATGGTAGTGAACTTCCATACCAAGATGATGAATCTATAGAATGTCCGGTGTGTGCCAATGAAGATGTTGTGGAGAACCTACAGCGTGAGGATGAAGAGTGTTGTCTTATTGATGCTACTGTAGTAAGCAACATTCTCAAACAAAATAATAATTTGTTGGATGAAAGTGAAAGCGATGATGATGACGATGACACTATGTTGCAGTACTGTAGTGACAATGAAGGTCCCACAATTCCTGGCGTTGTTAGCGATGGCGAGTAATAATCATTGTGAGATTGATGCCATGCATGGCAGTTAGTAATATATGTTGTATCTGAGATGGAATTCCTGTCAAGACTATGTGACATTATTGTATTTAGATATTTTGACTAATAATATCCTTTTAAATATTTAGATTGGATGCATGAAACCCTAGCTTCACAGTCTTCACAGTCTTCGATCATAATGTGTACTTCACAGTCTTCGATCATATCTTATTTTCCCGAGTTCTACTAGAGTTAGGTCCTCTCTCTAAGTCGTATATTCTCTCTATAGCCAGAGAGCACCCGCATTCTTGAGCATGGGGACTAGCTCGCCACCGAGGTGCAGGGACATGATCTTCTTGGTCCCGCCAACAAGCTTTCCGCCGATGAACACTACCGGCACCGGCGGGCCCCTCCCGAGCAGCTTGAGGAGCGCTCTCTCCATCTCCTTTCCCCCTAGAGTCCTAGTCCAGCTCGTGCACCAGCGCATTCACCCCGAGCTGGTCGCAGAGGAGGCGTGCCACGGTGTGGCACATGCAGCAGGAACTCAGGGTGAAGACCACCACCGCTCGCTCAGATGCTAGCTTCATCACACGGTCCATCTACCAGACTAATGTGTAATGTATGTGTATGAACCTTAAAGTGAGTTTGGCTTTGGAAGGATGGAAGGGGAATTGGAATGGTGTTTTGGTGAGCTCGTGAGTGGCTAGTAACAACTGCAATATTCTTTTCAATGAAAAATATTGTGCAGGAGCACAAGACTGAATTGAGTGTGTGCCACAATTTTTCGTGGCCCGCGCTAACAGCCCTCCCACCCACTTGAAATGTTGGCGCTTACAGAATTCACATGTGAAATGTCTAGTTTGCCCAACACAAATTTTTGACCGTGCAGCATCTACCAACGTCATATTAGGAAAAACACCTCCACCACACGGGACATAGCCCTCCCTGCTTCCTTGACCTAGCCCCCAAATCGGTCTCAAAACCCTAGCTGCTCCATCCCCGATCGCAACCTCCACGCCCATGACGGCGCCGGGGCGGCGCGCCGAGCGTGGCACGCCGGCGACTGGTGACCTCCACCGCACGGGACATTGCCCTCCCTGCTTCCTTGACCTACCCGCCACCCTTCCAGCTCCCCCCAAATCAGTCTCAAAACCCTAGCTGCTCCATCCCCAATCCCGACCTCCACCGCCACAACGGCGCCGAGGCAGCGCGCCGAGCGTGGCACGCCAGCGACAGGCGACCTCCACCGCAGGCGGCTCGCACCACTCCTCCGACACAAGCGAGGCAAGGCGGCAACCGGCAAGGCGAGTCGGTAACCTGCAAGGCGGCACTTCCACTCAGTCGGCAAGACGGCATCAGCCGACGCATCTCCAAGCACCTCCCCAGCGCACTGATCCGTCTCCATCCAAAACCCCAAATGAGAAGGACAAGCAAGTTGGCAGGTGTGTACATCCACACAGATTTCTAGTTCACTCAGTTGTTTTCTCTGTTAAATAAGAAGTAAACTTAGCTCTACTCTGCTCAAGTTGTTATCTACTGGATGCTTCACTTCAAGTTGTAGCTTATGTACTCAATAGGTACAATAAATTTAGATGATGTGTAGCTTAGCTGCTGTTTATTTCATTAATTCTACTAGGATGATTGGTTACAAGTCTCGTAGATCAGCTGTTGTTTGAGTTGTCTTGCTTCTCCATGCATTTCAACCAAACAATCTTACAGTTACATTTTTTATTCATGTAAAGAAGCGCCACTCACCGAATATGACAAGCTGAGAGTTCAGAATCTGGTCAGCAACAACCGAATGTTGCAATCGCTTGGCATTCATACACTTGCATCAATTATTAGAAATTCAAGTGCAAGGAACACACGTAGGACAGAACCACACGAAGACTCGGGTTCTGAATATGATCCTAAAGAGGATGAAGGCACTGAGGAAGATAAAATAGATGACAGCTTAGTGGAGGAGAACGATGTGTTGGATGTCCCTCCATCCATATCAACTACCACACCACAAAAGGTGCTAATTCTTCTTTATTCAGTGGGATGGGGCTAGCTAATCATGTTGTGTGCTTTCTATGTATTGCATGTTTTCATTAACCTGTTGGATATACAATTTGCTTACTACTAATATAATACTACTTGTAATGCTTTTTTATGCGAGGCCTCGAAGGTTTGTAAGAAGAGGGTTAAGAGGACAGTTAAGAAGCCTTCTAAGAACACTTCCAAGATGCCTCCAGGGGGGACAAGACCACCAAAGAGAGTGGTGGCATGTATGGAGACGGTCCAACCTGCTAGGGTCACAAGGCAAAGAACTAAAGAGTTGAGAACAGCACAATCTGATGATGGTCAAGAAGAAGTGCTCACTGGAACTAGTCTCAAAGTTCTGAATCATGAAACAATCCCTCAGCTTGGAGATGAAATTGGCGCCACACCTTCCTCTACCACACCTGATCCATGTGATTCTACTGATTTTCCTACTGAACACGATGAGCAGATACAAATGGATGATGAAGGCAAGTGATACTCACATTTGTTCATTTCATAAATGCAAACATGCTTTACACTCACCATATGAATGTCTCTTTTGTAGATACAAATGTAGGCAATAGGGGTCACAACAAGGGAAGAGGGCTAGAAAGGATAAGTAGAGGGTTATGCACTAAGATCCCCATCCACATTGCTGAAGGGAAGAGAAGGCCGGAGGCACCTATGTAAGCTGCGAAGCTTGCATCCGAGGGTGGGATTATTCTTAGGAAACATGTGCCAATCCTTCCACACTGGAAAGAGTACAAGAGGGACAAGTCTCATCTCACAAACTATATTGGCAAAGTTGCTGTAAGTATATCTATTCTACCCCAAAAGTGACTTATATTTTTATTTTGCTTGTTCTGTCATTATATATCCTTGGCATGTCTCTGTTCTAATGTTCATGCTTTTCATTAGGCACAATTCACCATGGACACCAGTTCCAATGCAGTCCAAAATGCATGCATTGATATGCTTAAGGGTGGACAAAGGCAAATGCGGTACAGAATCAAAAAGAAATTTTTTGATAATATCCCGGCAAATGAAGTTAGCACCACATCCCCTGTGACTTGGATGAAAGATCAGGAGTGGCAAAATCTGGTGCAGATGTGGTCAAGCTCAAAACACAAGGTATGTAAGCATATCAATTTGACAAGGAAATGCATGTGTACTAGTGTGCAGCTAGCTCATGTGGTTGGTTCTTAGATTTGCTTGTTATCATTGTTAGTGTATATTTGGAAATGTGCCTTATAGATATGTTCATATGGTGTAGAACACTTCTGAGAAGAACAAACATAATCGAAGTAAAGTACAATTTCAGCAGTGCACCGGATCTCGAAGCTACATTGCCCATTGCCATGTCATAGTAAGTATTACTCCTGATATTAGTTAATAATAAAACCCTTTATTACCATGTTGCGACCTAACAATTTGAAACATCATTTCAGAAAGAGAAATATAAAGCTGTAGAACCCACCGCGATTGACATATTTAAGGAGTGCCATAACAGTAAGAGGATTGGTTTCAGTGAGCCTGTGAAAGATGCTATTGTAATTCACTGCTTCAGCTCCACTTGTTTATGTATAGTGCAGATACCTCATGCTGTTAGCATTTTCCCATTAGATCTACTTAGTGTGCCATCTTTATTATGGAGTTTCTGTTCAGCTCTACATGTTTATTTATGGTGTAGCTACCTTATGCTGTGAGCATTTTTCCCATATGATTTGCTTCCAAAATCTGTTAATGTGTCATCTATATTATGCAGTTACCTTTTTGGCACTTCTATACTCAGGCCATATGCTTTGGAGCTTCTCATATTGCATTTAAGTTCCAAAAGAAGTATATATACATTTAACCTGTATGATCTTGATGGCATCTTGACTTGCCAATTTTCCATTGCCGTACCATGGAATATAGTTATGTGAATACTGTGAACAAATTAAGAGTAATATTTTGCTGTTATGCATGTCAGTTTATTCTTTGTCACTAGTTTTGTAGTTTACAAGTAATATATAATTTCAGATCTCTGCTTGGCGGGCACATGCTTTTTCATTGAAATGTTCATATTATGTATATTCTCATTCCTTAATCATTATTTCTTTGTTCTACATTTTTATTCCCATGTGCACTTCTTCAAACTGTCAGGCTGAAATGGAAGCCATCATTGATCAACCTGTACCAGATGGTCAAGACCCAAAGAGTGCTACTACTGTTGTTTTTGAAGTTCTCACTAAACTATGTCCAACCACCAAGTTCCTGCAGAATGTGGGCCTTCAGTCAGCCTCTAACAACAATTCTAAAGGTGGCGTCGCCTCGCGTGTGAAAGACCTTGAGACTGAGCTTGAAGTGAAGAATCAAGCAGTAGAACAGATGCAAGAAAAGTTGTGTTCTCAGCAGCAAGAGTTGGATGTCCTGAAGAAGCGGGCGGAAGAAGCGGAAGCGGCAAGCAACAAGCACTTAGCGGAGATTGAATTTCTGAAGAAGAAGACAGAAGATAATGAAGCGATGCTTCTTCAATTGCTGCGCTTTCATGAGAGTCAGGTCAATCGTACTTCATAATTTATGTTTATCAGCTTTTGGTGGTTGGATAGATAACTGTTGTGATGTGTTGGTCTGATGGTCTCATTTTTGTTACTAGCTGGGAGCTAGTTATACTTTTCTGAACTGCCCTGTTGCCTTGCTGGTTGGGCCATTAATTGCCATGGCATGCTGGTTTGTCAACTTACTAGCTGGGAGCTAGACATTTTTTGTGAACTGATGTGGAGGATGCTACCTATGTTCTGGTTGATGTGAACTGGTGGGAGTTGTAAACAAGATAAAACTGTGATGTTATATTTTGGTTCGTGTGTTCAGCTATGTGTATGTTGTGTACTGTAGATGTCTGCCAGCTATTTTTGGTTCATTGTGTATTTTCGGTGCTTTTGTTTGTCTGAGAAGCAAATTGACCCTTGTTTGGGCTGGCCAAACTTTTGTTTGGACCTGGACAATGGGCTTGGCCCGAAACCTCATGGACTGTCCAGCTAGGCTGCCATAATACCCTTGGCCATAGAAAGTTGGACCGCAACAATTGGTTGGGTCCACAAGAAGTTGGGCTGGTGTAATGGGCTCAACCCATTAGATGTTGGGCCGGCGTAATAGGCTAGGCCCACTGGAAGTAATGGGCTCGGCCCACTAAAATTGGGCCGGTGTAATGGGCTCAGCCCACTTAAAGTTGGGCCGGCATAATGGGCTCGGCCCACTAGAAGTTAGGCCGGCGTAATGGGCTCGGCCCACTAGAAGTTGGGCCGGCGTAATGGGCTTGGCCCAAAAACTGTTGAATTTGGACCGGGCCATGAATAAAATATGACGAAAGTTTTCGTCATTATATGTTTCCACGTAGGATGACACTTGGTGTCCACGTCATACGGTCTGGGCTGGTCAGGATTTTACGAAGATTCTTGTCTGACGTGGCGTCCACGTGGCAGGTATGACGAAACACGTTTCGTCATTAAATTTATGACAAAAAATTCAAAAACGTCATAGGTTGCAATCTACGACGCTCAATCGGTGACGGCAGCTTTTTCGTCAACCTTTCGTCATAGATTGCACTTTATGACGATAATTTCCCATATTGTGACGAAATTTGATCGTCATAGGTCAGCAGATTTCTTGTAGTACCTGCTGGAGTAGGACTCCACCTGCCTAGGGAGAGCTGCCCCAACCCCTATAAATAGAGGGGCAGGGCACCTCAAAGAGGATCAAGGCAGCCCCAGAAGCAGCCCTAAACCCTAGGCTGGCCATCTTTAGATTGGTCACAGCCTTCTTTTTCTCTCTCTTCTAGATTGGATCTAGTACAACTGCCGGCGCGCTGCTGCTTCTCCTTCTCGTAGATCCCCGCTGTTCTTGTGTGCTGGTCCACACATTACTGCGGTGTCGCTGATTCGGTACGCGTGGATACCTCGGAGACGTCGTATACTTCGGCGTTCGATCGGGCGAGCTATTCGCGAGGAGATCGCTCTCGCGGCTGGGAGGTATAACCTAGCTGCGGGAGTCTGCGAACTTCATCGACATCGGTCAACTTCTCCGCTGCATTGATGTGATCGTCGAAGATATGATCTCGTTGCCTGCACCTCGATAGTGATCTTGGGGTGGATTGTGCGCGGTAAATTTTTGTTTTGCGTAGCACGTTCCCCAACAAGGGGTGCACAGTTTTGGTAGCTGCTTAGGCAGATGACCGTGTTGAGGGTATGTCTTAGTAGATGACCATGTTGAGGTTACACGGCAGCTCAACTAACACCTCAGAATTCATATTGAGACACTAGCTTTAAGTGTAGCCAAGCTTTGCCTCATAGTAGCGCACAACTATAGGAGGGATATTGCGAGAGTCTTCCGAGACTTCGTCCAGCAACACCTCTAAGTGTTAAGCCTATTCGGTGACGGTATCTGGTCTTAATACCTGGTTTCCTGAGCTATTGGAACCCAACCTATTCAATACTTAATAATTAAAATACCGGTAATTTTCTTTAATCAGTATAACTAGACCTCTTACCTACTCCAATAGACTCCGGTTAGCTAGCTAATTATTAGTGATCACTTGTGTTGGTCAGCAACCTCCCTTATCCGGTGATCAATCCCCTACCCTACTACCTAGAAAAGAAAGTCACCATTTCCATTCCAAAAAGCAATGCAAGATGTCTACCAGGACAGTCAGAGGAAGATCCTTGTAAGCAAGTCAACATTGTCGCTATTAATCCGATAAGATGCTCCACGATCTAGAGCAGCCAGAAGAAACCAAGACGCGTGAAGACAAAGTAAAGGACAAGGAGGATAAACCATTGGAAAATTCGCACTTGCTCCAAAAAGCAGCCCACACGAGTACTCTGATAGCACGGTGCTGCCATTTCCTCTATGTACCTACAAGAACTACTCGGATGAGTAGTACTGTAAGTTTGTTGAAGTAAATTAAAAACTTTATGTCAATATTCCATTGCTAGATGCCATGCAGGTCCTGACCTATGCAAGGTACCTAAAAGACATATTACTCAACAAGCATCCAATCCCCGACTCTGAGACAGTCAGGTTGACAGAGGAATGCAGCGCAACAATCTTGAATACTACCCCCACCAAGAAGAGAGATGCGGGCCTTCCCATGATCACATGTTCCATTAGATCTGAATTCTCCGAGGGAGCACTCTATGACCTAGGAACAAGCACCAATGCCATGTCCAAATCAGTATTTGACAAACTTAACTTTATAGATATTTCTCCTATAGCAATGTGTTTGTAGCTTGTCGACCAATCCATCCGCTACCATGTTGGTATTGCCAAAAATGTACCAGTGAAGATCTAATAGCATCTCATTCCCGTGGACTTTGTAGTCTTGGATATGGAGGGGATGCAAGGATCACACTAATCCTAGTGAGACCTTTCCTGAACATGGCTAAAGCCAACATTGATGGAGGAAATGGAGAAATCCACCTCAACATCAATTGGAAGATGAAATTCACATTGTGTTCTCACACAGAGAGATGTGCCATGATCAAGATTTCAGATGCCACAGGAATTCTGTCAACACCACTAACACGACTAAAAAAATTCCAGAACAAGAGAAAGACCCGAGCTACAACACCCCAGGTATCTCCACCTATAGGAATTGGCTCCATGCACTAAATTAGGTACGCGAGAGGTCAAGCTTTTTAAACTAAACTAAAGCACTCTCGGGAGGTACCCGAATTATCTTTCCCTTTCATTTTATATCCTTTCCAGAAAGTGATTTTTGATGAAAATCTAAAATACCAAAAAGTTTCCTTCTTCCATAAAAAACACAATAGGAGTAAATATATTTATTTAATAAAAACAAAATTAATATAATTAAGAAAAGGTTTCATCTCATAATTCTAAATTATACGTAATTAAAGAAAAATAAAAAAAATATTGCATAATAAACAGCTAGGGCAAAATATGGAAGTTTTAGCTTCGGAGGTATGTTTCTTTCTCAGGTACTTTTCTACACCTCGGGCTTTTACCGTCTCTCTCTAAAATTTCTTTGTTTCGTTAGTTCCGCAAATAAAATTTTCTTTCTCAAGGTTCACACTTCTTCTTTAGCCCTCACTCTCCCAGAAATTTTTCTTGGCCCTTCCTTTCCTTCTCCGAAACCCTGCCAGAGCCCCCAAAAAAATTCCAGGAGAGGGACAGCTGACCCCCCTAGGTCGACCGACCCTATTTTTTCTCTCCATTCTTTTTTCTTTATCTTCCCCATCATCTAGACAACACCTTGCCACCTCCTTCCAAAAAATTTCCCATGTGAAGGAGTCACCTAGGCAGTTTCCCGTGAATATCCATGCTCCTCCTACACTGGTATTGCACGACTCTATTTTATCCACTTTCTGATATTGCTAATCCCATAATTCGTAAAAGATATTAAGACCATAAAGACCAGAACAACACTTTAAGATTTATGGATAGCCGTTACTCCTTAGACGCAATATGCTCATCTCAAGATATCTAGGTACTGTCACTTCCAAGGTCTAGTCGATTCACACATTCATCTATCTACTCTGTGTGCGGTCTTGCGGGTAGATATCTCTAACCCAACCGATAGATTGGAAATCTCCCATCACTAAGAATAAATAACACGAAGCGAATCTGCATACTAAAGTAATTGCAAACGCTAATTGGACATACTAGATCGCCTCAACCTAGAACAGAATCAATTACTCAAACATAGATGTATTGAAACAATAAATCCTAAAGAAATAAGCCATTATCACTAACACAATGTTTAATCCTACAAAAATAGTAGCTAATGGAGGAGAGGAAGACGGAGATGAAGTCGTGGTCGTCGCGGATGAAGGAGATGGCAGAGGAGGCTGACGGCGCGTCCTAAGGCTGGCTAGCGGCAGCATGGCTTCCCCTTTTTCTTCCTCTTGGTTGGATCACGTGGTGGAGGTGTTGGAGAGGTGTTCTTGGCTATATTACAAGGTTTGTTGCAGTAGCTAGAGTTTTGAGATGATTAAATAACCATAACGGGTCCTTCTCCTCCCTAGATCTTCATCCTCTTCTAATCCATGGGCCATGAGGTGTTTTGGATGTCTTCATGATATTCTCCATCTTCTCATAGATCCAATGTAATAAACGATGATCAATTCTGAGTTACAACGAAGAACTTACATCGGTTTTAATGTTCCTAGCAGCGCGTGGTACGACTCGATGGTACGACTGGTACGGCACGGTCATACCAAAAAGGTCAGCTCAACTTTTGGATTCAGCCTTTAGGCAGGGTTTCATATTTTGGCCATAAAAAACTCGTACGAACTCCGGTTGAGGTGATTTTCAAACCGTTGAACTCATATTGACTAGACCTACAATCTCCAACCATTGGATGCTCAATTGGAGTTGGTATGAATTTCTTAAAACACAAAAAATCCTAAATTTGTAATTATAGCTTCTTCGATTTGACTTGAAATTTATGCCCATTATCATGAATTCCCATGGAAGATGTAATCCACCTAATCCCTATGTAGGAGACACAAACAAAGAGATTTGCATAATTGAAGTAATTATTTGTGGATGAGGCAACAGATAATGGGGTAAATCATGATTAAACATAAGGAAATAATGAGTGGAAAATGGACTCATCACCTGCCTAGTTTTAGTTCGTCGTGCCTCTGCCCTATGTTTGCCAGTTGGCCTCACAAGTTAAACCTAGCTTATGTATAATTATCTCTCTTATACATATATGTATGTATATATATATATATATGCTTTCCTATCCAGTGTAGTCTTTTTTAAATTGAATAAACCCGGAGACACTAGTTGTATATAACGAACCTGTCACTTTGTCCTTCCGGAAATTGATGAATAGTTGCTCCGCATAGTATCCCTAGAAGAATCTCAATCACAACCTAGCTCTCTAACCTAGTGGAATTAGAATGTCCCGGCTAGTCATAATGCTAGTCCTTGGTCTCCTTTTATTTGAGGGAGGCTCGAGTCTATCACATGATAAAATTCTAATATGAGATTGTTGTGGTCTAAGGATATAGCACAGTATATTAGCTTATGAATAATAACCAGAGTAAGGCTAGGAATTTAGTTTTCTATGTGCCATGCAAAAGAAACCCTTCTGGTTACGACCGCTCCTTAGAAAAAAAAACTCAAATCCTACCACCAGCCATGTGAAAAAAGAGTTTCACTACTTTTGAGCCACTCAAAATTAGTACTCATGTTAATCCTGGTGAGTTTTGTCAAGATGGTATTCATTATTTGGTGTAGTCCTTAGAATCTGGTCATTTTTGCATATCCTTCTCTCTTGCTAGCCTTCTCATGCCTGGTATTGCAAAGATTGCACCGGTATCACGCAAATCTCCACTGGCATTCCATCCACGAACTCACTATTCCAAATAAAAATACCACCTACAGATCCATGTCTTCATCTCAAAACTTTGTGCTATACCCTGACAATTCATCAGTAAACCCCTCATAATAGGAGAAGCTCCATCTTTTGGGTAAAAAAAATGTAGAAATAGGAACAAAGGAGCTCTCCTTTTGCTAGAAAGAGGGGCCAAATAAAATTGGCATGTTTAGTCTATCAAGAAGAAAAATCTAAATGTGTGTAGTCTATCAAGGAGAAAAATCTAAATAAAAGACTTAGATCCTTCCACCTTATGCAGTTCTTGAAAATCATATCCCATGCACAAGACTCCCTCAAAACACTGTGGTGTGAGTTCATTTTCTTCTCGTCTTCTCCCACTCATGATATCATCCTCACACATGACAAGAATTTTAGATGCTATAACAGACTTAGCAAAACCCAGGTTCCAAGAGGAAAAATACTTTACCCCTATCAATCCCCACATATTAACCTTGTAGGAGTAGGAATTGTTTGTCTTTGTAGATGACCATGTTGAGGGTAGATGACTGTGTTGAGGTTATACCGTAGCTCTAGATAACTACCGCCTCAGAATTCTTGTCGAGTCACTAGCTTTAAGTGTCATGAAGCTTTGCCCCCATAGTACTGCACGCTATAGGAGGGATATTTCGAAAGTACTCCGAGACTTCGTCCAACTACACCTCTAAGCGTTAAGCCTATTCGGTGACAGCGTCTAGTCTAAATACCCAGTTTCCCGAGCTATTGAATCCCGACCTATTCAATCCTTAATAATTAAAATACCGGTAATTCTCTTTAATCATTGTAACTAGGAACTAGACCTCTTACCTACCTGCTATAGACTCCGGTTAGCTAGCTACCTATTAGTCATTACTTGTGTTGGTCGGCTATCTTCCTTGTCTAGTGATCACTCTCTTATCCTACTACCTATAAAAGAAACTTCTCTTCTTAAAGATAGGATATTGGATACATATATATGATATATTGATAATCTGATATCTCTACTCAAACCTATTTGTTTCCCACGGATTGATAACACTAGAATACTTCCGAGGTGAAATCTTACAGCAGTTTTTCCCTGCACTTGTAGATATAAATATCTATAAGCCATAAGAATAGCCAACAAGCATTTCTGGCGCTGTTCTTGAGGAAGCAACTTTGAGCTAGAAATATCAATTATCTATATATTATCCACTTTCCTTAACCCCCTCACTTTGTTCTTTTCATTTCCCTTCTACCTGAACAGTGCAGTGCATGTTCGGTTTTTCCTTCCTAAAACTATCGACCCTATCCCGAGGTGATCTTGAGAGAATCTCGTTCTAAACTCAAGAAAACCCCAGAACAGTCCAAGAAGGTTCTTGCACCAAAACCACCTAGTGATCTGGCAATTTCCTCATCTTCTCCAGCTTTGAAGAGTCATCATTCATCCCCACAATTCGAATCCTGTGTTAATCCACCAGCGAAAATGGCTGAGAAGACCCTTCAGCAATACTCTACCCCTAGTAGCAAAAATGTCCCTCTTGTGGCATTACTTGTTGTTGGAGCCAAGAACTTTGAGCTCAAGCTAGCCCTCATCCAATGCTTAGCCACTCCCGTCTGTGGCAAGCTATCTTAGGACGCCAACGTGAACCTCCAAATGTTCTTGGAGATCTGTAGCATGTTCAACCTGAAGAATGTTACTACCGACACCATCCCTCTAAGGCTTTTTCTTTCTCGCTTCTCGGAAAAGCCAAATAGTGGTTTTAGTCACTCACTGCTTCTGAGATCAAAACCTGGGAGAAGTGTTCTAATGTTTTCCTCACCAATGAATCCATCATAGAAGCATGAGAGAGGTTCTAGGAAAGCATTCTATCATGTCCTCATCACAGCTGCCTTATGGGGATTACAAGGTTGCTTTGATTGCACACAACTATGACACTTAGAACTTTTGACTAGTGAAAATTTCAGGATTATATTCATGCTAGAAAGCTGAGTCATGCAACCAAAATTAATATGACATAACCGTGAGTGCATTAGCCTCACCTCCATTAGCACAAACATGGTTCACAACTTTATTACAAAAATCAGCAAGGGAAAGGTGGAACAAGCATCTACACTCGTAGCCTTTGCCAATAAAATGTCCACACTTAGACATGACTACTTTATTGGACCAAACAACAACCTGAAGGAAACCACTGACAATAATTTTATTTATTGAAGGGATATGTTGCACGTTCTTTAGCTGCACGATCTTGTGGTGGGGGGATAAACTTCAAATCTACCATGCCAACACCATGAACAGAGGCATGTGACATATTCCCCATCAAGATGGAAGAAGCCCGAGTGACCTGATATCAAGAAAACAACGAAACATAAGTGCACACATGTATATTAGCCCTAGTATCGATCCACCAATTGATAAACTGACAAACCAAAAGAACAGTAGATAATTACCATACCCGGCTGTCCCACATCGGCATTGCTAATAGTGACGTTGATAGATTTGGAGGTCTTTCCCTGCTAAACATTTCTTTCTTTGCGGTATTTGCAATCCTTAGCCCAATGGCCAAGTTCACCGCACATGAAGCAAGGTTTCTCCGCTTTATTCATCGGATTTTTCTTCTTCTTGTAGTGAGTGGTCTGGTTGACCTTATTTTTCCCTTTGAACTTCCCGTGGTTATTCTGTTGTACCAGTTGGCACTAGACTGTCCCTCCCCTCCCTTAGGTGCACATCCTTCGCCCGTGCTTTCTCCTCAACATCAAGAGGTGCTCTCAAGTTCTCAATAGATATTTCTTGTCTCTTGTGTTTCAGAGTTGTGGCAAAATTCCTCCACAAGGAAGCAATTTGGCAACAATGCGGGCAACAAACTTGTCAGGTAATGTGTATTTGAGGAGTTAGAGTTCCTTTATAATTAACTATATTTCATGAGCCTGCTCGATCACAGAATGGTTATTGACCATTTTGTATTCATAATATTGCTCCATGACATACAACTCAGTGCCTACATCCGATGCATCGAACTTAGTTTCAAGTGCATCTCACAATTCATTTTGCATCTCTCATGTGCATGTATACATTACAAAGGCGGTCAGCAAGAACGCTAAGAATGACACATACAAAGAGCATGGTGGCGTCCTCGAATGCCTTCTCCTGCTCGAAGGTAAAAGTTCCTCCAAGTTTGCCAGCCGCGACCCAATAGACATTCATAGCCGTCAGCCATAGGGTGGCTTTGATTTTCCATCCCACGTGCGAGTGTGGCGTGAAGGGCGAGTGAGTGAGTGAATGCAAGTGAGTGAGCGTGCACGCTATTTCTCCCTTTTCCCACACTACAAGGTATGACACTCCACCTCCACTAGTAATATGGGACTAAAAAATTTTACACATGCCTTGCAACTAATAGGCCTTTGGGGTTTACCTATGAATTATTATTAATATAGGCTTTGGCCCAATTTTCTAACACCACCACCACGACCACCCGCGCGGTAGCTTCAACCGTCGTCAAATCTGGTGCGTACAGCAAGCCTAATGAGGACATGACCCCTATGGATACAACCACGGCTATACTTCATCAAGCCAAGATTTCAGTACAAGACGAGAGAAGAGGGAGTGATGATTCTTGGAGCAGCAAGAGGAAGAGCAAGTACAAGATGATGAGCTTCAAGATGATAACTGAGCTACATCAAGATAAAGGCAAAACAATACATGAAGATGGTAAACTATTTTCTGCCTGCTACAAGCAAATGAAGTGACCATGAAGCTATTTTATATTTTGACCAAGCATACACAAAATATACGTTAATATTTCAGCCATCTACACTTAACAAATATTAAGAGAGTTATTTTTAGCTTGGTGCTGCACAACCTCAACTTGGACTTGGGCCATGTACTAAAATAGGCCAAGAGGGCCCTGGCCGAAACCCTAGAGTTCACACCCTCTTGGACACCGCCTCCTAGTCCTCCACCTATAAGTAACCACCAAACCCCCTAAATTAGATTGGGTTTTGATTAGATAACAGCCTTAGCTACTTTTCACTTTTATATGTATGTCAACAAGACCATTTGTGAAACCATCGTTAGAGCCCCACTTTTATGAGATTATGAATATCAAATTATGCTTCATTATTATTTGCAATTCAAATTACTTTTTATTTTTTTAACTCGTTCTCGATTGCAAGAATATACCGTCATGATCAGGTTGATTGTGCTCTCAGCAAGATCAACAATCTTTAAGAGTTGGTTTAGCGATTATTTAGACGCACAGATCATCAAAATCATCTTTATTAATCAATTATCGTTTTTATTGAAAGATCGGAACATCTTAGATACTATCAAAGCCACTCGTTGGGTTTCGCGTCGTACGTGGCAGTGCCGTGCTCGAGGCCGAGCAGCATCACCAGCCTCGATGGAGTGCAGCCGCATCACTGTATCACCGCTTGGACAAGCTCCTGTAGGAGCTGCTGAGAGGTGGAGAGGAGGCGCTAGTATGAAGCAAGATGCAGCTGGGAGAGAAGAGAGCTCGTGTGAGAGTGGAGAAGATGAGTTCTGACAGGATAAAAATGTTCACATTGGTTGGAAAGGATAAGAATTGAGTGGTGTTAGAAGCCACACATGGAAGCAGATTGTTAAGTGGAGAGGCACAAATGAACGACCTGGGACGCGTCCAACGGAAGCTACGCCTCGGACGTCAGACGCTAACAGTTTGCTCCAAGATATATACATACAGCCACTGTCTGTTGATTAATACTAGGCAGGAGTGCGCGCCCTGGCGCGCTCCCGCTTCGGCTGGGCCAACCGTGAGTTAAGTGTTGTAAAAAGGGCTACGACTTGACGGTCACAATTTTTTGTCTCTTATGATCGATTAAGTTTAGCACAAATTGCCTTTGGTCATTCGCTGCAGAGTCATGTTCTGCACAGTCAGGAGGTAAAGGTATGGAACGGTATCGTATTTCCATGTCACATTAAGATGAATTTCTGCTGATATAATAGCGGTAGTACAAAGCGAAGAACTGGCGGGATAAGAGATAAGTGTTATTATAGGTACATACATAGCATTCAGTACACGTAATTTGTTACAATTAAGCATAAGAGTGGCAAGGTACTAGATAATAATACGTGTGGCAAGGACCACACATAAGTACGCATCTATATAAGAACCAGTTGACCAGTTGCACGGGAGATCGTTAATACCAGTTGCACAGGAGATCGTTAATCGTTTTCATCGTACACTCGTCGTCGAATGTGCTCCAACCGTTGTGGTCCTGCATCGTCATACGCACAAAGATCTTCGTGTTCGTCAGCTTCGCTCTCGCTGCCGTAAGGGTATTTGCCAATTGTTTGTAGGTGTTCTTCGGACTGGATGTTCAATCTGTCGAGACTGTGAGCACCGACTCCGACCTCAAAAAGGGCTCTGTTTAGGTTAATGTCGTTTGAAGATGAGCCAAGAGTGAAGTTCATACACCCTGAAATCTGAATTCAGTTCATATACTTCAGTCAGAACGCCAAAAAAAAGTGGAAAGACATAATGTCGATACAGCCAGAAAGATAGCAGCCAATACAGCTTCAAGCACTAAAAACTTCAAAAAAGTGGTGTGACAAACCCCCTTAGAGGCCAACACGACAAACATCCTGGTGACGCGAACACACTCTCACAAGCTAAACATGAGTAACTATTTTTCGTACAAAAGTGGTTAAACGTGTCCCCAGGGATAACAAATATGAAGAACGCCTACAGGCTAGAGACGAATACAAGCAAAAAGCAGGAGGCAAAGCAGATACCCTCCTACAAACAGATGGAACCGAACAAAAAGGAAGCCGAAGAGAATGAACCTTAGATAAACAGCAAAAAACATAGGTAAGGACAGAACCATAGTTCAAACCTGTATATAAAACATGGAACCTGAAAAACTGCGAAACAAAGGCAAGAGTGAAGCAAGGACAGCATGAAAGGCTAACTATATCTATTTCCACAAAAGAATTGACCTACCAGCTACGGCACCATCAATCTGTATCTGTACCAGCATAACAGCATATGTGGCAAATGTTCAAAATAGCTGTGTGTTCTATGTGGATAGCAAACCAAAATGAAGTTGACTATGGATATATCTATCAATCGAAACTGACATATGCAGAGTAGATACATGTTTGAGAAGCATATAATTTTGTTCAGCACTGAATTGCAATGTATAATCAGAACTGAATTTTTTATTATCATGGATATAAGTGAAAAATACCAATTTCCATCAAACTAATCTATTTATCAGTTCTACCAATGCTAATATTTGTCAACTCAGATGAGGTATGCTAAGTATACTTTACACCCACCAGCGACAGCTGGGAAGAACCAAGCGCATATGAAAATCTTAAACGCATAACTGCATGAGCCCGTAGATCAAGAACTCAACACAACCAGCAGGCAAGAAACACCAAGTATTCATTACTTGAAGCCAGGAAACGGTAAGAAATAAACACATCACTCACTAACATGGCACGCATCTAGGGAGGTTTGAGCATAAAAAAAAACTTCTTTCGTTGAGAGCCTATTTGGTAGTACATCACATATTTTTGGAAAAAGGGGAAAAGGATTTACCCGAAACAGATGAGCGGAAAGACGAAACGACTTAACCGGTGCAAGCTAGATCTGCAGAGAAACAGATCCACAAACGTTGATAAGCGCAAGCCACAGAGGAGAACAGAACCGTGAGTAGAGGAAGAGCAAATACCTGTGTGGAGTCAGACCGTGGCAGACAGAAAACTTCGGAACACCAGTGGCAAGAGAAGAGGATTTCAGAACAGATCTTTACCAAGAACAGAAAGCATAGGTTGTGAAGCCTCGAGCGCTCTCCTCACCCAACCCAAACGTGAACACGAAGGATGCTGGTCAGAGGAATCGAAAGAACGAACAGATCTGCGGAATCCTGTGACAAAACTCAACAGATCTGCTGAATCCTGTGACAAAACTCAACAGATCTGCGGAATCCTGTGACAAAACTCAAAGACGCAGATGTAAAAAATGAAACTGATATTATGTGTGTCCAAGTAGGAATGGAGTTCGAAGAAAAGTTCAGCATGAATCCTTACTTCCATTACTGCATCTCATTCGTAACAGAGGCCTAGAATTTCGAAAACAGACGCCCAAAAACCATTGACCCTTTTATTATGTAATTTAGTCATATTAGGTAGCTGAAAAATGAGAACTGATATGAGCACAGGAAGCTATTAGAACATACCAACTCCTAGAAAGTAGCAAATATGCTTTCCACTTAGAATCTCTTAAAAAAAAATGCTAGAAGACATGCGGAACATGAGTATCAAATATCTGCCTTATAGTACCGGTCATTTCCTTTCTTATGTGGTAGATTCAAATAACCCAAGGCCATTTTTGACACTGCAATTGTTTAACTTATCGTTCTACATCCAATTTCAATTGCTCTGTTATGCATCATATTAATTACAATCGATAAAGATTGTAAGAAAGATTATATAGCAAAAGTAAAAAAGAAGGGCATAAGAGAAAAGGTACCTACTTAAACACATCTGAACAGCTCTATCCTTGCAACTCCATCACCACTACCAAGTAGATCTGGAGTCCTAAAAATCCCAAAATAAAACTTTAGGACGTATTTCCTCGTGCAAGTATTGGATCTAGGAGATTTTGTACCAAGCCCATGATATGCAGGCTCATTTGTTTTGTGTGCCAAAAAACATTTGTTTTGCAATGAATATTAGCATATGTTACCTTTCAAAGAGCTGTATCTTTGGTCATCATGCTGATTCCCCAAGTGTGGTGCCTATCTCATTTCTCCTGCAACAGGAAGCACGTAAAATTAAGATATATATATCTCATTTCTCTTGCAACAGGAATATATCTCATTTCTCCTGCAACAGGAAGCACGTAAACTTAAGATATATCATGCTTTTTCTCTACCACCTTCAAATCTCAAACTAAACAATATTCAATACACTTATCATCGACGTAGCACCGCTGGCCTTCGACTTCTTCCCCCACTGGTAACCTTTTCTAATAGGGAGCATTTTGACTTTGCACGAGTAAGAGGGTGTCCGTAAAAAAAGGAAATATGGAGATGTGATAAATATAATAAAGAAAACAACTTATTAGATAAGTTAGGTACATCATAGTTCAGCAACCAGAAACAGAGAAATTGAGGCCTTTCCGATTCAAAGGATTTTCAAAGAAAATTAGATTTTCTTTTTTCAAGGTGAGTCATTTGATTTGTAGGATGCAACTTATATGAATTTTTTCGAAAAACTTCATAGGAAAATTTTCATTGACTATAATTTTTTAAAATATTCTTATGTTTTTCTCACTGTGCAATGGAACATCATTTCAGTAGATTCAATTGCTGTTTTCGCGAGTGAATCAACGAGGCACTTCCTCTAGGAAACGAACAAACATGTCTTCCTTCAACAGAAAAACGGAACGAAACAAAAATGAGCTCGAATTCTTCTAACGCCAGCGTAAAGCCCATACGGCCCAACAAAGCAGTCACGACGGGTCAAACCAGACCAAGCCCATCCAGCCGCCGGATCAAGCGAATCCAAGCCGTCCACTTCCCGTGGAGCTCGAAGCTAACCATTTATAGCCCTATCGCCGCCATCCCGCACTCCTCTTCCCCTTCCCCCACCCATTAGCATCTCTAGGGTTTATCTCCAAGACAAGGCGGCGGCGGCGGCAAGATGGTGCAGCGCCTGACCTACCGGAAGCGTCACAGCTACGCGACCAAGTCCAACCAGACCCGGGTCGTCAAGACCCCAGGTACTCTCGATCTGTTCTCGTTTTTCTTCGAGAAATTTCTAGTGCGGTGGTGTTCTCGATCTGGTTCTGCTGGGTTCATGCCGGATTTGATGATGGTTCCGCGCCATGGCTTCTTGCAGGTGGGAGGCTCGTGTACCAGTACACCAAGAAGAGGGCGAGCGGGCCCAAGTGCCCCGTGACTGGGAAGAAGATCCAGGGGGTGAGCGATGCAGCTCAACTTTGCTCTAATCTACATTTTAACGGGGTTTAGTTTAGTGTTGAATGTTGTTAGCCTGTGCGTTCGTAGTTATGTGATAGTGTGATGCCTGAATCGTTTCTGATGGTACAATATGCAATTGGTAGCAATGTTTAGTGCTATTCCTGTTGAACTAATACTTGGAATATATCTTATTTTCGGTTGGCATCTAGATGGTTTCTGGTGCCTTACGTCTGGCGTGTGTAACGGAATTGTGACGATGAACACAATTGATGCTGCATTGCTCGCTGAGGAGGGTGTTTTAGTTGCGGTCTTTAGATCTTAGTTTTTGTCTAAATCTATTCGTTGGGAATGAGTGGCACTTTCTTTGATTGAATGTGGTAAATAACATAGTTATGTGCTATACCTGATTATTTTGGGGAATATGCTCATTTTCTTTGTCATGTATCTGGCATTGTTTGTTGTAGTCTTGGAAAAAATAGACATTTTTAGTGTCTTTTGTTCTATGTGCTGCATTTGGGGAAGACGGACTTGTTGGCTTGTGAAGTATACACCTTCTACTAGATGTAGCATCATAGTTGTCTCAGGTCAATTATTGTTGTAAGAAATTATCTCGTTTAAAATGAATGCTTGTAAGTTTGCCCGATTTAGCCAAGAGAAAAGTGCTTTCTGTTTTTTTAAGCACTACTGAACTAGCAGGAGTGGCGTACAAACTATCATCCCAAATTTGCTATAACCTCCGTTGCGCACAGATTTGTATTCTGTTTGTATCAGGTCCACGTTCTGCTGGGCCTGAGGTCGCACTTCCAATAGGTTTGTTAAACAGGTGTTTTATAGTTCCGAAGGACACTGTACTTGTGCATCTATCATCCAAGACTGCAAGGACTCTATGTTAGTTCTATGAGTGGGAAAACATGTAGTGCATGGTAGATAATTTGGTTGTTTGAAAGGAATCAGTACCATTTGCTATTTTGTAATTGCTGATTTTACATTTTACAGATACCACTCATACCTCTGATATTGATGTGAACACTTCTACTCAAGGGCTCATATCGTTAATTTTTTTGTTTCCAGATTCCCCACTTGAGGCCTACCGAGTACAAGAGGTCCAGGTTGTCTAGGAACCGCAGGACTGTGAACCGTCCTTATGGTGGAGTGCTCTCTGGAACTGCTGTTAGGGAGAGGTCAGCAAATAAAGCTAGATATATTTTGTTGTGGAAAGTTCAATGATCCGTCATCTTGTAATCTTATGAGTTACAACTATGGCTGTGCAGGATCATTCGTGCTTTTTTGGTTGAAGAGCAGAAAATTGTCAAGAAGGTCCTGAAAATCCAGAAAACCAAAGACAAGACAGCCACAAAGTAGAGCTCCTCTGAAATGGATGCACAATGCTGTTTTGTACACAATGAAAGAATTTTTGATGGTGGTGATGAAAGGATCTAGTTGCCTCGTGTTAAATGTTTAGCATGTGAGACATACCTCTTGAGTTTGGAGTGTTTCAAATCATTTTACCTTATCGATGTTGGAGTATCGGGACATCTGATCCCCTAGCTTTGTTATGAATTCTGATCATATCTTGAACCATCAGTTAGTCGAATTTGCCTACACCTTTGTAGCGACCTTTACATACAGGACCTGCTCTCTTTTTTCATGGTTAGTTGGCATTTTCTTCTGCAATCATCAGATTACTGTTAATTGGTCTTCGCACTGATGGTGTTATACAGAAATTCTTTCTCTTGCTAGTCAAGTTGATACTGTTTGATAGTAAATGGCAAAATCGAAGGAGCAAGGCAAAAAGGATATGTTATGGCGTTTCATAACTTAAGAGAAATGTGAGGACACAACAATTGGATAACATAATTTATCTTATTTTAATTCGATTTACAAAACAGAGGAATAGGATTTTTCACATCTTCTTTTCACCGCAGCTTTAGAATACGCAGAATATATCACAACAATCGCAAACTGAGCCCCTATAGGCTTGGAATTTAGATTAGCTCATACTGGGATAGGAAACATGTTTGTTTGCTCGTTGGGTTGGATGGTAGTCTGTAGAGGGCTTTTGCGGCGCTCAATCAACCAGAACAATTTAAGCAAAGACACGCAAAGGATGTGATTTAAGCAAAACTATCGACCCAAACTGTTCATTGACAAACCCTGAAACATCCCTTGATGCTTTCTACAAAGTATCAAGGATAGCATGGGGTTCAGGGTTTGTTGATCCATTGTAAGTTTGTAAAGCTGCCCATATTGTAACTTTCACATATGCTCATCGCTCACTGAAAGCACAAGTTGTACATCATCTCAACTGCACAAAAAAACTCAAAATGTATGCACAAATACACCCAAGGTAATATGTATATATATATCCTTCTCTCTGTTAGCTTTGCTGTTAACAAGGGAATAGCTCACTGTATATACAATGCATCTATTCCAAAACTGAACAAACAATAGCTAGTCTCTTTGCTAACAGAAATGCTAACAGATGAAGGTGACTCACTGTATCCGTACATCTAACTCTGAATAAACAACTCTCTGAAGGGCAAGGCAATTAGTTTGGCATCTCAGTAGGGCTAAGGAAGGATTCCCAAGGTATGTTGCATCTCCACTCATCTGAAGAATCTGCTCCTAAATCGAATGGGAAGTTGAGTCTCCCCAGAGCTTCCCATTCATTGTTCATACCGAAGCCATTCCCTGGCTTTCCTGTGGATGAACCTTGGTTCCTGCTGCTGAAGCCTCCCTTTACATCTGCAGAGGAATCAACCACAAATCCAGTGATCTGTTCAGGTTGCGCAAACCGCGTGCCGAAGAGCAGCGGTGCAGCGTTTGCTGCCTTCTGCGATGTTTGTGTTTCGAATGGCAAGATGACGGGGCCGTTCTGGACTTCGAGAGATGGACTGCAGTTGAAGCTTATGACCTTGCACGAGGAGCCATCTTGTGTATTCTTGGGTTTATGAAGCTGCTGCTGCTGCTGCCGCCCCTGGAAGCCATATTCGCTGGTGAACTGACTTGCAGGCGCTGTTGCAACTTGCACTGAGCTCTCCAAAGCAAAATTCGGAGCTTGCACCGATTGCAGCGCGGCGAAGATGTCTGGCTCAGTTGCCCCAGGCAATGGAGGCCCCCAAGTGTGAGACAGCGCCCGTTGCGCCATGGAACTGGTCTTCTTGAAGATCCTACAGATGGTCCAGGAGTCCTGTTTTCGGCAACAGAATAATGTCCTTCAGAATTTGTTACAACATTTGAATTTAGCTCTAAAACTACATAATCTGAATGAAATGCATACGTTGAGCGGGATGTTCTTGTCAATCGGTCTTTTAGGAAGTGATGGATCGGCGAGTGAAGGGAGCCTGAATTCGTGCATCATCCAATCAGTTTTGAGCCCTCTTGCCGCTCTGCCTTTGTAGAAGACAAGGGACTTCTTGAGCCCTATGCATCTGGTGCCCTCGGTGGAGTAAATCGGCCTATCTGTTCCTGTAGCTTTCCAGAATCCAGCTGCTGTGACTCTGTTTGGCCTTGCGCTGTTGCGATATTTCCGGTCCCTTGGGCAGTAGAAGTACCACTCTGTCTCACCGGTACTCGCAAGTTCTGTCGATGAGAAAGATAGTGAAAGTCAGATTTTGAAGTAAGGTGAATAACTCATGTAAATTGGTTTGTCATGAAAAGAAGATCAATACTATTGATTGTTTCAACTGAACCTGCACTAGGCAATGTTTTCCTAGTTCCCTACTTAACTAAGATTAAGATACTTTGTGATGTAAGCTTCTAAGATTAAGATACTTTGTGATGTAAGCTTCGAAATTAAAAGTTCATTGCATTCCAATACATTCATTAACAGAACATATAACAAGAGTAAGGATATGTATGTGCAAGCTTACTTGGGAGATCCCATGGATCAAACTTGTAGATGTCCAGCTGCCTGATGAGCTCGATGGAGATAGGCTTCTGCTGGATCTTCTTCTTGAGGTAGAAACTAACCAGCTCTTCATCCGTAGGATGAAACCGGAAACCGGGTAGGAGGATCTCATCTGACTTGTCCATGTTGACATCGTCTCTGCCCTCCATATCTCACAAAGGTATGAAGCCTCAAGCCTGCAGCTGGTCACAAACTTACAAATGCTAAGCTGCCCTTGTACTACTGCGCAGGAGCTAATGAGTAGCTTCTAGGGATGAAGCTGCTGAGGTGAAGACAAACACCAAGAGATGTGTAGTACAATATTGCAATGCAAATCTATTACACACCATGTCTACTTATATATCAGGCTTGAGCTACATGGAGAGAATGGATGAGGCCGTCATGCTGCATTATAATAACTTCTTTTAGTTCCTTCTCTGTTTGAAGCTGTCATGATTTGTTTAATCTTGTATCAGTATCTCAAGGAAGACAAGCTGAGCAGCATGAGGGGATTGTCAGTCACTTTCAGTTCACACGTAGAATACTCACGTACGGCAGTCAAAAGAATTCTTAAACTGTGCAACAGTTGCCTTCTAGATTTTGTTTAGGTTTTCTACTTCGGTCTTTAGCCTCCCCAGGTAAACAAAAGAACTGAAAAACATACTCCAATACACGGCAGTTTGGAGTAGTATATTTCCGCACCCAAGAGTATGAAGCTCTTGAGAACTATTGCCTTCATGAACTTCAAGTTTAAGGATATTTCTTTGGTACATGAAGCCCCTTTTTATTAGTTACATATTTTTAGATAATAGAAGATAAACCCGGCCTTTTCATCGTGAGATGCACACAATCCAATCCAACTTATTACATTGTTCTTACAAAGAGTTTGCCAAACGGCAAGAAAAAAGAGTGACAAGCTACATATGGAGTATTTTTTTTGTCACTTTAATTAGGCTTTCAGATTCTCAAAAATAATGTGTTGGTCACTTATATGTAATTTGTATTTAATATATCGTAGTCCTAATAATGTGTGTGTGAGAGAGATGCTTAAGTTTGTTATCCTACGGACTGATTTCTCTTGAGAAATGGTTTCCGAATACCCAGAGATAGTGATGGCCTTACCAATGTAATTTTCTGTACTTCTTTTATTAACTAGCGTGTGTGACTCTGCTAAGTGTTGGAAGAGAAGCTTCTATTCTAAGTACAGTTTTGTTAGACTAAATTTTAATTATTTGAGTTGCCACGGTGGAAACCTGGTCCACTTTGCTGCAACAGCCAGTCAGCTTAATCGTGTGCTAGCTCTGGCTGGTCACTCCACGTTGCACACGACACGATTCTTTCCTGCACATTCCATAGTCTACAAGATTATGTTCTTAAATATTATCACAAGGGTTTGAACACACGAAATTGAAATGGTAGGCTCAATAGGTGATCCTAATTCCTATCTTACATTTACTATGTAAGCACCCAATGTCTTCTCAAATTAAGACTAGTTTCTAGTGCAGGTGTCGCTAGCAATTCCAAAAGTGATGATATGTGATGTACTATAGTTTAAATTCAGCTACATCTAAAAAAAAGACTTACATGATGCAAAGCTGTAGACAAATTTGTTCAGTTTTTTCTACATAGATTGCAGCTAGCATACCAATTTTCTTTTTAAAAAAATATCTCATATCTAAATCGATGTAAAGCAATGAAGAAAAAGAACTGTATGTTAGGTTCTTTGTTATCTTTGTGTTTGCCAAAAGCCACAAACAAAAGCATCCCAAAATACTCCATACAATCACTGAGCCATAGACAGTGACCCGAGAATTCGGCGCGAGGTGAAGGCTCTGCTCCTTCCAGTCACTCAAGGACAAGGTTTCGGCCGTGCGCGCGGTCAAATACTGATCAAAAATTTGTACCCTTCTTTCTTCCCATGTCTCCCCAATTCCCGGCAATGGAGTAGCAACCCCCATTAATTCCTACTTCGGAAGAACAAATTCGTCCTCGGTTTGGAGCACTTTCTGTCCCTTACCGTGACCTAGGATTGTGAGCTGAGCTCTCAATTCGCAACCCAGTTTTTTAGAGTAGATTTGAGGAGTCAAGGTCAAACCCTTCAAGTTCAAGCGAGCCATCGATCTCCATCTTCTTGGTTTCCTGGTTCTTGGAACACATGTCCATGTTGCTCACTTGCTCCTGTCAAGACGAGCAATGTTTGGCTTGCAATGTTAGCTTGATTCTATGGTTTAGCGCAGCATAAGATGCCAATTGCAAAATGACCCTTCATGTATCACAAGCTCATATCTTCTTTCAATCTATCGTTCTGCTATTTATACTTTTTGTGTAGTTATCCGGGTATATCTTCTTAGGAACCAAGCCTAGCTCTATGTTCAAATCCTTTTTGGCTCAACTTTTGGTGCATAAATCTTCTTAATGAATAAAATAGAGCCCAACCAGGCCTCGATCAATTGAGATTTACCCCGTCCATGTCACAATGTAGGTCATTTTAGAATCTGTGGAAGTCAATCATTTTGAAGTTTGATCATCAATATGAAAAATCTACCAACATTTACAATGCTAAATTCATATTACTAGATTCATCATGAAATATACTTTCATAATGTATACTTAGTTTTATATAAGTCAATATATTTTCTTAGATAAAGAAGTCACTATATTTTATAGAATTGATAGTCAAAGTGTCACTTTGAAGATTGTGTCGGTATCTAAGATTGTGTCAGTATCTAAAACGACCTCCTGACACAGAGGTAGTAATTCTTAGTTGATGTGTGAGCCATTAATTAGATCTCTATTGCACGGTCAAAAGTGAAGGAAAACAAATTTTAGACCCAAAAAAATGTAAAAGAATCCCGCGACTAATACGAAGGCTAAGTTCGGTAGAATGAGAAAATCTCAGTAGACTGAGTGTTAGCAATTCCCAAAAAAAAATTCCTAGCTCCTCCTAGGTATTCTTGTTTTTATGACATATTTTGTACCTTATCCTTGCATTGTTTGATCTAATATAGTAGTTAAGTGTTGCATCTCGCATTAACATTTTAAATAACCACTCCATTTATTTATTCACCAAACAATAAGAAGCATTAGATGATGGTACTCCGCGCAAACAACACTTTAACCCTCATTCCTTCCAAATCAACCGAGACTAGGCACAAGGTTTATTACCTCCGTACGGCTAGAAGTCATACGGCTTTAAATTATGGGTCAATGGAGCTATAAATCAATAACAAAGAGTGTATGAATCTTGCAATTGAAGCATTGCCTTGGGACGGTTGTTAAGTCGATTAAAACCTAGAAAGTACTTGCTTCATAGTTCTTCGGAAAATCCTATTCTATACTTGCTTGCAATCTTTATCTATGCGCCTTATCAATTTTTCAAGCATGTTCAATATTTGGTCTCTGTTCAGATGGTTGCCAACTTTTTGGTATGTCCCTTTTACTCACTCCTGATCCATTCCCTTGCAAACTTTGGTCAAAACATGGGCAACCGAAACCCTTAGCTAAAATTTTAGCTAGCTGAATTTGTGGTAAGGTTGGCTTGGACACCAACCTAATACACCCTAAGAACTTTTAGAAAGGTGATGCTTATACTAAAACCAGAGTGTATTTTCACACTTAAGGTGGGTGCACTCAGGTTTTGAATTTTGTACTAGTGCATCTAAAAAAAATCTGAAAAAGATTTATACGTTTGCAACATATAGATATACAAAATTGTATGAAAAATTATGATTATATGTGCACTATATAGAAAAAGACTAAAACATTGTACAACATACTCCCACCATCCAAGAATATATGGCATACATGTTCCCCAAGATTTAACTTTGACTAACGATTATTCTAATTATATGTGGATTATCTAATACAAAATTAATACCGCTGGAAAGTGCTTTTTAATACAGATCCAACGATGTCAATTTTATATCACATAATCCACATATTATTGAACACCCTTTTTGATCAAAGATAAATCTTGAGAAGCACATTCACCTTATATTTCTGGAGAGAGTATACAACAATCATTTGTCTTAATTTGCATAGTGCACGTATGATCATGTTTTAAGATGTTGCATATGTATGACTTTTTGGAGATTTGTTCCGAGATGCACAAGTACTCAATTCAATAACGAGCACACCCTTCCTGGAGTGCATAAAACGAGACACTGGTTAATAGATGGAAGTAACAAAACAAAAATATGTATTTGTTTATATTCTTGAACCTACTACAAATGACAAGTCAACAACTGTACATCTATTTCCAGCTCATTTACATGGCTGATTACCATTGGAATTAAACTTTCATTAGTGATGTTAAAAACATCATAAGATAGAGAAAACGTCCTACCAAGGAGATTACCGGCCTCCCAGTCTCCAGATGAGCAAGTTGTATCATACAAGTAACATTCTTTACACTTGCCATCTTTATACACGCGCACGATGACACGAACAACAGGATTTTCCATCGCAATTCTTCCAAATCCAGTAGGCATCTTCTTCCGATCGTTATAGCGACAGAAAAAGGATTGCTCAGAAAGCAACATCTAACATCCAAATGATAGCATCATAAGCATTATTTATTCCATTTACCGAACGGCGTTACCAGGTAAGACACCAGCTACAGCTGCTGATAATAATACAGTAATTAAGCCTCCCTGGGGCTGCATCTTGATGTCACTGTCACTTCAGTTCTCTGCATTCATTGATATTTGAAAGATCGAGAGCCTTATAACTCCGAGAGGTGCTCTCTCTCACACACACAATAAAATAAGTGCAAGTTTACCAGATATTAGCCAAAAGAAGTAAGTGAAGTATTTCAGGAACACATGAACGACCTCTGGATGAAGGGAGAATTACATGAAATAACCTAAAGGCTAGTTATTAATGCACAGCATAGTAAAGGATGCATGTCCTTATAGGCCACAATTGTTGTTCTAACAATGACAAATATTTTGCAGTAGCTTGTAAAGATGTAGCCGTAATTCAGGCATTTTCAGGAAATTTAAAATTATTTGCCAGTAGACTTTCACCAACGGCTCACATTTTCACTATGAAATCCCTTTCGAGCAGAATACAATAATTTCACAACCTGCAAGACACTCTTACTCGTATCATACTTTATTAAATGTAAGTTTGCATTCACACATGCATGCACCAATCAGACTAGTAACAGCATGGGTCAATATCACAATGATAACTAATCACTCTACTGCAATATAACACACCTAGCTGGGCCAGTAATCCTATGGAGATCCTTCGGGCATGCTTTAATTTCCTTAGTTACCCAAACAAATTGGTCAGTAATCCTAAAGCATCCAGGTGTGAGTTCACATGGGTTGGATACATGAAAGGAAGTGTCACCTTTTTTTGAGTCAGCAAGCAAGTGTTGAAGGGAAAGACTAGGGGTAACTTGTCAGATTCTAAAGCTACAGTAATTGAAATCGCATCCTGCTTGGTCAAATTGGAGATCACTAAAAACCTCGAATGAAGGAAACATGGTATAATTTGATGTGAGCATTTTCCATTAGATAGCAATCTTAGTGATCCAGACTATTGAGGAAAACATCAAAATCTTGTAACAAGCGGTCAATTCATTGAGTACATGGTTCTCATCTAGTTCATGCAGAGTATGTAACAATGGCAGGAACATTCATCAGATACTTTACATTGGCCAGAAGTATGCACTATTTAAGCTATAAAACTGATGGAACTAGGAAGGTTGTATGGTAATCCACTGAATAAAAATTTATAAATATGCCAACTTATCAAATGTCGCATAGATGCAAGCACTACAAGTAAAAAAAAACATCAGATAGTGCTTCACGCTCTCCAAGACGTGAAACACACAACTCTAAAGCAAATCAAATGTCTGATTTGCAAATTGCAAGCATCAAACGCTCGATATGTGCAATTTAGTTTCAGGAAAAGCATAGAAGCACTACTCAAATACACCTCTACTGTCAACTTAGTAACTTGTAGTTGGCTGGCGAGGTTTCCTAGAAACTTTGTACCTTTGATAAAACGAAAATGCCATCATCTCTTTACAATTGAAATGTCTGTAAACTTAGCCATCCATGAAATTTCCAGTTACTACAGTTAGGCAAAAAATATAAGAATCGCTTAACTAAAATACTATATTTAGACCCTTCCTCGCTTTTTAAATTGTATGCTTTCTTGAACTAGCATTGTAATGGCCTGCCATAAAGTACATGTGATGATCATAGAATTAGCTCTCGGAGTTTCCTTTTTGCATTGCCTTGAAATAAGTCATCATATATAGCATGATATCTCCTGGTAATTTAATTTTGAGTGCATAAGAGAGCAAAATATCGAACTGCTTGACTGTAGAAGGAAACGAAACTACCAGATCAAATGGCACATTTACTCTGAATGGTAAAAAAGGATAATCTAAAGAGTATATTTCTCTCCTAAGTGTTTTTCTTGTTATCATAACATACACAAGTCAGCACAAGATAAAACTAAGCGGACCAAATGAAACCTTCAAGATGCCTGCAAAAGCTCCTTGATATTGTATCCCTGCAGCTGAAGCACAATAACAAAGAACTTACATTAGTTTTAAGTACTTCTACGAAACACATTAGAATAGTAGGATTTAGCTGCCAAAAATACTATATAGACAGCTCTATAAAGGGAATTAGATGCCCAAATAACTTAGTAGATAGATCTATTAAGGGAATTAGCTGCATCTCCCTTACTTCTTTCCAATAATCTCAACCTAGCTGATTTATCCTTCCTAGAATTGTCAAAAATATGCAAGAAAATAGTGACAGAAAGATAATATATACCTGAAGAAAGGTTAGCAACAATATTACTCCAGAGTTCCAGACGGCATGCATTGTAATAGGAGTGAGGAGATTGCGAGTTTGAGCATATGAAAATCCCAGTGCCACACCTGTGCACATTAAATGGATGGAGAAAATAGTCACCTACATACCGTTAAATCATGCTAACACAACAATGTACATATCCATATATGCTTTGGCAATTGTTATTGATTATGTTCGATCCAGGCAAACACCTAACTAGTAACTAATAACCACGCTGAGAGCTTGAGATTGTGGGTTTTAGCATACTGCACTTTCTTGTGCAGTGTCCTGCCTAATCATTGTTAATATAGTCACTTACCAAGCACAAACAGCTGTGGAAATTCTCCTGGTGTAAGATGAGCGAAGGCAAACACTGCGGCAGTGATAAGCACAGACACTGGAGTAGAAAACCTGTATAAGAAACAAAATATTTACTGCTTAATAATACAAAATTGCAGAATGCACCGATCTATAGTGTTACATGTCTACAGTAAGCATTTGAAATTCCTTCAAGAAAAGAGATAAGTGTTTGAAAAGGAAGTCTCTGGACCAAGAAAAATGTTATGTATATTTACCACATAGACAAGGACACCATTAGAAATCCTCGAAACACAGTTTCCTCAAGAATTGGTGCCAGAACCCCAGTGATGCCCAGCAAACAGGCAGTGCTACAAATAAAGAAAAAAAGTTCAGAAGTCGAATAAGTTTGTCTACTCTTGCCTGAATTGTATGTAATCTGTCAAAATTATATATCCAGACAAGTGATACCTGACATTCGATGAGCCAATCAGTGGCAATAGAAGGACTAGTGAGTCAGTCTGAAAGAAGATGTTCAAGAAGTAGATCACTGCAGGTGAAATGTAAGCTGGTATACTAACATGCTGGACATCCGTATTTACTTGATATATAAAATGATTTAGTCTACTCTATTCGTTTATTATATCATGGACATCATACAGCTGAAAGAGTGTAGCAGACACATCATCTGAGTCCTGACAACCTCTCTTCACTTCTCTTTGTGAGTTGCCATCATTTCATCCAACAGATTGTGTTATGCTGGAAACATCAAGAAATTCCCAGTGGTGGAATGGTGGGTGCACAGTGGTGTGAGACCACCAACCTGGGTTTGACACAGGAAACTGAGACAGGCCAAAAGCTTGGCCAATGTAGAAACCATTTAGCAAATTGCAATAATTTGTTCATGGAAGTTTTATAAATGGCTACACAAATCCAAGATAACAATACAAAATAGCTAATTAACCAATAACAAAACAATAATTAATTAACCCCTTATTTTTTGCAATAAAATTTGAAATAGCAAGGATGTGTCAACTTATAAAGGCAGTGCTCAATAAGATAATAGGTGACTAGCTGCTCAAGCATGAAATAGTCTAGACCTCTCGCTGTGTAGTTTCACCATTCAGAAAGGTCATTGCAGCTCCAGCTAAAGCAATGGAAATTACTGCAAAAAAGAGGCCAATTCCAGCCCACAGAAGCCAACCATTTTGCAGCTTAAATGGTTCCTTAAAATCTGAAAGTTCAAAAATGCAGATGCATCAATAGACCACCGTGCAATAATAATAAAAAAGGAACAAACTAAACATCCATGATCATAGTCCAGAAAGCAGCACAAATCTTAGCTATTAGGTCATTTCCAGGCTATCAAGATGTCACATAACAATCGTATAATTTAGCAAGAAAATCTTTGGAAAGAAAGTAAATTGTGTCAGTCATATAAGAATAAATTTTGCCGGTCATATAAGAAAGGAGTTTACTGAAAGGGGACATAGTAGGATTCTGACCATAACGGAATATATCGTCTGAGAATGGCCGGAAGGTATTGGTGATGCCAAATATAACTCCAAGAACAACTGCCGTCACGTTACTTCACTTGCAAATATAGAAATGGCAAGTAAATCTATGGTGATATATAGTCCTCACTGCACGCACATAATCTAGGAATCGACTTGCAATATTTGGTGCAATCCATACGTAGGAAAAGGAACTTAGGTTCGTACAATGCCCGAAAAAGAGTACCCCGGCCTTCTCATCAATAGTTGCCTCCCCAGCTTGATAACCAAGATACTCCAAAACTGATTGTTCAACCATTCCTGTCAGAAGAGAGCTGTCTAAAGAACATTCAGCAATTTTTCCAACTGTTTACGACAACTCAAAAATGCTCAAATTGAGAATAACAAAAATCGATCGTGCTGTAACATAGCAATATCATAGAGCACAAATCGGCAAAGGTATACAATTCATTAAAAATTAACTCAGGGTTACACAAATAAAATTTATTGTTACACAATGCTGTGACTGGAATGCTAATGCACAGTACCAATCGGCAAAGGTATACCAATCGGCAAAGGTATAGTACCTCACTGCACAGCCCACCATCGTGAGCGAGACGGTTGGCCACTCCCATGGCACATCCCAGCGACGAAGGGCAGGCCACCGATCCAAGTTCTGCTCTTATCAAATCAACATCATTGGAAGGGAAATAATCACAGTTCAGAACTGAACTCTTAGTCTTACTAAAATGCTCACGAATTTCACAACATTCCTTGACGCGCTCACCTCGCCAGGAGGAGGCGCGGGCGGCTCGTTCCCGGTATCGTGGGAGCACCGGCACACGAATCCGCCCGTCCACGGCGGACAGCCAGCCTCCGGCCACCGCGGCACAAGCTTGCCCACCAGCGCCGCTGCCACGCGACGGGTACCGGTTCCTGGCGAGGGGAATGGCTGCACCCTCTGCTTGGATGGGAGGCAGAGGGATCTGCTGCTGCTGCTGCCGCAGGGCGGCGCGCGGAGGCGCAGGAGAAGACAGTGGGGAGCTGACGGCGAGGCCATCGAGACAGACCGTTCGGGAGCCGCGTGGCACGGCGCTGGGTAACGGACTCCTGGGGATAAGGCACAAGGATTTTGTTGTAAATCGCACAATCTACAAGGGAACTGCTGTAAATTAGACAGGGTATAATAAGGGTTTCAGTGAATAGAATAATATAGGAGGGCTTTCGTGTATATCACCGCCATGTCAGGGTGCAGACTGGAAATCGGAATCCGACATCGCGCATTCCCTCGGTCGCCTGGCCTCTCTAAAATGTCGTGAATGCCTCCTACAGAGACTAGATAAAGTTGGGACTCGGACTGGGTCGTTCCGACATGGCACAAGCACGTCGTGCCTCGGGCTAGAGCTAGCCCGTGTCGGTGCGGCCCGCCGAACCTGCCGTGCTATGCCGTGTTGGCATGGAAAGCCGCGGCCGAGGCCCAACCACGGCACGGTGGCCCGCCGTGCCGTGCCGGCACGAGCCCACCACGGGAAGAGGATAGGCGGACCGGGCAGGCGGAGCCGTCGAGGAGAGCCGAGGTCCGGTGGCGAGTCGTGTGTGTGAGGGAGGAGGCGAACTGGGAGGTGGAGCGCAAAGGAGGGAGGAGGACGGAGGAAGAAGGAGGGCCGGTGGCGCAAGCGGTGGGAGGGAGGAGAGAGAAGAGTGACGGCGGGGAGCGGGGCGGGATTTTGGGGGAGTTGGGCGGTAAGGGGAGTGGGGAATTGGAGATTGGGATGCTAGGTGGGGAATTTGGGGGAAGGTGGGGACAGGAGAGTAGGACTATGGCCCGCCGTGCTGTACTGGCCTGAGCACGGATCGTTGCGTTGTGTCAGATCATGCGACCCATCGGGCGCCGTTCCAAGGCCTGGCTTGGCTCGAGGTGTCGTGCCGTGCCAATCTAGCTCGTTTAACTGGCATGTCGGGCCATGCAGGGCCCCGTGCCGTGCTGGCTGGGCCTCGGGCGGGCACGGAAACACCCGGGCCGAGTCCTGGCTTTAGACCAGACCAAGAAGTTAGATACGTAGCTTCAGGATTCAGTGCTCGAAACCTACGACAAGCAAGCGAGCTTGCGTTGTGCGCTGGTTTGATTGATGGAGGCAGAGAAGCAAAATGCCGGGGTTTGGCCACGGGCACGCTGGCGCCGGCGCCGGCGCCGTGGCCCCTTGAGCGAAAGGCTGCGGGTCCTTTGGGATAGCGGCGACAAACTACTTGGTGTGTGCGGCGTGTTGGGGTTAGCGTGCCGCTGCGGCGCATGTTCTGTGCGCTGCACCGGCATGTGGAGGTGCACGCCTGCGGCAACTACAAGAAAGCCGGCCGGGAGCGGATCGCCGCGCAGAACCCGGTCGTCGTGGCGCTAAAGATCGCCAAGATTTAGAGGCAACCAGAGAGAGGCACGGTTTGCGGAAGATCGATCGGCGGAAGCAGAGAAGCCTTGCAATGGAGAGGCGCCAGGTTGCTCAAACAAGTTTCGGTTGATGTGTTCAACACAAGCTGAGGATGGAGATCACCTACGACGAGAAGGATTCAAGGAGAGCGAGCGTGCCATGTTTTACAAGGTTGTCAATGGTGTGGCATGCTTTATGGTCACTTTGTTTTTGCAATGATCCAATGTCAGTGGATCACACATCAAAGCTGCTTCAACTAGCTCAGACTCTCAGTCTGATGTGTTCATGGTGTGTGGCGCGTCAGGCCGTCGGTCGTAGTGTAGTGTTATTTTCTTTTGCTTTTAAATCGAAGAATCATGTAGATTATACTTCATTTGATTTCTAAATGCAATCAAGATCTGGGGATTGTTTTCTCTTAGCCTTCGGCAACTTTTCTGATTTAAATGGTCAAAAGAGATGATGTCGCTGGTAATTAACGCAGCAGAGAATGCCCGGGCTCGCGTGAGCTCGTTATCCGGGGTCACCGTTGCCTTTCCTCCTGCGCATCGTATCTCAGACAGAGATCCTAGTAAACTGCAACATCAAAGAATTTTTTATGCAACACCGGTAGAACTAACTGCAACATTGGACACAAAATAGTGCATCATCAAATTCGCAGCACTGCAACATCACGAAAATATTTGGTGCAGCATCGATAGAAACTAACTGCAACAAAAAGGGAAAATACACTACAACATCAGAAAATAAATTGGTGTAACATCAAATTCGTAACACACAAAAACACAAACAATGTACTGCAACAGACCCTAACAACACGGTGGAACATCTAAACACACATTGTGCAACATTCAACTAGAAAAAATCCCTACGACCATGGAGAATTAGCTCATCGGAGCTCCCGCGCTTAGCAGACTGCGCCCCTTCTTGGTGGAGATGACAAGATTCAGCGCACCTCATCGGTATAAGAGGCAGTATGCTCACAACCAGTGCAGTTTTTCCATTAATATCTAGCCGTCCATGTACTATCAGAATCGTTCGTTCGCTTTGAGATTCGTGCAATATACTATATGAAGATATTATACATTTGCGTCCTTCCATTTTGCTTTTGTTCTGCCCTCTCTCCCTCCCCATCTTCCCTACCTCTCCCCTCCCGCATAGGTGCCATCTCCATCCTTCTCCACCCTCCACAACCCGCGCAGCCACCTCCCCGAGCATCCCCGACCACTCGGCGCGCCGCCAGCCTCGTCGCCTCGTCTCCATCCCCGGCCACCCCGAGCGCCACAGTGGACGGATCCGGCCTCACCCCTCCCCTCTCCCCCCGCCGTCACCGGATCCGACCACCCCGAGCGCCGTCGTGGACGGATCCGGCCTCACCCTCGGCCGCCGCTGGATCCGGCCACCCTGAGCGCCGCCGTGGATGGCCTTGTCGCTGCCAGATCCCGCCACCCCGAGCGTCGTCGTGGATGCATCCAGCCTTGCCGCCCCCCGCCACCACTGGATCCGGCCTCGCCGCCCCTCGCGGCCGCCATCTTTGACCTCCCCCAGCGTGCCCTGAGCACTGCCATCAACGGATCCGGCCTCCTCCATGACCCCGGCATTTTTGGGATTTTTTTCATGATTTCTTCCATTTTTTCCGTTCATGCTCATGTTCATTCCGCTCTGAACAACAACCATTTTTTGGAATCTTCTTTATGTTCATTAGTTCATCGGAATGGTGAAAAGAATTGTGAATCCACAACTTTTCTTGAACGATCTCTATTCAAATTTGCTATGAAGAAGTATGCATGAAAGAATTATAAATATTCATGTTCTATGTTAGCAATTTATGTATATATGATCCGAATTGTGAAGATTTCCTTGTTCTTGTTCATGTTAATATGAAATAAATATCCATGAAAGAAATTATGCATATAATTATATATGATTTTTGTTTAGTCATGAGTATGTATGAATTTTTTGGTCAGTATCTAAAAAAGTAAAGAAATATGTATGAATAATTCAAAATGGTGAGAAAAAAATGCATGCGAATTTGCTAATGACGACATAATGCACCAAATTATGTATGAAAATGATGTACATAGATTTTTGGATTACTAACTAAACAACTATGTATTAAAAATATGTATAAAATTTTCTTGTTTCGATAGCAGTAGAAGAGTATAATTTGTTGTTTCAGTATTCATGAAAGTAAAGAAATATGTATGGATTTTTCTTTTGCTATGAAGAAATATGCATGAAAGAAATAATGTGAGTAAATAATGCATGCAAATTTTTTTGATAATGAAATATTGAATAAACTATGTAGAGATTTTTTCCTTTGCTGTGAAGAAATGTGCATAATATTTTTGGTTATTCTCTGCATGATACAAAATGGTAAAGAAATGATGCATAAAATGGTGAAGAGATGATGGGGTGCAAAATAAGATGAGGAAGCAGTTGGGGGTGCGTTGTGCAAATTGAATTGGCCTGCATTATGAGTTATGGATAATCTTAGGGGTTTCTTTTGCAAAAGTTCAGCACGAATCTTGAAGCGCTTTGTGTGGCATGAATAGTACATGAACGTCCTAGTACTAGTGGATATGCATTTTCGTGCTCACATTGGCTCCTACACCGCTGCGCTTGGACGCATCAGTTGCCGACACTAGGATGCAGTGCCCCTTGTCGGTGGAGTGGAGGAGACAGGAGATTCCATCTCGCACTCGTGCCGTGTGGGTTGTGCCGCCGTGCCTAAACGCATCACCGACAAAAGGTGGATCTGTTTCCCCTTCGCCTCTTGCTGCTCCTATGCTGGAAGCCTGGAAGAGAGAGAGAGAGAGAGAGAGAGTTGTAGAGTGAATAAAGGTGACATTGTGGTTGAGGATAATGCACGAGGCACAGGACTTTTGTCAACGGTTCGACCGGATGTAAGACGGTGAACGTTTGGTATTTGTTTATAGAAAAGGAAATGTAAGCTAGGTTCGGTAATTCCTCACCAGAATTCTGATTTTTCTTGATGGTCGAGCAGGCCCAAGCTAAGCTCTCTCTGAGAAAAAAAAATGGCATCCTAACTTAGCCGTTACAGGTAAGAAGGTACTCTTGTCAGATATTATATAAATGTTAAACTTTTCCTTTTGTTTACGCGATGATTTTCCTCAATAGAGCATGAGCGAGTTTGAAACCATCTGAGCGGTTCAGGTTGGGCGATAGTGCGTGCCCCACCCATCTTCTCCTACGAGCCATCCTTGGGGTTCAAAGCATGGCGTCAACGAGGAGAGCCACACGAAGAACTCACCTAGCATCGGTGATGTTGCAACGATTGTTCCTGTTGTACAATAGCACAATACACAGAGTCACTATCTGGCTCGTAGCAATTATGAAGACGTGCCAACATGAATTGTGTTTAAGAAAGAGCAACCACGCCATATGTGAGGTGCACCTTCATGCTAAGAACGAAAATAGCATATGCACGAGCATCTCATCAAGTCATGTCTTATAGGCAGCAACCTTTGCATTAAAGGACACAAGAGATCGTCGCTTGCTGCCGAGCAGCCTCAGCAGCAGCTTTCTTCTGAGCTACATCTCCTTAGCCATATCAGTCGGGAGCCTAGATGCGACAGGAGGAATTGGGTGAGTCGGACAGGGTAGCTCACCAGTAAGAAACTCTCCAAAACGTTGACTACGCATGTCGCTTGTGTATGACCTAGTTTCTGATATTTGAGACCGTCAAAGATCACTAGGTATCGAGGAATGGAGTGGTGCCCAAAAAAGAACCAAGAGACAAAAGACATTGTTCCTTTTTAAATTTTTAGAAAACCGATCTACTAAATAAGTCCGGGAGAGAAACCTGAGCAAAAGCATACAGAGCACGGGTAGGTGCCGACGGGCAGAGCGCCAGCTAGTCACTAGCAAGGAGAGCAATGGCCAGCGGCAGTGGTGGCCGGCCAGTAACGAGAGCCGGTGTCTTGGAGGGCGGTGAAGCCAGAGAGGCAGCGACAACGACGATTTCCTTCCAGTCGGGAACGATTCGTCGTCTTGGAGGGTGACAAAGACCTAAAGGCAACGGCCGTGGCGATTTCCCGAGCAGCAACGGCTTCGCACAAGAATAGAGGGACGACAACAACAGCCTGTGGCAGAGGGCTATTGCGTGGGAAAGAGAGATAGTGCACGTGGTGGATGGCGGTTGCCTAGATCGAGTGACGAGGGAAGAGATCGATAGATCAGTCACAAAAAATTGACAGAACGATCAGGAAGAGATTGGATCAGAAGAAGTCGATCGAGGAATCCTAGAAATCTTGCTCTAGTACCATATTACCACGGCACGATAAACACATAGGAATGAAAAAAATATGCATGAAACCCCTTATACAATTGGAAAAATATAAAGAGGCAAAACAGCTATATATACAGATCTAAAAGTTCGTACAAAATCAACCTTTGTAAATTAGGTAAGGTAATAAAAAGGTGTTTTCCGTTAATTGGAAACTCAAGAAGACTTTTATGTAAATAATTGTTACGACAGACCGGAAATCGGAGTCCGACTCCGATTCCAATCGTCCATTGCCCTCCTCCTGGGCATCTATAAAATGGCGCTAATGGCATCCGGCCTCCTCCAGGCCAAGAAGCTAGATAGGTAGCTCCAAGTCTCTGTGCACCTGCAAGCAATCTTGCGTTGTGCGCTGATTTGATCGATGGAGGCAGAGAAGCAGTCGCTGGGGTCTGGCCACGAGCACGCCGGCGTGGCTCCGTGCGCGAAGAGCAGCGGGTCCTTTGGGAGCGCGGCGAGCCGGCGACCAACTACCTGTGCGCGCATTACTACAGGGACCACCTCAACGCCGTCGTCAGGGCTGCTGAAGCGGCGAGGATGAGAGCTTTGCTCGCGCACCTGGGCGGCGAGGTAACTGTTGCCGCCTCGAAGACGGAGACGAAGAACATATGCGCGGCGTACCGGAAGAAGGTGGCCCTGCTGGGGTTCATGTGCCGCTGCGGCGGCACGTTCTGCGCGCGACACCGGCACGCGGAAGCGCACGCCTACGGCTTTGTCTACAAGAGGGCTGGCCGTTGTTGCAGTTATCTTTGAAGACGTGTCCATGTCAAGTCGGACAGGGAGTTCGAGGGCTGGCCGTTGTTGCAGTTAATTTTGAAGACGTGTCCACGTCATGTCGGAGAGGGAGTTCGAGTAAAAGCCGGCAGCATCCCCGGGCCTAAGCAGCAAGGT
>JAGXJF010000350.1:0-53355 GCA_019208055.1 Stipa capillata | reverse complement strand
ACAGATAGCATTTACGGGACGCCACCGTACGACGAAACAGGGAGCCGTCTGCATAATTCCTTAGTGCATACTGTTCCCAACACGAACCGCTGCACAAATCACGACCACAGGATGCCGAACAACGGGAACGGCACAGTGCTATACCCCTCCGGTGCTTCCGGTTGGGAACCGTCTGTACAAATATGCAGACGGTTCCAAACTGACGAGCCGTCTGCACTGTGCACACAGTCCGTACGCTCCCAACTGGGAACCGCTCACTATTTTGTTACAGCCGGTACCCAGTTTGGCGCCGTCTGGACCTAATAAAATACAGTCCAGACGCCCCAAGACTGGTAACGTCTGCACTATTTTTACAGACGGTTACCAGTTGGGACCGTCTGCACTAGACCAGTGCAGGTACAGACGTCCCGAGTGTGGAGCCGTCTGTACTATTTTGTTACAGACTAGTGTTCCCAACGCTGGAGCCGTCTGTACTAATGTTGTCGGTCACGTCCCTTCACTCCCACTCCCGTCACTCCCGCTAGCTACTCACTCCGCATCTCGAGCCGCCCGCAGCGCCGCCGCCACCGTGAGCTCTGTGCCGCCCGCCGGCGACCTCCCCAAGCTGCCGCCGCCTCCGCCGACGCGCGGCCGCCGCCCGCCAGCGCCGGCCGCCGCCGCTAAGGGCCGCCCCGAAGCTTTCCCGCCGCCGGCCGTGGCCTCCACACTCACCGCCGGCCGCTGCTTCCTCCGCCGCCTCCCGGTAAGGCCGCCGCCCTACCTTCCACCGCCGCTGTCGCCCCGCCACCGGCCGGTTTGCCGCCGGCGAGCTCGGGCTGCGTCCCGGTCCGAACCCGCCGGACCTCAGGCAATTATGAAAAATTAAAAAAATAAAAACAAAACCAGTGTACCCACTGTCAGAATATATTCATTTTTATTTATTTTATTATTTATTATTTTTACTGAGGAAAAAGATCAAAAGAGTATTTCTTTAAATAATTAATCTTTAAAAAATCATAGAAAAAATCATTATGAGTCAGAAAAATGCAAATAATTATTCAAATGTTTCAGAAAAATAAGATCTCTACGAAATTATGTCATTTTGATTCGTGTTTGCATTGTTAGAAAAATTAAATTGACTTCAAAACTCAAATTAGTGTTTCCGGAACGCGCCCTTAGAATTAGGATTCGCGATATTTTGAGCGTCCGGACTCCGATAAATGATTCTATTTGCATTAGTCCCTATTTTATGTCATCTATTCGGTGATCATGCATTTTCATCTCAGCGATGTTCCGCTTTATTATATTTATGTTTGTACCCTTAAACCCTTAAACTGCAGTACGATTTCTAGATGCTCCTTTTTCGCGATGAGAAGCTAGGTACGCTTTTCTTTTATTAGGTCAATCTAACACTAATTTTCCTTTGTTGGTGCAGCGCGTGTACTTGATGGATCGTGTTGTGGATTACGGTTCTCGTACGACCAATCGTAACCTTGAACGGTGTTACGAATTTTCTGAGAGTTTGCCGAGGATGATAGGTTGAAGGAAGGTGTTGAATATTATAGTGTCCTGTTCGACTGTAAGATGAGAGATCATTTTCTCGGGACAGAACTCATCGCTACAGATCCAAGCGGCACTTGTTATTAGGGGCTTCAAACCTGACTACGCGTGTTGGCCCAAACTGTTGATAAGAGCAGAACTGTCACAGGAAGACGTTGTCATCTCGAAGTAACCCGAAGTTCAACGAAGAGAAGAACATGGGTGACGAAGTAGTTTGCCAGACGATGATTGGTGGCCGCCACGAGGAGTAGTTCAGACGATGACTGTGGTGGCGCAGAGGACGATGATAGGTTGGATCAGATGCTGCGCGGGCCGACCTGAACTTTAATACTGAGAGAGGGCTTACACAAGTTCATGTACTTGATGAGGACTCAGAGAACCTTTGTTTCCGGGTTGCAAGCCGAAATACACAAAGCTGTCATCCTGCTCGAGCTGCTCCAACTGAAGCCAGCCTATGTTGGTCAGACAATAGTTTCACAGCGCATCCTAGGTCTCCTCTCCGGGATGCTTCCGGATGGTAACGAGCTGCCCAAAAACACGTACCGAGCAAGAGCAGGTTGGTTGTCCCATGGGGATGGAGGTAGAAAGGATACATGCATGTCGTAACGCCTGTATACTGTACCGTAATTAATGAATTATCGCAACTTGCGTTTCAATGTCCAGTGTGCAAAGCATCTCGTTACAACCTGTAAAAGAGCCAACCAGACGACAGCGAGTTTCATCGATCCGAAGAAAGGAATTCCCGCTACTGTGGTGTGGTACCTCCCGTATTCCGCTCTAAAGCGTTTGTTCGCGAACTCCAAAAGAGGCAAATTGTTGTGCTGGCACTCGGAGGACGTAAGAAAAGGATGGAGAAGCTAAGACACACCTGCCGATTCCGCGCAGTGGAGAAACATCGACATGTCTTCGAAACGTCGGTGCAGAGCCGAGGAATATAAGGTTCGCGTTGAGCATAGGACGGAATGAATCCTTTCGGCAACCTGAGCTATGCCGGCACAGCACTTGGCCAGTTGCTCTTAGTATGTACAACCTACCACCTTGGCTGTGTATGAAGCGGAGTACATCATATGTCACTGCTTAATCCATAGGGGCCGAAGCAACCTGGGAACGATATTGACGTCTACCTAAAGACCTTTGTTGGGAAGATCTGAAAACCTGACTGTGTAACGAAGGGTGCGGGTATGGATGCGTACAAACAAGAGAACTTCAACCTACACGCCATGTTGTTTCTGCACGGTCGATGTTTGCCTGCCCTAAAACGCAACCTTTCGGGCCCAGAGTGAAAGAGCAGCAAGGCTTGGCCCTCAGTGCTTGGATGTACGGCGAGTAGGTGCTGGCCCACCTCCCGTAAGACGGTGTTCATGCGCCACCGTATGTTCACTTAAGAGTGAGTCACGACCGCACACATGAGGACAGTTTTTTGAACGGGACGAGGGAAGAGCTTTATGTCCCAAGCATTACAGCGGCAAGAGGTGATACGATATGGTTAAGTGATATCGACGTGTCTCTTGGAAAGATGGTGTAAAAAAGCGAAGGCCAGCGGCATGGTGGACAGAAGATAGTCATTGTCATATTTTGGGAGTATCCTACTGGCAGCACCGTGAAGTTCGCCACTGCATCGACTTTAGTCACGTAGAAGAACGTTGTGTGTACAGCCTGATTGCCTCTTACTCCATATTCCAAGGAGAAGACGAAGGACGGCCTCAACGCAGACGCACTCCTCGACTTAGTCTACATGAGATCAGGCCCGAGGTTGGCATACCTGAGCCCTCCCAACAAGGCAGACAGGCTTCCTCCGCGTCCTGCTATAATACCTGAACAAGGCCGAGAGGACCGAACCATATGCCGTGCATGCAGTGTGTGAGCAAAAATGGTTTTCCGTCCGGTTACTCCCCGCCCACATCTCGAACTTGTTTCGATGAAGATCTAAATGTTCGGCATGAAGTCCGCGCGATTGCCATGTCGTTGATGACACAGATGCTCTGTTGCAGCGAAATATACCAGCCGCGAGCTATCTCGAGACACAATCACTATGCGTGCTACTTCTTCACAGCACAATCTCTCAGAAGGTCATCAATCCACCGAGCACTAGATGTGTGCAGGCCGCTCTGGTGAGAGACATGATGTCATCTTGAGATGTACTTGTTCCTCCGTCGTTTTTTGATATCATGGCGTGTTACCGTCCACCCTCGTGAGAGAGATAAAGTATCTGGGACCGGTATTCTTCTACGCAGATGTACCGTTTGAGCGGGTACATAGGAATTCTCAGCAGTACGTCCGAAATAGATCTCGTCGAGGGCAGCATCATCGAAGGTTACACAACTCGAGAGGTGGTACGAGTTCTGTGTCGATTACATGGACAGCTCAAACAGATAGGTGTGCTACGTCTCGCCACTAGGAGACTGGATGGCAAAGGGACCATAGACGGAAACACTCATCCCTGGACTACGCGTCGTTCTCTCAGCCCATTTCGCAGTCTTGTCAACCCATGACTGAAGTTGCCCCCGTATATCAACATGCATAATGTACGAGCTGCGCAGCGAGAGATCCAGCCGTACGGAGGCTTGGCTTACCAGACGGCACACACAGCAGCTTCACAACATGGTTGCGGTTCGAAGTGACTAATAGTCACAACAGAGATGATATTGGCTGTTTGGCCAGATGGCCAGTCACACGATGCTGATTTGAGGCCTCTCTGACATAAATGGTACACCTTTTCTACCAAGAGCACAGGATTACGAAGAGCACGTGTACAAAACAGCGGTGTCGCATAGATGCCTTCCAGGACAGCGTGGTGTGTGTGCGTACTACTTGTGGGTGTGATACATTGAGAGATCTGGGAGACTCGACTAGGTACGTTTGCAGGATCCCCCTCATTCCGGTGCCGTTGGGTGGTCCGCACTCTCAGTGTAGGTCGACAAGTACGGCATGACTACAGTAGACCCGTCGAACGTGCCGCATACAGAGAGGAACCATCGTACTCGCTAACAGCTACTCAGGTCTTTTATGTCCAAGACCCGGCAAATCGAGAACTTCACGTAGTCCTTGAGGGGAAGAAGACAGGTTGTCGGAGCTGAGACTGTCGTGGACGAGGAAGAGTACAATCAATTTGATGAGTAACCCTCACTGGAGACGGCACGCGCGCGCTCAACGAAGAACAACTACCGTTCCGGGCCCACCTGCTATCGTCGCGTCCAATCATCAAGAAGGGCTGTTGTTAAGAGATTGAGGATTATTTTCTATGATCGAACCCCGATTGTTCTGTATCTGTCACCAGTGGTTTTTTGTATGAACTATATATGTATAAAATATGGCATATGTTGTACCATGACATTGTACATATGAAAATATGAATTTATAAAAAAGTTCAACTCGTTTGGAGTTCATATGAAGTTTTATGAATTTTACAAGTTTAAGGCATTTTTTGCTTCAATTTTATGAGTTTCCCAATGAAGAGAGTAATATAAACCTTAGTTTACTACACATTATTACTGCCTTAAATGCAACATGAAATTTAGCAGATTGGTAAAAAGATGAACTTCAGCATGAGATTCAATGTATGCCATGCGCTAGAGGATTCGAACTGCAAACTAACGCAACTGGAATCAGGTTAATCGGAGTCCGGGACGCTTGACTTTATCGCGATCCGAAGCTTCCGGCTAATCGGAGTAAACCCTAATTGGAGTTTTTAGCAATCCTAACATGGATGAATATGATATGATTGAATAGATCTCATTTTTCTGAACATTTTGATATATTATTTGCATTTTCCTGAATTAAGATGAATTTTCTACTACGAATTTTACAAGATTTAAACCATTTAAATCTCTTTTTTTGTATTTTTCTCAGTAAAGAATACAGAACTAAACAGTAAATACTTTTATCACCTACCCCATACCTAGCCTCAGAGAAGAACAGGTGGGACCCTTGGTCAATCGGGTCAAGATTGACCAAGACTATGACAAGGGGACCCACATGTCATAACACTCTCTTTTCTTTCTTTAATTGTTTTCAATTTCTTATGTGCGGGACCCACTTTGCCATAGACACAGCTAAAGAGCTCAATTAACACACTGGTACTAGTAACTTACTGCATAGATTACAAATAGCAATCACTAAGCACTAAACATGCCCTAACCGAACTAATTAACCTAATTAGCTACCAGCTAACCAACTAACTAACTTAGCTAACAACTAACCAATCTGACTAACAACTAAATAACTAACCCTGGCTATCTACTAACCACCCTAACCACTGATTAACAGCCCTAACTAACAACTAACTACTCATCTAACCAATTACTAACCAACTATCCCTTAGCTAACTTAAACTATCAATCTAACTAGTAACTGTAACGATTTATAAAAAAGTTCAACTCGTTTGGAGTTCATATTAAGTTTTTATGAATTTTACAAGTTTAAGGCATTTTTTGCATTCAATTTTATGAGTTCCCAATGAAGAGAGTAATATAAAACCTTAGTTTACTACACATTATTACTTGCCTTTAATGCAACATGAAAATTTAAAAAGGTAAAAAGATGAAAAAAATGCCCGGCTACACCACTAGGGTTTTGGTTTCCGAAGCCTGCACCCAATCAAGCCCATCACAGGCGACATGGGCCGGGGCCCAAATCAGCCCATCACAGGCGATCGGAGCACAGGCCCGTACTGACCAGCGGCCCCAGTAGCCAGGCGGACGATCGACGAATATGCTCGGTTGAGAGAAGCTCGACAGCCCCGCTCAAAGAACGGTATATAAACCGTCGAAACCTCCGTAACTAGCGAGGTGGGACTAAAAGTCCCACCCCAGCGTCGGCTCTGCACGGTGCATTAGTAGTCCCAGACGGTTTCTATAAGGAAAGCGTCCGCACTAATTAGTGCAGACGGCTCCACATTGAGACCTGTCTGCACTAACGTTAGTGCGGACGGGTCCATATGGAGAACCGTCTGCACTAATAAGTGTCCCGCCTACACTATTAGTACAGACGGTTCTCAATATGTAGCCGTCCGCACTAATGTTAGTGCAGACAGGTCTCAATATGGAGCCGTCTGCACTAATGCGTGGGGGGCGCTTCCAGTGGGAGAGGCGGGGAAGGTGGAAGGCGCGCGCGGGGGTAAACGGGCCGCCCGAGGCGGCCCAACAGGCTTCGGCCTCCTTTCCTTTATAGATTTTTCTTTTTCTTTTATACAGATTCATTCCTGCTGTCATTTTATGTATAAATATTTGTCCAAAAATTATGACTTTTTACAGGGGCCTTATAACATTATTTGGAACCTTCTGTAGAAGTTTGAGTTGATTTGGAGTTCATTTGAGTAGGGTTCTAGTTCAAAGCTAGGGTTTGACCTAATTCGATGATTTGAACTAGAGCTAGGTCCTATCCTTCTCCAAGAATTCTGAAATTTGGCATGAAGTTTATGTTCCCCTATTTATGTCCATCCCTGAAGTTTGGTGAATTTTTATACTCATTTGCTTGCCCATTTTCTAATGATTTTCAGAAGTTTAAGTCATTTCTAGTAATAGATAACCCTATTTCTAGTAATAAATAACCTTGAAATTTTTTCTACCCTCAAGATATACCATTACATGTTCCATGTCAAAATTTGGCATTTTTCGGGGTTCGTTTGCTATATTTAAGTCATTTAGTGCATTTCTACGCATTTAGCGAATATAATTCCAATTTGAACTGCAAGTGCATGAAAAATTTGGCAAAATTATGATGAAAAATCCTATTTGTGGTCTTTAGTCTATGTTTAGGCCTTATCCAAGAAAAGGAAAGGAATTCCAAACATCAAGGTGCCGAGACTCGACCCCGAACATGGAGGTTATTGGTTTTTTAATTCAGAAAAATGCAAACGAAGTCAGAAAACATGAACTTGGCATGGTGCCCTCATATGGCATCAATATGCTGTGGTAAAAATTGAGAAGGTTTTGCAAAAGTTGTGACGTATACTACTTAGAAACCCCAAGATCTCCGAGGAAGAATCTAGGTTTTGAGAGGAACGGGTCAGATTTGAAGGCAAAGTGACGGTTGCTTCATCGGTTAACCTTAAAATTTTTTCTACCCTCAAGATATACCATTACATGTTCCATGTCAAAATTTGGCATTTTTCGGGGTTCGTTTGCTATATTTAAGTCATTTAGTGCATTTCTAGGCATTTAGCGAATATAATTCAAATTGAACTGCAAGTGCATGAAAAAGTTGGTAAAATTGGGTTGAAAAATCCTAATGGTAGTCTTTAGTCTATGTTTAGGCCTTACCCAAGAAAAGGAAAGGAATTCCAAACATCAAGGTGCCGAGACTCGACCCCGAACATGGAGGTTATTGGTTTTTTAATTCCAAAAATGTAAACGAAGTCAGAAAAACATGAAACTTTCCATTGCTTCATCATATGACACCTAGAGGCTAGTGGTAAAAATTTGAGAAGGTTTAGCAAAGAAAAATGCCATTAAATGCACACTGAATAAAAATCTGTAAAAAAAGGAAAAAACAAGCCTACCACTGGGTTTTTGGTTTCCAAAGCCTGCACCCGAATCAAGCCCATGACAGGCGACATGGGCCGAAGCCCAAATCAAGCCAATCACAGGCGACTCGGGCATAGGTCCGTACTGACCAGCGGCCCAGTGGCCTGGCGGAGGATCGACAAATATGCTCAGTTGAGAGAAGCTCGACAGACCCGCTCAAGAACGGTATATAAACCGGTCGATGCCTTCGTAAACTAGCGAGGTGGGACTAAAAGTCCCACCCCGCGTCGGCTCTGCACGGTCCACTAATAGTCCAGACGGTTCTATATTGGAAAGCGTCCGCACTAATTAGTGCAGACGGCTCCATATTGAGACCTGTCTGCACTAACGTTAGTGCGGACGGCTCCACATTGAGAACCGTCGGCACTAATGTAGCAGGGCCCCCCTGCTACATTAGTGCAGACGGTCCTCCATGTGGAGCCGTCCCGCACTAACGTTAGTGCGGACGGCTTCATATTGCGAACCGTCTGCACTAATGTAGCAGGGTCCCGCCTGCAACATAAGTGCGGACGGCTCCATATTGAGAACCGTCTGCACTAACGTTAGTGCGGACGGTCCATATGGAGAACCGTCTGCACTGTTAGTCCGGACGGTTCTGTATTGCGAACCGTCTGGACTACCTTCTATAATAAATCCCCTCTTTCGACAGCCGCCTCCAGTTTCAAAATTTTCGCTAAGTCCCTAGCCCTATTCTTCCCCGAGCTCCCCGCCGCCTCCGACCTTCCCGCCGCCCCCGAGCTCCCCGCCGCCCCCGAGCTCCCCGCCGCCGACGAGCTCTCCGCCCCCGAAGCCCTCAGGCAGTCGCCGCCGCCGCCCCCGAGCTCACCCGCCCCCCAAGCTCCCGCCGCCCCCGAGCTCCCCGCCCCCCGAGCACCCCGCCACCCCCGAGCTCCCCCGACCGGCCTCCTCCGATCACCTCCTCGCGCTCCCCTGACGCCGGCCTCGCCGACGACACCCGAGCTCGTCGTCCTCCTCCCCAACGCTCCAGATCTTCGAAGGTAGTAGGGTCCCCGAGCACCTCCTAGTTCCTCCCTGCATGTTCTTGTTTTCTTTGTTTTTTGCAAGCTACCTCTGGAGAGATCAAACACGAAGACCAGCAAGGAATCATAAGGAGAGCAAAGAGGGGAATGGATTAGAAGGGTAGGCTGAAGGTCACGATGGGCAAGGGAGGACAGTGGCCTGAGATGGGAAGCTCGGGACAGTGACAGGGGAGAAAGAAATGAAGACAAAGAGGGAAATTTGGAGATTTCTGTGATATTATCTCTCTATGTCTCAAAGAAATGATATTTAATCATAAATACTTTTGTGGATTTATCTGTAATCATGATCTGAATCCAATCCATGTGGGATGGCAGCTAGAGATTGGGTTTGGAGTTGACAGTGTATAGATGACAAGAACATGTTTACTTAGATAGTTTGGATTATCACTTACATATATTTGGCTGCATGCATTAGATAGTTGATAATTTTATGTTTGTAGAAAGTGTTGAAATGTCCAGTGTATAAGGTTTATTTTGATTAGTCAAGTTGGTAGTGTTAATTGCTTCTAAGTTCTATGTGTTCAGTTGGACTAAGTGTCATGCCTTTCCAACTTGATTGATTTGCTAGGGATACAACCATGTACTGATGTGTGATCAAGCCTTCAAACTCTGAGCATTATAACGTGTGAAAGTATATAAATCGGCTGCGTACGAATGTATAGATTTGTCTTTTACAATTCCTTTATAATAAGCATGTTTAGTATTATTAGATTTGTCTTTCTGTTTTTCTTACAGTTTGTACCTTTTATCATATTACTTAGAAATCATAATCAAAGTTTAGAATTGGAGATTGCGAAAAGTAAAAAAATAACCTACACTTATGTATAGAGACAGTTTTTTTATACAATATACATAATTGAGAGGAGAGGTATATATTGTACAAAATATTTATTGGTATATGCAATCAAAAAAGAGACTAGAGTGAGCACCGTAAACAAAAGCTCAGGCCGCAAATGGAGCAAAGAGAATATGATGAATTTAAAACATCGAGAAGATACAACGACAATTATTTCGTGATGATTAAGAGAACAGTTATGCAATTAAGAGGATCGCGGACTTAAGTTATGCACTAAGGTCAAGTGTATCGCGGACAGATGATTAAGACAAATAACTGAGTATAAATTGAAGGAGATACGAGATGTAGAAGAAAAAACGAGAAAGAAGTAAATAGATAGTACATTTAGATTTAAAGAGTATCGGAGAGTGAAGCAAAGTCGGAGGCAAACACATATATAACTCATGTAGCCCTCATGTATAAAAGAGTTCAGGAAGATATTTATGATGAGATTACGGACATTAGCACTATTTACGAAGTTGTTGTACATATGTATCTCATTGTTGTTTAATTCACAAAGAATGTGTCTTTATATGAAAATGTCTACAATCTAGTCGTGTACCGCATATCTGAATTTTTCGTCTTTTGAAGATGGCGTCCGGAGGAGATGAACGTGAACAGCCGGTGGCCTCTTCTCCCCGACAAGACGAGCCGCACGTGTCTCCTCAACCGGCTCAACCGCCTCTACCGATGCCCTCCGAACCTGCAGAAGCCTCGTCTCGTGAGCAAACCGAAGAATCGGGTGGGCAGAAGCGAAAGCGAGGTGGCCGAGGCAAAAATAAAATGCCTACGGGTCACTTCACGATAACTCAAGTCAGTGCTGAGGGTGTGCCCGTATTGCCTCAGCAGGCTCAGGCGGCATTCCGTAGAGCGTGCGCGTCACTGGCGAGGGAAAAGATCCCGATAACGTACGCCAGCTGGCCGTCAGTGCCGGATCATGAGAAAGAGTTCATGTGGAACACCATCCAAGGATAGTTCGACTTCCCGGAAGGTACCGAGCAGGCCGTGGAAAGACAGGCAAAAGCGAAGATGGGCAAAGCGTGGAAGACCTTCAAGAGCGAGCTGTACAACACGTACGTCAAGAACGATATTATGCCCTACAGGCAGGACCCGAACACTTACGGGTACCTGGAGGATCAATGGGCGGAATTCGTGGAGAGGTGCACGTCGGAGGAATTCGTGCAGAAGAGCCAGGCAAACAGGGCCCGTCAGGCATGCAACGTTCACCCCCACAGGCTTGGAAGCGGGGGGTACGCGCGCAAAGAGCTGGAATGGAGAACAGAGGACGAGCGGGAGCGTCTCAGGAGAGTCGCGACACCCCGTTCTCCCAGATCCCAGAGAGGCGGGCCCGGAACTGGTTTCGCGCGAGGGCCAACATCTCGGCTGATGGCACCGTCGCCTTCAACAAGCCCGAAACCGTCCAAGTGGCTGAAAACATCATGCGACTATCAGAACAATCCGCCCAAGGAACTTTCCAAACAGCCAGGGAGAAGGACATACTAACCTCGGCTCTGGGAAACAAAGAGCACCCGGGTCGAACGCGTGCCTAGGGGTGACGGTTCCATGGAAGCTGGGATTCCCGGACGATGCGGGACAGTACAGGAGTCGGAGGAGAACAAAAGCAGAGCGCGAGGCAGCCGAGCGTGAACGGATGAAGCAAGAGCTGATGGATGAAATATTTGCAGGCCTACAAGAGAGGATCGATGCAAGGGTCGAAGAACGGGTACGGCAGATAAGGCAGGAGGATGCAGCCGCCGGGGTCGAACGCAGCCCCGCAGCCTCATCCCCACATGGTCGGCGCCGGAGTAGCTGCGCATCCGTGGAAAACGAGAATGCCGAAGACGTGGAAGAACAATCCCCACCGCAGCACGTTCGAGATGACGACCGCGCCGACGACTTACCTAATTTCGACCCTATTCTGCCTGAACACGTCAATGAAAGATTCCCTCTCGACGAGATAGCGGTGGCAACCAAGTGCAAACTCCTCGTGCCCAGCAGTTTTGGCCCCGGTGACATGCTTGAGGCTGGCCAGGGGTTAGTATTTCCACCTTCAGAAAGCACGATGACGGTGCACGGAGTTCCGCTAGCGGCGGATAAAGCTAAGGTGGCAGTGGACATGGTGCATGCGAATTGCAGATCCTTCAGACTTCCTGTACCGCCGGAGGACGACGTCACGACACTGGGGCAGGCCATCCACACGTTCATCCAGTGGCCGAAGAAGTACATTTCCCTAGTTGCCCCTCCACCTCCTCCACGGCCGCTGTCTCCGGTGCATTACGGTAAAGATTTCTCAATCCGTCCTCCTCCACCGAAGGTGAAATCCGCTTCAGCACGATCTCAGCAATCTAGCAGATCTAGCCAACAGGCTGCCAAAACAGCTCCTCAAGCTCAGCGTAGGGCCACCAGAAATAGCACAAAGTTGGCTAAGGGCAAAGAGGTAGACGAAGAACCCGAGATAAGAAAATACACGGAACGGCAGCCGCTAGTGACACGGGCGGCGTTAGAGCGACTTGGCTGGGCAGCCACGATTTTGCACGATTATTACATGAAGAGGTCCAACGAGGAGACAGAGCTTCCTCAGAATATCTGCGCCGCGTACAAGCGGCAACATTTCCTTCATGCAAGTGGAACCTTTACCATTGAGTTCTCGGATTTATCAGACCTCTACCGTCATGACGCCCTCGATGCCAGCCTATTAAGATGCTGGACACTGTAAGTGTTCTCAATCACTGTTTAAGCTAAATGAATTGCCTAACTTATTGATACGCTCTTTCAATGACATTACTTTTATGTGCAGACATATGATTCAAGAGGCTAGGATAGATAACCCTAATATCGGATTCCTCGATCCGGGAGTGGTCATATGCACAATGGTCCAATTCCAGCCGAACGAGGTGGAGGATTACATTTCGGACGCCATGCTCGTTCAGTGTACTAAGCACGCCATTCTTCTACCGTACAACTATGGCTTCCATTGGATGCTCGTCGGCCTCGAGCCAGAACGTCTACATGCCACGTACTTCGACTCTAGGGACTACCCACCAGAGAAGTACGCAGATTTGACGACGGTGCTCAACGGGGCGTTCAAGAAATATGTTGCCAAGGGCGGGCTTGTGAAAACAACAAAAACTGAACCTACCCACCGATTTCATTTCCCGGTAATAATTCCTCCCTCGCCCAAGAATAATCACCTCGCACGTTCTAATATGTATTCGGTAAAACTAAATTACCCTGCAAGTAACCATGATTTCTACAGTGCCACAAGCAGCCGCCGGGCAGCAATCTCTGTGGATACTATGTGGCGACATATATGATGCAGATCGTTGGCTCTAGTCCGGTAGATCTGGAGGTTAGTGTCATTACACTATATGTAGTTCCATTTTTCATCGTTCGGACGTCGTGCCTAACCTAGCTATTTAATTTCCTTGTGCAGACTTTGAAGTTCCCTACAGATGAGCTCGACACTGAGGGCGTCTCGATTGTTCAAAAACGGTTAATAGCTTTCATATTTAGAGAGGTGTTGAAGGAGACCGGAGAGTTCCATTGTCCTCAAATTGCTCCTCAATGACTTGAGAGTTTTTTTAACTAACAATGCATGTAAATGACTTTGTGGTTGTCGAGAATGATCTTTTAAGTTTACTTCTGAATGTTATGTCTAAGATCAGTGATTACATTGTGTGTCTGTGTATGCTATGCCCGTGATTTGATCACTTTGTTTCTAGCGTTTTCACTGCCGCACGGCATCGTTACACTGCCGCACGGCTGCTGCGACAGCGGAAACGGTAGTTTCCGCTGCCGCGGCAGCAGGCGGCAGCAAACGTCACCCTGCCGCACTGCTGCCGCGGTAGCAGAAACCTCTGTTTTCGCTGCCGTGGCAGCAGGCGGTAGCACTGTCGCCCTGCTGCACTGCTGCCGTGGCAGCGGAATAAGTCATTTCCGCTGCCGAGGCAGCAGGCGGCCGCAACGTCGCCTTGCCGCACGGCTGCCGCGGCAGCCGAAACGTCCGTTTCAGCTGCCGTGGCAGCAGGCGGCACTACCGTAGCCCTGCAGCACTGCTGCCGCGGCAGCGGAATCAGCCATTTCCACTGCCGCGGCAGCAGGCCGCCTTGCCGCACGGCTGCCGCGGCAGCCGAAACGTCCGTTTCAGCTGCCGTGGCAGCAGGCGGCACTACCGTAGCCCTGCAGCACTGCTGCCGCGACAGCGGAATCAGCCATTTCCGCTGCCGCGGCAGCAGGCCGCCTTGCCGCACGGCTGTCGCCGCAGCCGAAACGTCCGTTTCAGCTGCCGTGGCAGCAGGCGGCACTACCGTAGCCCTGCAGCACTGCTGCCGCGACAGCGGAATCAGCATTTTCCGTTGCCGCGGCACCAGGCGGCAGCATGGCGCCTTGCCGCACTGCTACCGCGGCAGCAGAAACAGGTAGTTTCTGCTGCCACCGCAGCAACGTTCTCCTAACACAGCATTTGTGCAGACGGTTCCAGGGGTAGAACCGTCTGTACAATGAATTTATGCAGACGGTTCTGACAATGGAACCGTCTGTACAAATGCTTTTGAAGTACTGTTCTATGCATTTGTGCAGACGGTTTTGATGTTGGGAGCCGTCTGTACAAATGCCTCGGAGGCACTGTGCCAGATAGTAGTACAGACGGCTCATGTGTGGAGCCGTCTGTACTACGTGTTTGTACAGACGGTTCAATAACCGTCTGGACAAAGTTCATTTGTCCAGACTGTTTCGTCCAGACGGTTCGGAAAACTGTCCCGCCCGGTGTTTCCGAACCGTCTGGACAAATGAATTCTGTAGTAGTGATACAATTAAACATCACCCCTAGATAAGTTTTAATTTTTCTCAAACTATATTTGTTGACTTTGATGCTAGGAGGTTTCTTATCCTTTGACTGGTCAGAAATAATCTTCGCAAGGACAAAAGTAACACGTGGAAAGAAAAAACCATCTTGATATAAAGAAAAGCAAGTGATCCATGGCAAAGTACTCTAATTAATATATATCAGTTATCAAACTTTATGTTTTTTAGTGATGTTATCAGACATGGAAATGGTGATTTGTGTTTGGCAGTTTAGTCCTGACCTCAATGGGTGAAGAGATCGTGTGGATGAACTAGTCCCACGTCTCCTTGTCCTGCAGGCTCTTGCAGACCTCGAGAGTCCTGGAGGCAGCTCCTGATGCTGTCCTAGTTCTTGGTGTTCTCCCTCTTCTGCAGCCAGTTGTAGTCTCCGATCCTGTACTAGAGAATAGCCCTAAACGTTAATATACAGAATAGAAGTACGGAAACAAAATTGTGGAGAAGTACAATGATCGAATATTCTATCATAATGATTTTCCTACCTGATTATTACCGTGTAGATATTAGCCCTCAAATTAGTCATGATCATCCCCTGTTAGCTAGCAGTCATCATCAGCTTATGTATCATTGAATAACAGTTTCCCACCTGACTCATGTTAACTACACAATAAATTGAAACAGGGGTATGACAAAGTGAAGTTTAGAGGTACAAGGATATTGCAGAGTGAAACAATAATTTTTTCATGATTTGGTAGTTTCATCATCGATCAATAATTTTTTCATTATTTGGTATTTTCATCGTCGATCAGTATTGTTTCAATTACAAGAAGCATAAGAGCAAGAGTTTCGTTGCTAGTGTTTCCTTCCATCCTCCTGTGTAGGGTCATGTTTGCCATGAATGGTTGCAACAATTCTTTATTTGTTCTAGGAACCAAATTGCTGAAGATCGATAATTCTTTGTCGCCAAGCATTTGTTTAGAAGATACCAAAGGATCCAAAGCACCTCTCTGGTAAAGGGGAAAAAGGTATGTATATGCCGATCAATAGTGTATTTCAATGTAACATGAGCATTCGTAACTCAGTCTAGAATAATTTCTGTTCCGACTTCTATCTGCTAAAGGAAAAAAAGTTATGCATAGGCCAATCAATTGGTAGACCAATATAGCCTGAGCATTCATAATTGAGGCTTGAATAAGTTGCATTCACAGTTGATTATGTAATAATATCAACAATGCTTGTGGACATAATAAAGCAAAGGGATTACGCTCCATTGTTATGCCATGTTCACCACCCAACGCCACTAACTATAGTTTGATGTCCTCCAATAATAACAATGACACAGTACAGGCTCTGACGCCTTAGGCGTGAGGTGTGCCTCGACCTCGGTGATACTAGTACCTACTACACACAATGACATGTAGCTTCCGGATCCGTAAAGGTGGGTAGGGAACGGGAAAAAAATTGAAAGGAAGCTTCCTTTTATAAAGAGGCCAGAGGCCAACTACGTGACGCTAGTGCCCAAATAGCCTAATCAGCGAACGGCTTGACAGCTCAGTTTACACGCTTCTGACAGCCTAACACATATGGACCGTACGGTCAAGTGCTATCACGCGGTGGCGTCAAAGCGTGAGCCCATGTACATCCCGTATCAAATAAAAAAGCAAAAGGTATCCACGGGCAGTCCATGCATATGCATGCATACAGAATAATTCAAATTAGATGACATTAGCAAAGATTTCCTCAATTTTAAAAATTCAAAATGTTTTATCTTTTAAACCGTGTACCTGATCTACGATCCGTTTTCACCGATGAGTTTGTCTCAATGAGGGCTTCGAAACTAGATCCCACTTAGGCATGTTTCGATGATATTTTTTTGAGCTCAGAAGTTATCAGCCAGTAATATGTGAGTAACCAGACTATTTGCATGTAGTTATCAGCATATAATAATATCATCCTAATATATTTCTAAACTCGATTTTAGAAAAATACCATCATTGTATACTTATCGGTTGGTTCACTATAGCTATCTGACTAATATTATCCAGTTATCAACACATAATAATGCATTATACGCCCCCGTCTTTAAGAAAACAGTGTGGTGTATAATTATCCGACCTGTTCATACACTACTGCAGATTAACCCTTTCCTGAACGTAATTACTGATGGGCCCAATACGAACCGTCAGTGGTAAAGACATCACTGACAGGCGGATTAATATGACCGTCAGTGGAGACTTAGCTGTACTAATTTTGAGGGGGGAAAATACCACTGACGGGCCTGGAACTCTGTCCGTCAGTAGTGTTGTTCTAGCACTGACGGGCGGAAAAGTGGGCACGTCAGCAGATCTTTTGGCCCGCTAAAACCCACCCCGAGCCCGTAATCCCTTCCGTGTATAAATCCTATCTCCCCCAGCCCCACCCCCTAACCGCACCAACCCCAGCCCCCAATCCCCTTCCCCCTCTCTCTTCCCTCCCACGCCAACCGCCAGCCTCTCCACACCCTCCCCCAGCCCCCAGGCCCCCGCCGCTCCCTCTCTCCCCCTCGCTGACGCCGGCCCCGCTGCTCCTTCTCTCCCCCTCGCCTCTGGCCTCTCCTCCCCAGATCCAGCGGCCTCCCCTCCGGCCTCCCCTCCCCCGCTCCCTCTCTCCCCCTCGCTGGCGCCAGCCTCTCCGCTCCCCTCCCGCTCGCCCCGCCGCTCCCTCTCTCCCCCTCGCCTCCAGCCTCCCCTCCTCCGCTCCCTCTCTCCCCCTCGCCTCCGGCCTCCCCTCCCCAGATCCAGCGGCCTCCCCTCCGGCGGTGGGAGAAGCTGCGGCGGCGGCTGCGCGCGGAGCTCGCGTGGCGGCGGCTCACGTGCGGTGCTCGTGCATTGGCGGCTCCGGTGCGGCTCGCGGCGGTGCGCGCAGCGGGGGGTAGGAGGCCGGCGACGCGGGGTCAGCAGGGCCGAGGCGGAATGGTGCGGCGGCGGACCGTGCAGGCCTGGCGGGCTAGGGTTGGGTCCTGCAGGGCTAGGGTTTTTTTTGCTTGTTATATGCATCTCCACTGACGGGCAATTCCACCATCAGTGGTGGCTACCCCTCCACTGACAGGAGCTTACTGATGGGCGGCCCGCCCGTTAGCAGAGGGGGTTAAACGCCCGTCAGTGTAGGCCTATTCCGAGGTAGTGATAGTATTTATCAGACTATTTATCTATGATTATCCCATAGTAATACATTCTTCCTCATTATAAACAATCATCACCATTATGGTAATGTACTTGCCAGATAGTTTAGTAATTAAATAGTTACCACCATAACGGTGATGTTGTTACCATACCATCTACTAAGTAGTTACCACTATTGTACTAATATTATCAAGTCACATAACAAATAGTTGCCTAGCTAATCTGCACGTATTTGAGGCTAGATACCCTCCATACAACAAGTAGCTAGATTTAGTATTTTACTTTACAACAGCAACAAACTAATTAACTAGATAACCTACTTACGCACAAGCACCAACTAGATTACTGGACTTACCAACGTGCTTTGCTAGTAGTAGATTTTAGGACACCGAATGAGCAAATGGTACTATCAATTACTAGACCTAAGCACCATTCACTTAGGAATGATTAGGGCATAGGCTCTATATGTAGGAACAAGAAAATCACGGAACATATATGTATATATAGGATGTTTAGTAGTATTAGTGCAATAAAGACACAATTAGCATATATATTGGTCATAAATTTTTTTTTAGATATCGACCTAACATATATTTATAGTTAGACAAAATTCAAATCTAAATTTGATCCACATACTGAGAAACAAAAATAAAAATCATCGCTACCATCACTCGCTGCATATGGACTTGATTTGAACGTGTATGTGACCTCTCTGAGAAGCCGTGTCACATATGCTAACGGTAGGTTCAACTGATTGATAACTCGTTAATAATAGGATGGGTAACTAATGCATTACCATGTGGTAACTAAAGAGTCCAAAAAAAATATCATCGGAACATACCCAAATGGGATCTAGTTTTGAAGTCCTCATCGAGACAAAGCTAATGGTGAAAACGGATTGTGAATCGAGCCGTTTTGAGCTTAAAAACATTTTTTATTTCTAAAAGTAACTTTTAATATGCTGACATCATCTTATTTTGTCCTTTTCCCGTATGAACTTAGCAAATACTCCTTGCATGCACTTAGTACTATAGATTTTCCTCATTGGTTGGATGTCCAGCGCATGGTTCGCCCATCCCGCGTGGTGGACTATCCTGCATTGATCTCAGCCATGCATTTGATCAGACAGCTTGTGTGTGGTTCGCCCGTAAGACAAGTTTCAGAATGTTCTGTAGATAGATTTTGATTTCATAAAGATGAAATAATTAAGACTGCACGATGAAAAGGAAAGGAAATAATGACAATGACTAATTGTACTCTCTGTTAAACAACCAAGAAGTACAAAATTGGGGTCGACCCTAGAATGTCGATCTTTTCCTTTTGTCTTTTCTTTCTCTTGTAATATAGAACTTTTAGTTTGTCTTAACGTCCCTAATTGGTTTTCTAAGGAACCCTACTTAAGTGTTATTAGATGAGAGAGTTAGATATGGCCCTCACACAATATTAAAGGTCAAACAACAAGTGAAAAATACAATATTGCTCCTTAGCACAAGTGTCCCCAATTCCACACAGAGATGGGATATGGAGAACACCACGCATTTGATGGTAGAGGTTGCCTTGACCGAAGCATGAAATTCGAAGATCACGGGCCACCATAGGAGCCCTTGCTCCAACTTGCAGGTGGACGTTGATGATGATGCTGAGGGCCGCCATCTTCCCTTGAAGAGTCTTGATGATGATCTCGCCCCGTGGCACTAATAGGTGGAATTGGTCAACCCAATGCTTGGAACTCCTGATTTGCCCATTTTGGAGCAGGAGGTTGAAAAGATAGTCGTCACAGTGCCAAGAGATCTTGTATGATCCCCTTGGCCAACGCTGAAGGAACTCGTCGGGGCAAATGATCCTAGAGATGCCCATCCTCCGGCAATGAGAACAATAGCCCTTGAGTGGTTATATACAGTGTGAAGATGTCCTAGTACCTTGTGGTTGGCACCCATGAGATATGGCCTAATCTAGGGAATGAACAAGAAATGTTAGAGGAAAACAAAAGCTTATAGAAGCTTGGGGATTTATTTGGAAAGCAAAGCCTCAGGGAAGGGGCTATATGAACGAGAACACAAGTACCACCATGGATGACAAGAAGAACACGGATCTGACATGAGTTTCACTTGACCAACCAACCTCATTGGGCCAACTTTGCACTAACATGATCTAGGGTAGAGTAGAGATGATCCTAAGAGCAACTGAGAAATAGAACCGATCTATTTAGTAAAGGCGACCATAGCTAGGAACGAGCTATACACCCTGCAGCAGTGGTGGCGAGAGAGAACCCGAGCCATGCGATGGGGACAAGTGAGCCTTGCTGATAACACTAGGGTGTCCCGATCTTTCGAAGAGAACACGTATCAATTTTGGTGGAGGTGACTTTGACAACCCGACTACATCATGTGACGACGATGCACCTTACCAATCGTTAAACCAAATCTGATAGGCTGTTGACAATGTGGGAATAACAGCCAACCTGAACACGAGGTTCAGTTCCTTGTAAGCATTCGAAGAACAAGCAAGAAATATGAAGAAACAATCTGAAATTTCAGGTATGGGTGAAGTTTATTGATAGCGCGGGGATCCGAAAAAGAGTCTAGACAACTAGTTGTTAAACACAATCGATAGATGCAAGGTTGGAAGTGGCAAGCTCTAATCTAAACAAATCCTGTCAAAAATAGAGACTGTCAGGGGGCTTTTATAGATGGAAAAACACCCCTTGGCCGACTTAGACTCGAACCGACCTAAGTCAGTTCGGCTGGTCAGACCAGCCGTATGGGCGGTTTAAACCGGTCGGTACAGTTGGTTGGCCAAACGACACTTGATGACTCTAGATGACTCCCGATGTTCCTAAGTGCTAGTTTCCTTGCTTGCATGTAGACCGAAGCTTCAATGGATCTTTAATTAGGTTTCTTTGGTCTTTGTTCTCGTGTTTACACTTGACTCGACACCTTATTGGTGGCTGCCATCAACTCTATTCTTGATCCGTATACTCCAATGCTTGTCCACCATATCCATTCTTGGTCCTTGGTTCCTTAATAACAAGAGAACATTCGATTTAGGTAGCATTATATTCATATGTAAGTTATGTGAGGTACCGAGAAACAAAAGTACTTGATAATTAAGAAGTCATACACGAGCATGAGTCACCGGTCCTTGAGTAGGTGGAGTAGGTGCTCTGGATGTAATAGTAGGAGGGATGCCCTCATCACTTGCAGTGGTGACGGGGAGCTAGCCTTGCAGCAACAAGGGGCAAGCGGTGGCTGATGGCCTGCAAGTGCAAATAATTAATTATAGCTTTTTTGATGTGAGAGTATTGAGTGTAGAGCCTAATGAGAAAGTATGATAGCACCTCACTCCGCAAAGAGGGTGAGGCTTAATTTTGAATAAAATCAGTACCTAATGCTCACACCTATATGACTAAATTCCTCAAAATAATAATTAAGGTGTCTAGCATGCAAGACTCGTATCCCAGTATCAACGATTCATAAATTAGAAATAGGTTTCACTCACCCCATCCTTTCCTAACCAATTCTCATCTAACAGTGCAAACCCACGTGTTCCCATAATGTACGTGTGCTGTCATACACTTGCACAAGGACTTGATCAAGACTAACAATTAATATATGCAAACCATCTCATCCTATATTACCAATGCGATGGAACAACACACTACTCAAACATAGATGAGTCGAAACAATATATCATAGGGAAACAATATATTGAATCAAACATCATGTTCAACCTGCAAAAAACATGTATTCATATGTTGAAAACATATCATCCTTTTTTTAGTTTAGTGATGAATTTTTGATGTATTTATATTATATAATTTTTTGCATTATTTAATGAACTGCTAGGCTGCCAAATTATCTTTTTAATTTGTGTACACATGAAATTTGAGTGTATTTGGTAATGTTTTAGAGGAGTGTACCACAAAATGGGGGCAGCCAGCCGGGCCCAGGTACGGCTAACTAGTAGTCCCAGGAGGCAAAGGGTACCACCTCCTTTTGCCGCTTGGGGGTCATAGGGCTCCCTCGCCACTGACACTTCATGGGTAGATCTATAATGCCCAAGAATAGACTCCTACAGAGTTTCTCCTACATATATAGAAGTCTTTGTGACGAAAGAAAGAAAGGAGTGTTTGGCACATATAAGACGAAGCCCACCAGCAACGATAATTTCCATCTCCACCATCACCACAACCCATAGTCATCATCCACAAAAGGCCTCCATAGATTAGAACCTCCTTCTACTTCATCAAAATCTTGGGGATTGGTTTGTATTAGAATCAATCTATTCTTTGCTTTTGATGAATTGCATGATGCATGAGTAGTCCTTCGAGGTTTCGAGGTGTATAATAGTAGCTATGTAGCATTCTCTATTTATGTATTATGACAATCCATTTTCGGCACCATCAATTGTTCTTTTGATTACCATCCATTTTCAGCATAATCAATTATTTGCTTGGAATTAATCTTATGCATGCCATATTTTTAATAGTTTTATTTGATTGTGTGTCGTGAATTGACCATGCATGACACTTAATGATGTGATTTCTTAGTAAGCATGAAAGATGGTGTAGAGCACCCAACCATGTGGTCCTCTTTCGTATTTCACTAGCGCATTTAGTAGTACTGGTCTTGCTCATGCATGCAAAGGATCAATTCTAGCTTTCTTTGATGAGATATAGTGTTGAACGCACAGAGAGGCACTAATTAATCTCACTTGTTCCAAATCTGAAATCACGCTAAAAAAATTTAAAAACAATAGTCGAGATGCGCAACTATCTTTCTGAAATAGTTATAAACCTATGGGATGCAATAAACACTAAAAGAAGCAACTACTTGAACTAGAAAACTAAAACTAGTTTCGAAACAAATAAAAAACAGAAAATAACAAATCCTAAAAGTGGTAGGAAAAGTGTTCTAATTGCTACAATTGAGGCCTGAGGCATGTAGATTACTAATACTACTAGCAATAGATAGCAATTAAACTACAGTTTGTCCAACCACCAATTTGAGCCATACACTAAGGCATGAGCCAGAACAATACTAATAATTTCAATAACAAAATAGGAACAAGGACCACATAGTTGGTTGCTCTACCCCATCCCCCGTGATTACCAAACGCATCGCTAAACTCGTTGCTTGGTCGTATCAACACACATAATCAAATGCAACTATTAAAGACATAGCATGCAATACATTAATCTCAAGTAAATAATTGATCACGCCAAAGATGGATGGTAATCATAATAACATACTGATGTCGCTGAAGATGAATGACTATCATAATGATCATGAGAACACTATAGAGCTACAAATACGCACCTCGTAGCCTTGATGGTACTACTCATACATGCAAAATATCAAGAATGGGTAATAGATTTGTCGACGATTGGTAAACCGCCGATCTTACATAATACATGAAGAAGAGAGAGAAGGGGATCATATCTGGAAGCTAATCACGAATTAGGCCACTGGCAACAAGATTTATACAGGTTCAGGCCTTCCTCAGGATAACAACCCTATGTCCTGTTGGTTTATATTGATCTCAAAACAAGATACAAGTGGGTGTGTCTAGTCCTAGATGTGATCTATAACTAGTCGAAGGTGGTTGTCGAAGATGATCTTCCCTTCTACTTGCTCGAAACTCTTCAAGCTAATCCTCTGGCTTCAATCTGGTTCAAGATAAGATCAAGATAAAATTCTCCGAAGGCCCTCGAGGTCCTTTTATATAGGGTATACCATACCATAAATGATATGAACTCGTCTCTGAGTAGGATTCTATCATCCTTAAACATCGGGATTGACTACCTAGTTTAAGGAGTCTAGGATACCTAGGTGATTTCCTTATCACGCCAGAGTCTTTCTCCGAGGCACACATCTTCCTGGGTAGTTAAGGTACTCTTAGGTATTCGTATATAGATACCGTCGTCATATACAATAGTTATATACTACTCATCGTCAAGCCCCCCATCAGTATGTGAAATAAGGCCAATACAGATCAAAGAAATCAACCTAGTCAGAGGTAACGTCCCGACCGAATGCTTCGCTGAGTAGTCATGAGAATTGTCGAGTAGGATAAGCCGTCTACTTGGGCTCCCAGTCTTTCAGATCGCCTAGTCGGGAATTGAGTACTCTTCGAGTAGCTTTGAGATGCTTCTGAGTAGAATCGCGTCCAAGTAGGGATTATGAGAAAAGTAACAGCCAATTGACTCATGCCTGTGACTCTCGGTCATGCTTATCTCAACTGGTTCGAAATTTGAACTGTCCCCGAGGAGATTTTGTATGGTGGTGAGAATCTTTCCCTCTTTCTCTGCTCCTGTCCATGATGACATGAGCAATCACAGCGTAATTGTCGGGAACGTGCGCCTGCGGTTCTTAATTTCTCGTGCAAACGGCTGCACAGGCGGATAAAGTTACCGTGTGCATTAACTACGACGGGACGTGAACTAGAGATCGTGACCTTGGTCACCATCGGATCAATTGCACGAATAGTCAGGATTTCATGGTTTTTCACCTTTATAGGACATCCCGGGGACACAGGGTTTTTTCAGTGAGCCCTAGACTCTTGCCTTCTCAAACACTTCGTCTTCCTCCTCTCTCCCGTGCTTGCGTCCTTTGTCTTCTTGCTCCCATATTCAACGATGGGCAAGAAAAAAGGTTCCACCAAATCTTTGGTGAGCTCAAGGAAGCTTGTCGAGGACCCTGAGAAGAAGGCTAAGGACTCTAGCTCCATCCCTGTGGTGGCGAGTTCATCTCTCCCTGAGCCCTAATTCCGTGCCTACCGGCGGTGAAGGAGACGACACGAGTCTGGATACTGCCTAGACCATGGTTTTCGCTAACTTCTTCCAGTGTGGATTCCAATTCCTGCTGTCGAGCTTCTTCCTACTCATCCTCAACTTCTATGGGATTGAGCTAATACATCTCAGTCCCAACTCCATCCTGATGCTGATCATCTTCGCACACCTGTGCAAGGCGTACCTTAGCATACATCCCTGCCTGGATCTCTGGCACTACTTCTACAATCTGAGAAGGTTGGAGGGTGCCGTCGGCAGCACCGGGTTCCATCTACGAGAGGGGAAGAAGGAGGCCTACATCCCCTTCTCCAGCAAGACCTCATGGTCAGGCTGGCGGTCAAGGTGGATCTACTGCCAACCTCCTCCCGGGGCCTGGCTCCCTACCAGACTGACGTCTGGTTGGACATGCCGCACCAGACTAACCCGCTCAAGGCTCTGACGGATGAGGTCGCAGATCTTGGCAAGAGAGGCTTGTCGGTGTGGGACGTTGCCGAGGGCTTCCTCAGGCAGCGACTGAGTCCTCTAAAGTCGAGGATCTTAGCGGCTTGGGAGTACTCAGACTGAGAAGACCCATCGAGGGAATCAACATGGGTAAGTACCGTTCTTGTCGTAGCATGTCGAGTAGGAAATTTGTGTTTTCTCATCTACTCGGATCATTTTTTGGTGTAGAAGTTATCGTCAGGGAGCTTCAGCTGCGGGTGAAGTACGTATGCGTATCGACACCCCCGGACGGGCAGACTGAGGTGCCACGGCTGATTACGAAGCTAAGGCCAGAAGAGAGAAAAGAGATCTTCTGGTGAGTTCAAGCCTTGCCACTTGTCGCTTTGTTCCTTCGAGTATTTCTAGATTAATCTTAGCCATACTCGGGCATGCTTTCTTGTAGCGTGTTGGCCAAGGCACACTTGACCCGAAGGCCGAGAGGACCAAGTGCCCAAGGATGAGGACGAGATCGAGGTCCTAGTTGCTCAGGTTCCAGTGCCCAAGTCGGGCGGTGTGGATGCCCCACACTTTGCTGGGATGCCCGAGAAGGACCGGATGGACGAGGTTCTTCCGATTGCATCACTAGCCCCGACTACTCCTTCTCCTCTAAGATCCTTCCCTAAGGTGTTTATCTAACTCATCCTGGGATGTCCTTTCGCTTTGGGATGACAGAAGTCCCTGATGTGTTGTCATGCAGCGGGTAGGAGAGATCCACCTAGAGGAGCCAGCTCCTTCGATAATGGAAGGCGCTGCCGTGGAGGAGGTGGAAGCCGAGAAGGCGGCTTCCCAAGGGACTCCGACCTGGAGATGGACATTGATGCCCTCCATGACAAGCTGCCCGGAGCGGAGGCAAAGGAGACCGAGAAGCTGGTCGCGGCTATGTACGATGCCGCTAACGTCTTTGCCGAAAGGCTTGATGTATGAACCTCCTCCAATACTTTTGGTCAATATCTTTATTATGCATGTGTATGTGTTTCTTATCGGGAACTTGGCACTTCAGGGCTTATCGAGAACGTTGAACACTTAGCACTTTCTAGCCTTTCCTTTTGGTCCTGAGTTGGAAGACTTTGCTACTAGTTGAGGAGTTTGGTCAGTCAGGCCTTAGGTCTAGGTCGAGTGGATGCTGCTGAGACCCTCAGTCACTCGTAGACGCGATAAGGGACCTTCCTCTGTCTTGTTCGATACTGTAGTTTAGACTTCTTTCCCTTTGCAGGGAAACAAACATAGACATGTACACTCTTCGTGGTCGAAAAACTATCTTAGTGTCATGTTGCCCGGCTATTCCTTGTGATAGCTAGTCAAAAGACCTTACCAATTTACTAAGGGTTGAGTACTTTCATCGAATGTGTCGTACGTTGCATCTTCCGACTCCTTGGCCTGAGTTGGAAAGCTTTGCTACTAGTTGGGGAGTTTAATCAATCAAGCCTTAGGTCGAGGTCGAGTGGAGGGTTCTGGGACCCTCTGCCACTACCTTCCTCTATCCCACGAGTCTAGAGCTCAGAATTCCTTCCCCTTTGAAAGGACTGAAGGTGTCGACTAGAAGGGGGGTGAATAGGAGGCTAACAAAAATTACTTCTGTTTACTTGATTGAACAGGTTAAGCCTTAAACAGGAACCAGGGTTAGCTAGCTATGTGACAGGTGAGTGACACAGGCAACAGATGATGTGTAAATTGGCAAGCAGCTGTCACGCAGGTGCCTAAGACAGGTGTTCTAAGGACTTAGAAAATGATGAGCAATCAATGTGCCTGTGTAACAGGTAACTGACTCAGGTGTGAGATAAGATATATAGCAACTGAGACACAGTTAATGAAACACAGGTATAAAGGAGATCTATAACAGATGAACAGAATAAGTCTGAGATCTCACGAGCAAGCAACAAGCAGGCAGCTAAAGACAATACAGGAAAGTACTCAAGGAGACAGTGTGTTTTTCACCGAAGTTCCCAGCTCTTCACAGAGTGGTACATCTCCGTTGGAGAGGCTACTTCGAAGAGATCGCCAGCACCGAATCGTGCTTGGTCTCCGAGTACCTGATGTTCAGGCCTCTTCCTTTGCTTGTGGAAGTCCTTTTGCTTGCAGCAGGTAGACTTCAATTCACCTTCACAAACGTCTGGTTCAGCCCACACAAGCTTGTGTGATACCAGTGATTCCTACACCCATCTAGGAGTAGACACTCCAAGAGTAATAGATTCAGTAGCAACAACTCTTGGAGAAACCAATGCTCTTTGCTCAAGAACTCTAACTCTCCCGAACTGACACTTAGGAAACTTTGGCTTTTGTTCGGTGGGAAGAGGCTTTGCAACGGTTGAATATGATTCACTGCATTGGCAAAGGTTGGTTTATGGTTGAGGTCGAAGACCTCCCCTGGTCCCCTATATATAGGGTTCGCAGGAACCCGACCGTTACACTGTTGCCACGTAGGATTAAGTGAACCACCGGTGATAGGCACCGGTGACACAGCTACACACTACGCCCAACCTATAACCGGCTCGAGCAGACCGACACCTGTGTCACCAGAGGCTGACACAGGTGAACCCTTAACTGACGTAGCAGCACTACTCAGCCCGGTCCTGGCACATGACATGCCCTCAGCGCACAACACTCTCTGAAACCTAATAAAGAGAGAACCTCCGACAGCCCTCCGACTCAGCAGACAAGCCATCACAGCGCAGGTTCCTTAGCATTTACAAGCTCTCCCCTGGTACGGAGATGTACCTGAGTCACAGAGTGCTAGACCACCTGTGACACAGCTGTGTCACACCGGTGACTCTAACCCCTAGGGTTTTCTACTGCTAGCACTGCAGAGTGCAAGCACAAAACCAGTTTCACACTTGTGCAAAACTGTTGACACAGGGCCACTAACCTCAAAGCATTAGTGCCACTGTCCAACATCCTAAGCATTGAGCAATTAGAACCTCCACAGATCATTACTACATCATCCCTCTTGATAGTACGGGTTTTTCCTATGGACTCAAAGAAACTAGCAAATCTAGGCTTTGCCTGCCCACCAACTGCAACTCTTTGCACAACACCGGCTTCTTCACAGCTGTGGCATAGCTGCCTAGCACAGCCATTCCTTAGTCCTGGAAACACTACCGCAGATTGACCCTCTGCTGAAACCCCTCCACTGATGGGCATAGAAAGGTCCGTCGTTGGAGGGGATCTCTGCTGACGGACGCCTAACAGACCGTCAGCGGAGAATGCAGCAAGGCTGAACGTGAGGACCACCACTGACGGGCCTAAAAACCACCCGTCAGTGGAGATGAAGCAAGGATGCCATAGATGACGCGGCACTTCCACTGACGGGCGCTCGTTAAGAGCCCATCAGAGGAGAGGAGGTCTCCACTGACGGGCAGCTGAGTCGCCCGTCAGTGGAAAGGAACACGGGTACAATAGATGACACGGCTTCTCGCTGACGGGCTATTTTTGAGTGCCCGTCAGTGGAGTTGTAGTCTCTACTGACAGGCGCCTTTCCTGTCCGGCAGCGGTATTACGTCGAGGGCTGATCGGAGATCACTGACGGGCTCTCTATATGCGTCCGTCAGTGGTAGTGGCGCTGTATAAAACCAGATGCGCCTATTGCTGCTGGCCAGTGCTCGCGCGCCCACTGGCCAGCAGCGAGCGCCGCCGCCGCCGCCGCCCCATATGTTGCCGCCGCCGGCGCCGCCACACCCCCAACCCACAAACAGTCCCCTCTCCCCAACCCTTCTCCTCTCCCTCCTTTCTTCCTCCCCAAGCTCAAGATCTCTCTAGATCTAAATTTCTTTTCCTTCCCAAACCTTCCCCTTTCTTCAACCATTTCTTCCTCCACAAGCTCAAGATCTCTCTAGATCTAGATTTCTTTTCCTTCCCAAACCTTCCCCTTTCTTCAACCATTTCTAGATCTCTCTCTAACCCAATAAGATCTCTCATCTCTCCCTCCTCCTCTCACTCTCTCCATAGATCTCTCTTGCCTCGCCGAAAAGATCGCTAGTGCTCGGTAATAATGCTCGCTAGTTTTCTTTTGTATATGTATTTGATGTGATTTTCGGTCATCGAGCCGAGGCGTAGTGTTTTGTTCTTTTTCATCGAACTGATTAGTTTCGTATCGTAGGGATTGATCGATGGATCGCAGTTGGATGTATGACAACCGGGTGACAGAGAGTTGGGCTATGGCTTTGAATGAGTTTCTTGATGTTGCCGAGCGTGATATGAGGAGAAAAGTTGGCACGAAGATTTGTTGTCCGTGTCGCGATTGCAAAATTTTGGTAATGTTCGATACGAGAGGGAGGGTGACGGTACACCTGGCGCTTAAGGGTTTCATGTCAGGTTATACACGTTGGATATGTCACGGTAAGGAGAAAAAAGATCAAGTGTTACAGCAAGATGCTGAACACGAAAAAGACGAAGAAGACGAGGGAGTTTCCAATCTGACACCGAAGAAGAAACGGGGAACAATTTGGCCGATACGGTGCAGGACGTTCACATGGTGGAGCAGGTGGTGATAGATCCCGAGGATGAAAGAGAGGTTGCTAAGTTCACGAGACTAGTTGAAGACTCGCAAACCCCATTGTATGCCGGTTCCGATCCAGAGCACACGCGTCTGTCGGTCACGCTGGAACTTCTAAGAATCAAGGCAGCCCATAATTGTCCGGACGAAGGCTTCGATGAGACATTGGCTTATCTCGCAAATTTTTTTCTGAAAAACAACTTGTTGCCTACGAGCACCGATGAAGCTAAGAAGGTTGTCTGCCCTCTTGGATTAGATGTGCAGAGGTTCCATGCATGTCCGAATGACTACTTTATTTACCGCAAGGAGCACGAGAAGCTGTACAATTGTCCTACGTGCAACACATCCAGATTCAAGCGGGGTAGAAACCAAGCCGATGATGAGGACCCAGTGACGAGCCACTACTGCATAATATACCTCTACTGACGGGCGCTTAAACCCCTCCACTGACGGGTTTAGCGCCCGTCACTACGACAACGTCAGTGGAGGGGTCCATCTCCACTAACGGGCACCTGCCCGTCAGCAGATTTTCTAGCTATCACTGACGGGCAAGATTTTCTGCCCGTCAGTGATTTGTTTTTGTGGATTAAAAAATTAAACCATCAATTAACAGTACATAAGCATTACAGCATTACAGCATTACAGCATTACATAAACTATCTCCACATGCAATGTCTTCATCCTTCCACCTCTAATGCCAAAAGCTCACATCCTTCCACCTCTAATGCCAGAAGCTCACGAATGCCAAAAGCTGATCAATCAAATGGTACACGTTGGTATATACCAGAACTCAAGCTGATAGCCTTCAGCATATAACCTCGTCAGCTGCGATTGACACTGCCAAGAGTTGCAACAAAAAATAATTAATAACTGCCAAGAGTTTCAGAAGACAATTAAGAAGATCAACACTTCACTACAACCAATATCCTACATTACTGCAACAATTGCAAACAGCAGTATATCGCACAGGCTATAAGATGAATTAGAACAAGACAATCGAACCTGATTTTATTCGGGCAAATCTCCAGCTTGAAGTGCTAGATGTGCATGAGTTTCATAACATTGAAATAAGAATGGAACAATCAAGATGAAAGATATAGAGAGAAAGAATCAAACAATTTTGGAAACACAAAACATTATACGGAACATCATAGGAACTCTCTCGGTTCAGCTCCACTCATATCTTCATTGCAAATGGCAATTGCACTGACCAAGAGTTTTCCTTCAGGACTGACTTTCTCACCTGAGACATGATGATCGGACCACCCTGCCACTCGAACAGCCCCTCGGATTTCATCATCGACACAATCTTCTCGACAAACTTCTGCATCTCCGCCTACAATCCGAAACATCACCAAATTAGACACATTCTTTTAGGTGAAATTAGAGTATTAGACACAGATTGTGAACAATGCAAGATATCAAAATTTGTTAATTTTGGTGCCATGAGAACACCTTGAACGGGCCATTGTCCGTCCTGAAACTAATGCCGGGAACATACTTCAGCCAAACAGGGAAGCCACTGCAACAAAAACAAACACAGACAAACACAAGAATTGCAGTCATGCAACAATGGTATAAATTACACTAAAACAATGGTATAAACATGCGTGGCCGGGGGAGGCCGGATCCGGGGCGCCGTGGCCGGGGGAGGCCGGATCCGGGGGTGCTATGGCCGGGGGAGGCCGGATCCGGGGGCGCAGTGGCCGGGGGAGGACGTGCGGCGGACGGCGGCGAGGACCGTGTGGGAGGCGGACGGCGGCGAGGACCGTGTGGGAGGAAAAACAAATGCAATAGGGAAGAACATTCAGAACTAAGAGCGATGAGGTTGAGGAATAAAAAGCAATCTACTTAGTGAATTTAAACATAGGGTTTAATTTTGCAAATAGTTTTCTCGACATTGGCGAGTCCTATCTAACGACCACCTGCAATTGGCTTCCTACGGTCAGCTCGGCTCTGATACCAAGCTGTCACAGACCCTGGAATTGCATATGATTAGGGTAACGTGAAGTCGCCAAGGACCGAAGGACTCGTCGGCCCGGTGGCACGGTACCTGCGCCGTACGCACCAAGGCAGAACGATCCGACACCCGCCACGTGCGAGCCGGCCGGAAGCGACCAATCTTCCCAGAACCACATACGATTCCTTGATCCGGTGAAGGTTCAGAGTCGTTCCCGAATCCTACCACGACAAGCAAGGTCGGAGGAGCCCGGCGATTCTACCCACACCCTAACCTAGCTCGGAAGCTAGTGGGTCGCTCGAAAGCCCGGTAGAACACACCCACACCCTGCCTGGCCGGCTCAGCATCTCAGCCAGTGGGTCACTCAACCAACACCTGCTCGACTTAGTAGAAAAAGGTACGGCTTCGACTCTTCACGGCATACCCATACACTTCATATCATTCACACATTGTGCAGGGGCAGCCTGATCTAACAACTCGGATATCATCACAAAGCTCTACAAATACGATATTAATAGTAACTGTCCACGATGGGACAACACATTACATCATTCGGCCATAACCGAAAACATATCCGAGTACGGAGAATTTTAAACGACAGCGGAAACAAGGCAAATGAGTCCCACAGCGGCATAGCGACCGCTGACCAAAAGCTACCACCTATCCCATGAATCGACTAACTAACCGAGGAAACAACAATTTCAGGCATCATCGAAATAGTCTTCAACCACCGGCTCACCTACAAGCTCTAGGAATAACCTAGGTGAGTACAAACGTACTCGCAAGACTTATTCGTGCTTGATTAAATGTCCTACTCATACTAGTACAACAACAATTAAACATGAATGCTTCTCAGAGTAACAATATACCAGTTAAGAACATAACATTAACAAGATGGAATAAAGACAGACTAAGTAACAGACTAACTCAGGATACAAACATATCGCAACCAATTCACCACGAGATCAAATCAGCAAATCCAAATCCATTGGGGCAGCCCATGAGTCTAATCCAAATCAATCCATTAAACATCATCCAATTCAATTAGGGCAGCCCCTAAGTCAAATCCAAATTGATCCAATCCACACATGTTCATTTTAATCTCTCGAACCGCTACCGACAACTCAACCCCTGCAGGCATAGTGAGTGCATAACAGTTTGGAGGTAGCGAGCCTCCAAAGTGCATGGAGGCTTACCCCAGCTATCCTCAGTGTTGGTTCTCACTAGCGTTCCCGTGTGATAAGGGATGGTGACACGCTGAAGATAGGGTTGGTGTGGCGACAAAACTCTACTTACTCCTGGGTCGCCATCCCCTGGCAATTAACACCAACCGTACCCATTGTGCACGCCCTCAGCTCTCCCAACTCACTTAACAATTTAGTTGAAGAGCTACAAGATGTTCTCGACGTAAGACACATCCTACACATGCTAGTGTACGCAACCTTGCGACGATTCACAGATAAACGTCCATACACATAGCACATATGAATAGGGCATACACAAGAGTACGGAAGGTAAAGATGCAACAAGCTCTGCTTGCCTTGTTCGGGTTGTTCCTGATCTTGCGGGGAGCTGTAAGCTGGGTGGTCACCTTCTTCGGGCTCTGTTGCGATTAACACGAACACCGGAAAAGAAACGATAAAAGAATATGAGTTCGGCATGTATGCATGAGATGCCATGCTAGATGTGCAATACTAAGTGACCTGAGGAGGTTCGAATCCTAGAGTAGTCCAATTACCTAGAGTGAATTAGTAGAAGTTGTGCGAAAACCCTAATTCTACATGCATGTCATTTTATGCAGTGGAGGATGCTAGGGTTTTGGAAACTACAAGTTACCATGGATGGTCATGACATAAAACATTGGCGTTATGCAAGTCTACTGAAGTACGCTCCAAATACAACTAGAATCCTCAATTTTAGGGTTATTTTCACCATGTCATGAGCTATCGGAAGTATCGTATAGGAAAAGGGGGATTTAATCTAATTCAAGTGGATCTGGTTGTTGCATTGCAAGTTTTAAAATTTTGTTCCAACCAAGTTGTAGGAAATCTCCCAAGCTTTCTATCGATATAAACTTTGCTAGAATCCGAGCTACGGATCAAGAGTTATCCCCTTTCGAAACTCGTCGGAACAATCGATAAAACCCTAGGTAACCTACTGTGCATGTGCTCAAAATAAACTTTTGATTCATCCAAGTTGTAGAGAATTTCACAAGCTTTCCAACAATATAAAATCCATCAAATTTGGAGTTGTGGTTCAAAAGATATGGGTGTTTGAAATTCAGTACAAAAATCTGCCCCCTAACATTTGAAATCCTAATTACTAAACGTACCCGAACCCTACCCCGCGCAGTTCCACAATTCCTACGCGCACCCAACCCTAGTCTACCCCGATCTACACCACATAACCCTAACCGGCTGACACGCGGGACCGCCCGAGCACCCGTGGCCCAATCAAAAGAGTCCACGCGGCCTCACCCCACTCCCTCTCTCTCCCTCACCTCTCTCTTTCTCCCCTGGACCCTGCCGGAGCCGAGGCCGGCGGCGGCGCTCTCGCCGGAGAGGAGGCCAAAGGGGTTAGGGGCGGCGGCGACCTCGGGAACTCGGTGGGGAGGAGCGGCGGCTCACCCTAGGACGAATGCGACGGCGCGGGGAGGCTGTGGGGGACCGGAGGGACGGTGGCGACGAAGACAGAGGCGGCGGCGACCGGTGGCTCGTCGGGGAGGCTGTCCGCGCTCTGTCCTGAGGAAAGAAAGGAAGGGGAGGTTAGGGAGGAGGCAACAGAGCTCGGGGAAGAAGGATTGGAGCCGGAGGACCTCAGGATTGACGGGGATTCTTCGTCGGAGCAGACGCTAGAGCTCGAGAAGACGGTGGCGCGGGGAGCTCTCCGGTTGCGGATCTGAAGAAATGGAGAACAAAGGGGTTAGGGGAAAGGCGGGGGAGCTCAAGGAAGAGAAAAGGGAGGCGGCGGGGAACCGAGGCTGCCTCGGGAGCTCATCGGAGAAGGGCGCCGGAGCTCGGGAAGAAAAGCGGCGGCGCTAGGGTTTGCTCGGGTGAAGAAAAAGGGGAGAGGAGAGGAGGGAGGTTGTCGGAAGGGGGTTATAAAGGGCGGCGGCGGCTTCGGACCGGAGGCGTCGGGAGCGGGGCACCGCCCCCTGTCACGGACCCGGAATTGCATATGATTAGGGGAACGCGAAGTCGCCAAGGACCGAAGGACTCGTCATCCCGGTGGCACGGTACCTGCGCCGTACGCACCAAGGTAGTACGATCCGACACCCGCCACATGCGAGCCGGCCGGAAGCGACCAATCTTCCCAAAACCACATACGATTCCATGATCCGGTGAAGAGTCAGAGTCGTTCCCGAATCCTACCACGACAAGCAAGGTCGGAGGAGCCCGGCAATTCTACCCACACCCTAACCTAGCTCGAAAGCTAGTGGGTCGCTCGAAAGCCCGGTAGAACGCCCACACCCTGCCTGGCCAGCACAGCATCACAGCCAGCGGGTCACTCAACCATCACCTGCTCGACTTAGTAGAAGAAGGTACGGCCTTGATCCTTCACGGCATACCCATACACTTCATATCATTCACGCATTGTGCAGGGGCAGCCTGAATTAACAACTCGGATATCATCACAAAGCTCTACATTACGATATTACTAATAACAGTCCACGATGGGACGACATATTACATCAGTTGGTTAAATCTGAAAGCATATCCGAGTACGGAGAAGTTTAACAACAGCGGAAACTAAAGAAGTGAGACCCACAGCGGCACGGTGACTGCTGACCAAAAGCCACATCTATCCCACAGATCAAACACTACCGAGGAAACAACAACTTCAGGCATCATCGAAATAATCTTCGACCACCGGCTCACCTGCAAGCTCTAGGAATAACCTAGGTGAGTACGAACGTACTCGCAAGACTTATTCGTGCTTGATTAAATGTCCTACTCATACTAGTGTAACAACAACTAAACATGAATGCTTCTCAGAGTAACAATATACAAGTTAAGAACATACCATTGATAAGGTGAAGTAAGGATAGACCAAATAACCGATTAACTCAGGACACAAACATATCACAACCAATTTACCACGAGATCGAATCATCCAATCCAAATCCATTGGGGCAGCCCCTGAGTCCAATCCCAATCAATCCAGTAAACATTACCCAATTCAATTAGGGCAGCCCCTAAATCCAATCCAAGTTGATCCAATCCTCAAGGGTTCATTTTAATCTCTCGAACTACTACCGACAACTCAACCCCTGCAGGCATAGTGAGTGCATAACAGTTTGGAGGTAGCGAGCCTCCAAAGTGCATGGAGGCTTACCCCAACTATCCTCAGTGTTGGTTCTCGCTAGCGTTCACGTGTGATAAGGGATGGTGACACGCTGAAAATAGGGTTGGTATGGCGACAAAAACCTTCATACACCTGGGTCGCTGTCATGCTTCAATTCACACCAACCGTACCCATTGTGCACGCCCTCGGCTCTCCCAACTCACTTAACAATTTAGTTGAAGAGCCACAAGATGTTATCGACGTAAGACACATCCTACACATGCTAGTGTACGCAACTTGCGACGATTCACCGATAAACATTCATACACATAGCACATATAAAAAGGGCATACACAAGAGTATGGGAAGTAAAGATGCAACAAGCTCTGCTTGCCTTGGTTGTAGGATTCTTGATCTTGCGTGAGGTCGTGAGCCTGGTGGTCCCCCTCTTCGAGCTCTGAAGTGAGCGATACCGGAAAAGAACGATAAAAGAATACTTTACAACCAGCATGTATGCATGGATGATTGAGGCTAGCTACATGTTCCTACGATGATGGGGTGATGCCGAGGAACTAAGACTACATGCATAGCTTGAGTTCAACTTGTCGGGACTATACGCAATACATGCATGCCTAATATGTTAGGGTGCATCGGTAAGTTAGGGTTAACGCCGTTAGTGACGGGCATGGTACTAATGCTAATGGGGTTGGTAGGGTGAAGGTAAGCCGAAGCGTGAGTTCAACACAATTGGAATCACACGAATGAGGGTTTCGATCATCTAGTTAGGGTTTGCGCCAATCTGCGATAAAAGGGGCTAACGAATATTTTGTTGGGTGATATACGTGGAACTCACATCCCGGTCCTACCAAGCGTGCAGGTTAAGGTTCATACGATAGTGGGTTAGTATTCATTTTAGTTTTTGACTTAGTTTTAGTTGTGTTATAATTTTAATCTTGGATGGACCTAAAATATGGATGTATGCATGGAATATAGTATGCAACTAAAGAGGAGGACTTCAAATCTATAATAGGATTAGGGTTCGTTCGATTAATTCGTAGTTGTGGTGGATGAGAACACGGAGTCGTGATTATATTCGAGCCGTTAGGCGAATGATGACACTAGGCATTCTAAGTTTGGCTGTTAAGCTAGATTCTCTAGGACTCTTTTTGTATTTTTCTCAGTAAAGAAAAGGATTTCGATATTCTTATAATTAACGGGGTGGTGAGGGCCCGAGGATGACAAGTGGGTCCACTTTTGACTCGGGTAGATTGGTCAACCTTGACTAGTCAATGGATCAAGTTTAGGTGTAGGTCTTAACAGAAAACTCATGTAACTAAAACACTAACTAAATCATACGTTCCTCGTTCCATAATTTCCTTAATGAGATAGTTAGAAGAGCTAACCATTGGTTTAAAAGAGTTGGAAAAATAATTACATTCTAACCCTCATTACTGACTAAGGATCATGATGAGTACTTCGGTAATTAGCTTAACTTCCATGTGATCAGTGTATCAATTTGCTAATCATGGTCATGGTTAGCACTTCAATTAAGTCTTGTCCAGACCTAGACAGTGTGTTCATTGTGCTCACCAATCATTAAGGAGTGGCGCAATTTATTTAACCCAGAAATGATTAGCACCATTAAACCGATAGACCTATTGGACAGTCAAACCACAACCCCTGCTAACATCTCAATTTTTTGTGCTTACTGTCAGCTAACCAACATGATTATGGGGCCAGAATTTCAGGAACTCGACCCTCAGCTTAATTCAACCAATAGGGCATCCATTCTGATCAGATTCTATTACTCGTCTCTATGTTCTTCTCAGAAATCACAAGATTAAGCTACCATCAACCTTGGCATCTATTATTATTAGTTTAGTTATATGAAAGCATGCAAAGCATGTCAGATATAGGGGCATCATCCTTAGCAACCTAAAATCAATTTGGGCATCTGTTCTTCCCGTTGATTGGCTGATATAGATGTGTTCTTGTGGCATTAGAGAGGAGCTAAAAACTGAGATTCCGTAGCATGCATAGTTTTCTCAGAATGTATGTGCACATGCATTAGCGATCTAAAACAAACTTAGAGCCTCTAAGTCATGATTAAGCATGCCAACCTATACGCAAACAATGTACGCACTTCCATCACGTCAGTTCGATCCCGGTTATCACACGCACAGAGTAACTCATATTACTAAACATACACAGCATGCACGAACTCTAGGAGTTACCCTTGACGTGTGGACAAGAAGAAAAGGCGGCGACGAGGGAAGTGGCAGGAGCTCGGGCTCGGATCTGGGGCTGCGCGGCAAGGCTGGCGGCAGTGAGCTGGTGAGGGAGGCCCGGCGGTGGCCTGCACGGCTGAGGGTACTGGAGATGCCGATGTGGCCGTCGGCGGTGGCGAAGGGAGAACCGCACAGTCGGCTCAAGCCCCTCGGCATAGACGGAGTTGGGGAGGAGGTCGCCGCTCCAGTGAAGCCTTCGGTGAGCACCTGGGGAGGCAAGGAACAGGGAAATGAGAGAGGAATGGGGCTCCGGCGCTTGCGCTATGGAGGCCGGCGGGAATGGGGGAGATGGTGGCGCGGCCATGGGGGCAGCCGGGGCAAGCTGGGGGCGGAGTGGAGGAGGCTGTGGGCGAGCGGCGGGGTCCGAGCGGAGGGCTCGTCGGCGCGGCTTGGGAAAGGGTGGCGCGGCGGGCTTGGAGCGGCGGGGAGGCTCGGCCTGGGGAGGCGGTGCAGAGGGTGGAGAGGCGACCGACCGGGGCGAGCTCGCCGGCGGCGGCGGGCTCAGGCGGCGGCAAGCGAGCCGAGGGGCGGCGCATGGGAGCCGTGGCGGGGTTGGGGGAGCGGCGGACCTGCCGAGGGCCAGCGGGGAGCGAGGGTCTGGGGCGGCGGCCTTGGTGGGGTTTCTTGGGGGAGATCAGAGGAAGCGGGAGAGGGACGGCGGCGCGTGGCCTGCTCGGCTGGTGGCAGTGCGGCGAGAGCAGCGCGCGGGGCCGGCGCTGGTGGGGAGGACATGAGGGACCGGCAGCTTTGGGGAGGGAGCAGCCAGCGGTTTCTTGGAGAGCTCAGCAGAGGAGATATTTGGGGAAGAGGGAGCTTTGGAGAGCACAGTGAAGAAGAAGAAGCTGGGAGAGCTTGGTGAAGGAGAAGAAAATAACGAGGAATGGCCGGCTGCCGTGCTGCGTAAAGAAAAAGGGGGCACTGCAGGAGGCATGCTTGCTAGGTGGAGCAAGGAAGAAGTGTGCGGCAGTGGAGAAAAAGGGCAGGGGAGGCTTGCAACGTGGAAGGGGGAAGCCGCTGGGTGGAGAGAAAGCCCTGCAGGCGGGTCCCACAGCAGGAGAGCCATTTTCTTTTTCTTTTTGTTTTAGTTTTCTTGCTGTTTTAGAGATAGGTTTAAGAACAAAGATTTGAACTTATGTGGAACTTGTGTATCACATATGTGATTTCCCAGGGTTTTATCGGGGTGTCTAGAGCCTGAGAAAATCTTTAACGTTATACTCTGAGTGAAATTGATTTTGTAAATTTTTATCTAAGCCGATTCCGTGTCGTGTCTTCTAGGGTTTTCGAGTTGAGTCAATTTTAGATGCATGCACATGATGAAAAGAACTTCGATTATACACGATGATCTTTACTGACCTCGTGTTTTAAGAAATAGGGTCATTACACCCCTGCCGGCGTACCGGCGCCGGGGACGTGGCGGATGGGGCCTGACAAGCGGGCCCCGAGGCGCGGGTGCGGGAGCGGGCGGAGGCGCCGAGCGCTCGGAGGCGTTTCCGCGTGGAGAAAGCGGAAAATGGCGAGAGAGGAGGCGGGTTTTGGCTGCGGGGGCTGTCGGGCTGAGTTAGCGGGCCGAGGGAGATGGGCCGCTGGGGGGTTTTCGGCCCAGGGTAGTTAGGGTTTTCTTTTTATTTTTCTTTTATATATTCCAGAATCATTCCCCTCGTTATTTTATGTACAATTCTTGCTCCAAAGTTTATGAAATTTTTACAGGAGGTTCACCATATTATTTGGGATGTTCTGGAGGAGTTTGAACTGATTTGGATAAAATTTGACCCATGTTTGTGTACAATTTTGAAGTGGGGCTTATTTTGAGTTTGCATAGCCACTAGGGTTTAAACTTTCTCTAAAAATTTTGAAATTTGGCCAGGGGTTAGGGTTTCCACTTTTGAAACTATTTGGGAAGTTTGGGAAGGTTTGCCTCCACTAAAAATTGTTCTATCGTCGAAACCCTAATCCCAGCTCCTTTAGGGTTTTAGGTTTAGGGACGGGGACTCTTCGAAGAATTCGGTGATTTCCCCCACCTTTGCTGATGACATGGTCAATTCAACTACTTCGAATAAGTTGATTGGTGTTTGTATAAATATCCACCGCGGATGAGATATTAACATATTCTATAAAGTACAATTATATCCTTTTCGGGTTTAAACGAGATGGTGCGGGGATGATGACATGTATGCATGCATGCAAAGCAAATACCTATTCGTTACAATTGGGTATTACAGCGGCGGCCAGTGGGGAAAAATAGAGAGAGAGAGGAGGGAGGAGTTAGGGTTAAAGGGTAGAGAGGAGGGAGGAGGCGGCGCGGGATAGAGTTAGGAGGAGGGCCGCGGCGTTGGGGAGGAGGCGGAGGGAGAAGAGGCGGCATGGGAGAGAGGAGGCGGAGGGAGAGGAGGCGGAGGCGGCCGGAGGCGGCGGGGAGGGGGCTCGGGGTGGGCGGAGGGAGAGTGGGAGGGGTGAGAAAATAGGGTTTGGCAGGAGTTTTTTATACTATCAGAAAATAAGGTTTGGCAGGAGTTTGATATAATTTTGGGCCAGAATTTTCACTGACGGGCCTCAATTCATGGCCCGTCAGTGGTGATAAATTTTCACTGACGGGCAAAATTTTGTGCCCGTCAGTGATATATTATGTCAGTGGTTCTATTGTCACCACTGACGGTGAAAGTTCGGGCCCGTCAGTGGTGAATTTTTCTGCTGAATCAAAATCTTTCGCACTCATCTCCACTGACGGTTCCCCAACGGCCCGTCAGTGGAGATGAGTACTACTGACGGGTATTTCGTACCCGTCAGCGAAGATGGTTCAGCAAAAGTGTGTTCTGAGGTAGTGAGCGGCGCTCCGGCAAAGGTTGTATGGTATCTTCCAGTCCTTCCCCGTTTGAAGCGTTTATTCGCTATCAAGAAGGAGGCAAAGCTGTTACATTGGCACGCCAAGGGGTGAAAAACTGATGATGGCGTGATGAGACACCCTCCCTGTCACGGACCCGGAATTGAATATTATTAGGGGAACAAATGGTCGCCAAGGGCCGAAGGACCAGTCGACCTGGTGGCACGGTACCTGCGCCGTACTCACCGAGGCGGAGTGATCCGACACCTGACCAACGCAAGCCGGCCGGAAACGACTAAACTTCCCAGAACCACATACGATTCCCTGATCCGGTGAAGGTTTAGAGTCGTTCCTGGATTCTACCACGCAAAGCACGGTCGGAGGAGCCTGGTGATTCTACCCATACCCTAAACTAGCTCGGAAGCTAGTGGGTCACACGAAAGCCCGGTAGAATACACCCACACCCTGCCTGGCCGGCACAGCATCTCAGCCAGCGGGTCACTCAACCGATTCCTGCTCGACATAGTAAAAAGGGGAACAACCGTAACTCTTCACGGCATACCCATACACTTCATATCATACACACATTGCATATGGGCAGCCCGAATAACAACTTGAATATCACAACAAAGCACTACATTAATAGTAACTAGCTGTCCACGTCGGGTTATATGATTACATCAGTCAGTCGTAACCGGAAACATATCCGAGTACGGAGTAATTAAACAACATCGGAAGGGAAGTAAATGAGCCCCACAGCGGCGCATTGACCGCTGACCAAAAGCCACAAAAAATCCCTGAGTCGATAGCCCACCAAGGAAACCACAAGTTCAAGCGTCGTCGAAAAATTCCTCGACCACCGGCTCACCTGCAAGCTCTAGGAATATCCTAGGTGAGTACGAGGTACTCGCAAGACTTATTCATGCTTGATTAGATGTCCTACTCATACTAGTACAACGGAAAGTAAACATGGTGCATCTCCAGTTAGCAAGGCATACCCATACGAACAATTCACTGACAGGAGAAAACATATCATGGAAAACCACTACCAAACCAGATTCCATGCAACTTAATGGAGGAACGTGATGGTACTCACTAGTCACATGTGCACCTCAACATACAATTACAATGGCTCTCACTTGCCATCTCCCAACTACTTGGGACAGAACATATCTTCACATTGACAGTGAACCATCACGACCACACATTCATTTGATCTCTCGGATCATTACCGGCAGTCGATCACCCTGAGTGTAAAGAGTGCCTTATCCCTTGGAGGTGCAAGGCTCCAAGGGTCTTAGTCTTACCTCAACTACACCCCAGCCTCGATACCGCTAACGTCCATGCGTGACAAGGGGAGTAATCACGATGGAGTCACCTCAGGGTTGGTATCGCGACAATCTTCTTACACCTGGTCGCAACAAGCGTTCCAAATGATACCAACTTTATCCATCAGACACTTTCCCTTCGGCTCTCACATCTCACCTTAGTGGGTTCAAATACTTAGTGCATCAGGTTAATTTCAACCATAGCTAGACATAACTTGCAGCATACCCTAACCATGCTAGTTTAACCGAACTCAATCGCAACGTACAAATGACGATACAAACATCAACATATTGATAAATAAAACAGGTACTGAACAATTAAAAGATGCAACAAGCTCTGCTTGCCTTGATCACTGGGTTCCTGATCTTGCTCCGAGGTGTAAGCCGGGTGGTCTCCTTCTTCAGGCTCTGAAGCGAGCGATACCGGAAAATAACAGTAAAGAAACACTTAACAACCAGCATGTATGCATGAATGTTCGATGAAGGATGCAGGTGTCTAGGGTGACTAGTGGGTGCCGAGGAGTTATTATTACATGCATGACCCTAGATTAGCTCATCGAAGGCTCGTGTGGTAGCTAGAATGCATGCATGACTCGTTAAGGTGCTCCGATGAGTTAGGGTTGACGCCGTTAGTGGCGGGACGGGGTGACGAGGTTGAATAGGTTGGTATTGTGAAAGTAAGGTGAAGCATGAGTTCAACGCACTTGTAACCTCCTGAGTTGGAGCTACGATCTGTCGAATTAGGGTTTTGTGCGATATGAGATAATAGGAACTAGCGAGTGCTTTAGTGGGTGATACATGAGGAACCTAATTCTTGGTTCTACCCATTATGCATGTTAAGGTCCGCACGATAAGGTTTAGGGTTTTGTCGCTGATCCCTCATGCATGTGTGCTAACTGGTGTAACTTCGAGTTAGGGTTAAAGGTGGGAGACAATAGTGGGTGATTGCATTCTAAAGGTGGATATCTTGAAATTATTCGAGGACATGAACCTAACGCCACTGAAATCGTTCGATTCGAAGTCACTGTTGTCGCATTAGGGTTTATCGACGGATATCACCTCGGACGGTATTAATATCTTTAGGTTCAAAATTACCCTACAGTGCATTTGCTCAAATTTAATTTTTGATTCGACCAAATTGTAGAGATTTTCACGAGGGTTCCAAATATATATAATTTATTGAAATCCGACGTACGGTTCAAAAGTTATGCACATTTGAAGTTTGGCGGATTTTAAGGCTCAAACCCTAACCCTAACGGCGCCAGATCTAATGCTAGACCCACCCGAGGACTACCCCGAGCTAAAAACCTAAATCCTACGCGTACCCGAGATAAGCTACACCTAATTTCCCAACCCTAATCCCTCTCTGGCTTACACGTGGGCCCGGGAACTGGGCTGACGGGACTCGGCCAGCCAGTCAAATGCTGCCACGTCACTCCCCTACCCCACTTCCTCTCTCACTCTCTCTCTCTTCTGGCTGACCGGAGAAAAGGCTCGGGGCGGCGGCGCTTCGCCAGAAGTTTACCGGAGAGGGGCCGAGGCCACTGGGGGGGCGCGGCGAGCACAGAAGCAAGGGGAGGGAGCACCGGAGCTTACCCTGAAGCAGATGCCCGGTCGTGGGGAGGCGGAGGGAGCCGGGAGGAGAGTTAGCGATGGGGCAGATGGCGGCGGTGACCGGAGTGGCGTCGTCGAAGGTCCTCGGGCCTGGATCTGAAAAGGGGAGAAGCCGGGGCTGTTAGGGAGGAGGACGGGGCACTCGGGAACATGAAGATGGGAGGAGGGGAGAACCGAAGCAGCTACGGGAGCTCGCCGGCGGGATGGTCGGACCCAAAGACGAAGGCGGCGCGATGGGGAGCTTTGGGCCGGAATCTGGGAAATGGGGGAGAGGGGGAGGTGAGGAAGGGGATGGAGATGCTCGGGGAATGAAGAGGGGTAGCCGGGGGTCACCGATTACTCCGCAATTGCTCACCGGAGCAATGCCGGCCTCGGGGAAGAATGCGGCAGCGCGAGCAGCTCCGACGACGGGAGAAGAGGGGGAGGCGAGCTAGGGTTGCGGGAGAGACGAGGGGAGGAGCACGGGCTGTACGAAGGGAGGCTTTATGGGGCGGCGGGGCTGGTCGGAATGGTGGGACGCCGCCCCGCTCGGCCTCTGGCCGGCGGGGACGTGGAGTGGGAGCTCTGGTAGGCGGGCCCCACGCGCAGGCGGGAGAGGAGGGGAAAACAGGAAGGCCTGGAGGTGTTTTCGGAGGAGGGAGGCGGAAAATGGTGAGAGGGAGGCGGGTTTTGCTGGTGGGCTGGCTCGCGGGCCGGCCGAAATAACATTATGTTCCAAAGTAACTCCAAAAATTCTGAAATTTTCACAGGACCTTCCAAACATTATGTGGGACCTACTGTAGGAATTTGAAGTAATTTGGAGTGTGTTTGCCCTAGTTTCCAGTTTAATCCCATTTCTTGACCTAATTCGGAGTTTGAGTTGCGACTAAGTCTTGTGGTCCTTCAAAATTTTCTAAATTTCACCAGGATGTTCGAAATGGGTTATGGGGCCTACTGTGTAAACTTGAAGTGGTTTGGGGTGGTTTGGGACACTCTATACCCTGGTTTCTAGTTCGAATCCATCCTTTGACCTAATATCGCATCGAAATCGCGCTTAGGTCCTGTGGGCCTCTAAGGTTTTCAAAAGGTTTCATGGGGTTAGGATTTCCATATTTAAAGCTAAATACAAATTTTGGCAACTATTCGTCCTTAGGGACATGACCTAGGTGCTCAATTACGATTTTTGCCCTCTTCTCCATTTTACTTTCCAACCCTAGGTTGGGTTAACGATACTAGGGGGCTTTAGACGGAGACTCCGGGGAAGGAAAGAGGGAAAGCTAGCCTGGTGATACCTCAAAGGGGATCACAGATCCCTCTATCTTCTAATGCTATTGCCGATTCCTGATTCTTCAAATAAGTTGATTGGTGTTTGCAAGTTTATCCACCGAGGATGAGATATGTACATATTCTATAAAATACAATCATATTTGAAAGGGATCTCAGGAGTCGACTAGAGGGGGGGTGAATAGGTCGGCTCTAGATATTATAAAGCCTAATGGGTTTTTCTTCTGGAGATAGGTCAATCCTAGAGAAAATATATGCAACTGATGCAGGTAACTGAGACTCAGCAAGATATATTAGATAAACACCAGACACTCAGATAGCAAACTTAGCTGATGTAGAACAAGTTATATTCAGAGCTAACTGAGTCTCAGGTGTGAGAGTCAGGTGAGTGCATCAGATGACGTGAACAGGAAAGGTACTAGTTTTAGCAAGAGCTAACTGAGTCTCAGGTGAGGAAACTCAGTTAGTGTGCAACAGATAAAGGTGCTCTAGTGATCTAAGCATGCATAGATAACAGAATAAATAAGAGCAGATCATAAGACAGATAGTAAAGCACACAATGATTTGTTTTACCGAAGTTCCTACTTCTTGCGAAGCAGTACGTCTCCGTTGAGGAAGCTGTTCTCACAGCCGGCACCAAATCGTGCTCTTTCCTCGAGTACCTTTCTTGTGTGGAATCCTTTTGATCTTGCTGCTGCAAGACAGGCAGACCCGAATCGCCTTCACAGACTCTTGGTGGCAGCCACACAAGACTTGGCTTGCTCACCAACTCCAAGAGCACTCCCACTCTTGGAGGAACCAGTACCTCGAATGCTACACCTGAAGGACTAAGAAACTCTCTCTCTCACGATGGATGCACGCAGGCAACACTCACTTGGAGACCTAGAGCACTTTCTTTCTCAACAGGTTGCTTTCGGGTTAGAGGCAAAGGTTAGGTAAAGGTTCGAGGTTGAAAACCTCCCCAGGTTCCCTATTTATAGGGTCCCTGGCAGCTAGCCGTTACCCTCATGCCACGTCAGATAAAGAGCCACCAGACCTAACCTGTCTGAGACTCAGCTAACATGCACCTCTGGTAACCTACTAGCCGCGGCTGAGCTACCCACCTGAGTCTCAGATGCCAAACTCAGGTGGACTCGGTTGCCTCAGGCAGCACCTGAGCACAACTCTGGCCAGCTCACTACAAGCCTACAGCTGACCAGAGAGCAATGGCCTCGCCACAGTCCCTGACCAGCTCGCTTAGACCCTTGGCACTGGTTCCAAGCTACTTCACCGAAGATGACTGTCCTTGTAGACGCACAGCGAACCCTTGGTCCAGATCCACCAGCTTCCTAGCTCCTCCAGGACTTATCAAGCTTGCATTCACGGCCCTTGAACTCCATCAAGCAACCATCACCTCGCTTGCCCTCGAGCACAGCCTCGGCTTCTTCGCAACTGTGCCTCAGGAGCCTAGCTCAGCTGGTCCTTCTGACCTTCCCAGTTCCTTGCTCTTTTTAGGGCTCATCATCAACAGTTATCTCACTTCAGCTTTCACCTGTCCATCTAATTCCTGTTCACACTCATTGCAAGTATTAGACACAGGTGAGGATTGCCAATAACCATCAAAACCAAACTCTGGGGCAAGATAGCCATCCTCCCAAGCCCCATGGGAGTGGATGCACTTTCAATATTTCATCTTAGTTTTAGCAAGGTGTGTGTGGGTGTGGGGGTTTATGCATGAAGATGATGACATGTATGCATGAGTGCAGGACGAAAACCTAATCGTCACATTTTGGGTATTACACTCCCGATGCTTCGCAGTGGCGGGCAATCGACGCCCAATACGATGATTTCAGAAAAGATCCAAGGAGTATCAGGTTCGGTATGAGTACGGACGGAATCAATCCGTTCGGCAACATGAGCAGCAGACATAGCACTTGGCCCGTGGTTCTATGGATGTGCAACCTTCCTCCATGGCTGTGCATGAAGCGAAGTATATACACCTCTCTATTCTCATTCAAGGGCCGAAGCAACCTGGGAACGATCTGAACGTGTATCAACAATTGTTGTTCGAAGAACTAGCTACACTATGGGAACCAGGAGCACAGGTCTGGGACGCTTACCAGGAAGAATATTTCAATCTGAAAGCGTTGTTGTTCATGATGGTCCAAGACTATCCTGCGTACGGATATCAATCATGTCAGTGTGTTCATGGATGCAAAGTATGTGTTAAGTGTTAAGGGCTCTAAAAAAATCGTGTTCATGGGCCACCGAAGGTGGCTGAAATAGAATGATCCATGGAGGCAAGAGAAGGAATTGTTTGATAATACTGTTGAGATCCGTTCGGCGCCCCGGGAGAAGACCGGGGTAGAAATCTATGACATCGTGAACACAATGCCCCCTGTTACGCCAGGTAAGACACAACCGCCTGTTCCCATGCAGGATGGCATTTGGAAAAGGAAATCCGTATTTTGGGATTTGCCTTACTGGAGATTCCTAAGCACACATCACAGCATAGATGTCATGCATGTTGAAAAAAATGTGTGCGACAGTTTGCTTGGTATCCTGCTCAACATGTTAGACAAGACAAAAGAAATTCACCATCCTCTTCTCATTCTTTTACAAACATATGGTGATATGTCTAATATGTCTGATATGCACGCAACATAATTTTTTAATAACTAAGTCTGATATGTCTGTATGGTGATATTATTGAACTCTGAATCTAACAATTTGGTGATATGACATGAGTGATATTATAATGCTTTGTTTGCGGTTCTAGAGCTTTAGTTCTTCAAAGATATGCTAAATTGAACGAATCAATTGCGATAGCCTCCTAATAGCGTTTACTATTATGTTTGAAATTTATTCTCTTCATCAATTACGTGCCAGAATAGTTGAGAATAATGGCCGCCAGTACTCCTCCCGCTGGGTCGTCGACCCGACAACTAGAGCCTGTTCATGACAGCACGGCCCCCCTCGACGGGGTGGCACCGATCGACACCCCAGCCCTGGAGGCGCCCAACAAGGTTGCCTCTGAGGCGGCCAAGGATCCTGCCCTCGAACCGGCCAAAGAACATGCCCCCGAGCTGGCCGTCATAGCTGGCCAAGAGCAACCTGCCTCAGATTCTAGCTCCTCTAGCGATGACTCTGGCTCGGAGTCAGGTTCTGCAGAGGACGAGGCCCCCGAGGAGGAAGTAGCGCCTCTGGCCCCGACCAGGTCTTAGAAAAGGAGAAAAGGCAACCAGTTGCCGGACAAGACGTATATCATCACTCGAGTGGACGACATCAAAGATGTTCCAGCGAGTCCACAGAAGGCCGCCCAAACCTTCAGCAACGCCTGCGGGTGCATAGTCCACGAACAAGTGAAGATCACATGCAAAGAGTTTAGCCAGTTGACTGAGTCGACCCGAGATGCTCTCTTGAGGAAACTATGGGACAAGTACCAGATTCTTGCCGCCGACAAGGATAGAGTTGGAGCGCAAGCCCTTCGCATCATGGCTAGGGCTCTGAAGACTTGGCGATACGACGCGCAGAAAGTCATGGACGATGATTGGGATACCAAAATTAGTAAAAGATGGTCCAAGATACAAAGGAAGACTGGGAGGAATTCGTTGCTCAAGTAAGGAGTCCAGAATTCCAGGAGAAGAGTCGCTGGGGGAGGGAGCTTCACTTCAAGAACACATTAGACCACAAGTTCGGTAGCCGTGGATACTAGGGAAGAGGCCCAAGTGGGCCAGAGAGGAACCTCCTTTCGCGCATCTCAGGGTGCCACGCGCCAGGGAGTACATGAGGGCGCACACAAGCTCTGACCCTGTGATGGGGTCACCAATTATAGAGTTTGAGGAACTCCAGGAGGTGGCCAACTGGCTGGTAATGTCTCAACTCAGTGTCTTTTCTTACTTAATTATGTTGCATCCAAATGCGCTATCTTCTCATCAAGCAATATAACTTGCAGACAGACCTGAACCAGCAACCTGCAAGCTCACAGGACTCCGTCACAAGCTTCCCGAGGTGGAACGATGATCTGGCGAAGGCTCGACAGAAACCGGAGCATCGGGGCCGTGTAGTAAGCATCGGGGATGGCGTTAAGTGGGACAAAGTATTTCCCTGAAACCCTGAGGGTCGCCGCCCAAGGAGAGACAGTCATGAGTACATGGAAAATTTACGGGATCAAATGTGGGAGATTGCCAAGCAGACGTGGGTACGTATGCAAGTGCTCGTAGCGCAAGGCAGTCCGACCATCCTTCCCGATAACCGACAGCATCACCGTAAGTTTCATCCGCTAAACGAGTAATTATAGTAAATCATGATTTCATTGTCTTGACTCCAATGAGGACGGCACATTTATCCTTTGTTTCACAGGAAGCCACTAGATGCACACTAACGGTGCAAATTCCTGGCATGAAGGTCAAGGTTGCGCACGGCCAGGTTTTCCCAACGCCGGAGGGGGCAATCCTGCACTGTGTTCCTATGCGGGAGCTCCATGCGAAGGTGCAGGTGGTCGTCGTCCTCAACGACTACAATGATGTGTTAGTCCCAGTCCCTCTGAAGTGAAACTGACCAAGCTAGGGCAGTGCAAGAACTACTTCATCCAGTGGCCGAAGAGCCAGATTATTTTATCTGCGGTGGCCTCTCCTCGCACGGCCCCCTCTCCTCGCAGGGCCCCCTCGTCCGGCAACCCCTCTCCATCAGTCAGACGATCTCCGTTGGGCCTCAGCCAAACACCTCCGTCGTTTAAAGACCTAGAGGACCATCTTCTCGGGGATCAGCACAGGGAGCCGGTTTTGCAGTCCCCGGAGGTGCCAGAGGAACCCAGCAACGACCGGAAAGGTGCTCCGAGGCTCAACGCAACCGGCTGGATGAACCCAGAGGGAAGATTTTCTCTCCCACCACACTAGCCTAAACACTGGAAGCAGCGATGGCGGCAGGCAAGAATCCTGAGCCGCTACACAGGAGGAAGAAAAGCAAAAAGAGACAGGCCGGCACCGGCGAGAAGGAAAGAAAGGAGCAAAAGCAGATGAAGAAATCCTTATCCTTCTCGGCATCGGCATCATCATCCAAATTATCTACACGGAGCATCGGCGAGATGTTTCTATCTAGGTCAGGACTTGCTCCCACAGGATGAGTTGGACAATCTTTCGGAGGATATGAAGGCACTGCATGAAGATTACCTAAAGATGTCCAGAGATCCGCAAATATTCTGCCAATATTGGAAGGTCAAGGTGCCAAGAGAATACAATTTCTTCATGGAGAACGACCAGGACACCTTCGACATCAACTTTGAAGATCTCTTCAACATGTACAACCTCTATAGGCTCGACACCACGATGGTCAGCCTATGGGCTCTCTACCAAGCCCAAGAGTGCAGACGTCTACGCAACTCCAATATTGGAATAATCGATCCGATATGCATGAACGAAGGCTATGCTGCGACCCCGGACGGTCGAGTCTTTCTGGAAGAATACCTTTCGCATGCATTCGTCATTCATAAGGACAAGGACTACATACTAGCCCCCTACAACCCTCCGTAAGTCCTTTCTGGAAGAATTTTTTTGTTTTTTACGTACGTATCTCCGCCTGCTTACGTTCATTTGTTCACATTGATGTAGCGACCACTGGGTCCTCATAGTGATTATTCCAAGCTAGGCCAAGGCATTTTACTTTGACTCTGACGAGAAAAAGAGATCAGACTTCAGGAATATCACTAATATTTTGGATGCAGCTTTTTTCAAAGCCAAGTTCTCGGGACATAGTAAAATACCTTCAAAAGCAACAAAAATGGTACACCATTACAAGTTTCCTTGCAGAGTTCAGCCAGAAAATAGCGTGACATGTGGGTACTACACCTGTTCCCATATGGACTGCTTTGTCCGGTACAAGAACAAGCATTGGAAAGATATGACAGAACTGAAGGCTTGGAGTGAGCTGGGAAATCACTTGTACGACTGGCGTCAGGACTTTGCCCGCATGCAAAGAGTCTTCGCCAAAGTCATCAACCTTGAAGTCATCAATCCAATGGGTGAATTCTACGCCGGCCCCCAATTACCGAAGCCAAACTTAAGCGAGAATCGATAGATTAGTTGTTTTTAAAATTGAAGAATAGTTACCACTATGTTATTTCTACACTTAACAAACTGAGCTGAAGGTGCTCTCGGTGCAGAGCTGCAAACTGAGTTGGCATCACTTTGTTTTGATAGGTGCTGGCTGCTGCTTGAGACATAAGAGAGGATGAAAGGGTGCCATCGTCAGCCACCTGTGTCATAGATACGAACTCAGCTGGGTCAGCTGAAGGATTATCAGCGGTGACACCGGTAGGCACTTGGACCTGAGGCATAGGTGTTGGAAATATGCCCTAGAGGCAATAATAAATTGTTATTATCATATTTCTTGTTCATGATAAATGTTTATACTCCATGCTATAATTGTATTAACCGGAAACATAATACATGTGTGGTTTTATAAACAACACCGTGTCCCTAGCAATGCCTCTATCTGGCTAGCTCGTTGATTAAATGATGGTTAAGGTTTCCTAATCATGGACATGTGATGTCGTGTAATAACGGGGTCATGTCATTAGGAGAATGACATGATGGACAGACCCAAATTAAGTTAGGCAATTCGATCACGTCACAAAGTTCATATTGCATAGCTTTCCATTGTTAAATGTTCCAATCCTTAGACCATGAGATAATGCCACTCCCTGGTACCGGAAGAATGCTTTGGGGGCATCAACCATCACGCCGTAACAGGGTGATCATAAAGGTGTCTTTCAGGTATTTCGGAAAGTACTTGTTGGGTTGCATGTATCGAGAGTGGGATTTGTCCATCCATGTGACAGAGAGATATACTCTGGGCCCACTCGGTAAAGCACATTCTGTATCGCTTGCAAGCACGTGACTAAAGAGTTGGTCACAGAGGATGTGGCATTACGGAACGAGTAAAGAGTACTTGCCAGTAACGAGATTGAACTAGGTATGGTGATACCGACGATCGAATCTCGGGCAAGTAAAATATCGCGAGACAAAGGGAATGGAATATTCGACATCGTGGTTCAAACCGATAAAGATCTTCGTTGAATACGTGGGAGTCATTATGGACATCCAGGTCCCTCTATTGATTATTGATCGGAGAGGTGTCTCGATCATGTCCACATATTCCCGAACCCGTAGGGTCACACACTTAAGGTTCGTTGATGCTAGGGTAGAGAATGAGATATTAATATGGTGAGACCGAAATTTTGTTCGGAGTCTCGGATGGGATCCAGGACGTCACGAGGAGCTCCGGAATGGTCCGGAGATACAATTTCATATATGGGAAAGTATTTTTAGGGTTTCGGAAAGGTTCGGGATTTTTCCGGCAGAGTTCCGGAGAAGTTCTAGAAGGTTCCGGAGGGTTCTAGAGTAGGGCCCACTTATCCCGGAGGGGTCCACATGGACCAAGGGTACTGCATGAACAGTACACACGTGAATAGTGTCGTGTGAACAGTACCCCCTTCCCCAAGGGATAAGATCAAATCCCTTAAAAATAGGAGATAAGATCGAAAGAGGAGGCTTTTCTTGGGTGAGGGTACTGTTCACGCGTGTACTGTTCACGCACGTACTGTTCACACGTGTACTGTTCATGGGTACTATTCCTCCTCCTCCAAGTTTCCTCCTCTATATAAAGGAGGGGAGGGGCAGCCCTCCGTATAGATCCATCCCAGCCGCCGCCTCCCTCTCTCCCATCTCCTCTCTCTCGTGCGTAGCGCTTGGCGAAGCCCTGTCCGCGGAGAAACCCCACCACCTCCACCACCATGCCGTCGTGCTACCGGAGTTGATCTCATCTACCTCATCTCCCGCCTTGCTGGATCAAGAAGGAGGTGACGTCTTCAAGCCGTACGTGTGCACATCTCGGAGGTGCCGCTCGTTGCGGTGCTTGATCGGATTGGAACACGAGAAGATCCCTCTCGCGGCTGGGAGGTATAAACCTAGCTGCGGGAGGCTGCGGGCTTCATCGACAACGGTCAAATTCTCCGCTGCGTTGACGTGTTCATCGAGGGTATGTAAATATGATCTGTCTCTCGTTGCAAGCTTCTTCTAGATTGGATCTTGGTTTTCTAGATTGGATCTAGGTTTTCGTTTGCATCTCGTAGGAAAATTTTTGTTTTCTATGCTACGAATCCCA
>JAGXJF010000349.1:0-276468 GCA_019208055.1 Stipa capillata | reverse complement strand
TTTTGAACAGTTGTGAATCATCAGATAGTTTAGAGGCTATAACCTCATCAGGATAGAAAGTGACTTTCATACCTGTGTCACACAGTTGTGACACAAACATTAGACTATAGCCTATCTGATCCACAAGCATAACATTTGATAAAGAATGATGTTCAGATATGGTAATTTTACCAATGCCATTTACCTTTCCGTTAGAGTTGTCTGCATAGATCATATATTTGCTTGACAGATTCTCATTGGTGATCTCTATAAACTCCTCCCTTCTTTCAGTCATATATTGTGTACATTCACTGTCCGCAACCCAATCAATTCCAGTAACCAAACTCATAGATAAAATTATCATCTTATGCTTGGAGAAAAACCGAGCACTTTCTGCAAAAAGCTCAAACTGGAATTCGACAAACCCCCAATTCAGCACTTTATCCAGCAGGCAGACATGAGACATCGAAATCTTGATAAAAAAATCCTAGCCGAAGTGCGAAACACTCAGGCCCATTTCCGTCTCCCTTGCTCTCCTGGTGGGCCATGTCCCCGCCCGCCCACTGTTTCACTCGCACATAAGAACACCCAGCAGTTTCTTCCTCTCCCATGGCTTCCAAGAACCCCACATGCTCCTTCCCCACCGCCATCGCGGCCTCCCGTCCCCCCGCCTCCAATGGAAGGTACTAGCCAGGTCTGACCGCGCGGGCCGTCGAGGCGGCGCGATCCGGCGCCAGGCGGGTGTGAATTGCGCGGCCCTTCCGTTCGATTCGGTGAGGATTCGAGCTGGAAGGTTGGGTTTTCGGGACGTTTTCGGAGCCGTGGAGATCCGCAGGCCGGGTTGCCCCTCGAGTTCGTTGGTTTAGCGTCGTGGACAGAATCTTCGGAATTTTCGAGGTTAGATTGCTACCCTTGCGTGTTCTTCTTGTTTGCGCATATATTTTTCTCCCAAGTATCTTGTACGGGATGAGGCGGGCGATTCTATCCGATGCGAACATGCTGTCTTTCTGTAGCAGGCTTTCACTGGTGCGTGCTGTTGCAGCTGTGCGCGGTCTTGTGGATCTGGGGTTCCGCAATCTCTGGACTGGTGATTGCCGCTGGAAAGGAGGCTGCTTTGGTATCCCCATAGGGGTGATCAGTTCAAGGAAGTGCCGGTTCATGATTCAGGCAATGACGTCGCAGGCTGGAGGCGGCACTGGCGGCTATGCTGGCTCGGCGCAGCGCGGGCAGATGCAGAGCCTGGCGAGGCAAGGATCCCTGTATAGCCTTACCCTCGATGAGGTGCAGAACCATTTGGGGGAGCCCTTGCTTAGTATGAACCTTGACGAGCTGCTCAAGAGCGTGTTTCCTGACGGCATAGACACCGATGGTGGCGGCGCTGCGAGCCAGTCTGAGCCAGCCTCGGGCCTGCAGCGCCAGGGGAGCATCACGATGCCTCCGGAGCTGAGCAAGAAGACCTTGGATGAGTTGTGGAAGGGCATCCAAGATGCACCGAAGAGAAGCACCGAGGAGGGTGGTCGGTGGAGGCGGCAAAGGCAGCCGACTCTTGGGGAGATGACACTTGAGGATTTCCTGGTCAAAGCTGGGGTTGTCACAGAAGGCTATCTGAAATATTCAAATGACTTGTCAGCCAACATGGATGCAGTTGCGAGCAGTGTTATTGTGGCTGGTGCGCCTAATTTGAACCCTGGAGCACAGTGGTTACAGCAGTACCAGCAGCAAACCTTGGAGCCCCAGCATCCAAGCATGGCAGGTTCGTACATGGCAAGTCAGTTGGGCCCTCAGCCATTGGCTATCTGTACAGGTACTATCTTGGAATCAATTTACTCGGATGGCCAGGGTACTTCACCAATGCTCAGTGCAATTTCTGATCCTCAGACACCTGGGCACAAGCGTGGTGCTTCAGGGGGAGTACCTGATAAGGTGGTAGAAAGAAGGCAGAAGAGAATGATAAAAAATAGGGAATCAGCTGCACGATCAAGAGCGAGGAAGCAGGTCTACTTCGATTGTCCTGTCTATTTCTGATTTTCTATGTATTGAGTTCTGTCTCATTATAATGATCTGATTGCAGCATCAAAGCTTAATAGCAATTTATCTTTGAATGTATTAATTTAGACATACACTGTTTAATCTAGAAATGCAAACATATCGTAGCTGCTATGCCATTGAAGTGGCTTATTTTCGTTCTATGCCACTACTGATTTCATAACTGTGGGTATTCTGCTTGGCAGGCCTACACTAATGAGCTTGAAAACAAGGTATCTCGTCTAGAAGAGGAGAATGAGAGGCTAAAGAGGCAGAAGGTACTTTATCTCCTGTTATCATAATACTGTTACCTTCCCCACCCCTCCACCCCCTTTTGGTGGAGGGTATTCAACCAAAGCATTCCACTGTGTATTGATAGTGAACTATAGGTCCCTGTAACACTGTTGTTATTTAGATGGTCAGCAAATTTTTATTTTACATTAGCGAATTGCCGACTTGCTCACCTCCCCCTTTTTTTCTCACTTTCTACCTGGGTTCAATAATATCATGTGCAATAAGTGCATTGTACCGATGTACTGATGTTAGTTCGATCTATATTACCACAGTCCACACAATTAGGATGCTTTGCAGACCTGTATCTGTGTTGTCACCAATGAACCCCATATGATCAGTATTACTCTTATATTCCAGTATTAGTGAAGAACCATTGACGTAATTAAAGCAACAATTTTATTTTTCCTACAATACCATGTCACCATAGTATCATACACCTGTGGTGATCTCGTTGTTTGTTTTTGACTCGTCAAACATCTATTGGAGGCTATGTAAAGAAAAATGAGTCTCAAGGTTTTTTGTCTTGCCTGCCGAAGTAACTAAAATTTGAAATTGACTTAAGGATTATGCTGTACTTTCTGTTAAAAGGCCAAACATATGACATGATACTTTACTTTATGCAAGTTTGTTTTAACTTGAACCAACTAAATGAGGCTACATTGTGTTAGCATGAACCTAGTAACTACTGGAAAGATGATCAACTGCCTATTTGACTTTTAGAGCGAACTCTTCTGAAGTTCTTGGGGAATGGGATATTAATCAGAAACCTTGACTTACTGATTCGTGTCACTGCTCTAAATTGACCGGTGCACTTACACTAAGTATGTAATATTCTAATTACGTCATCATCATTTTGCCAGTATTTCAATGTTTTATAAGGTGTATTTGATATGTTGCGTACATTTAATTGCTCAAAGCACATAGGTTCGACCCCATTGTTTTGGTTGCTTCTTATTTGTTAAGCATGGTAGTAATTTCTCAGCTGTGCATGCTATTTCTAATAAGCAGTTTGCAGGAGGAACTATTCCATTGATTGGTAGAACTTGATGGGCAATCTATGTGGTTGCACAGTAATTCACTAAAGATGCTTAATGCCCTTACCTTCTTTGCTTTGCTCTGTCAAAAACATGGGTTATCTTCGTGATTATTCCTGATTTAAAATCAGACTAGATTTTCGTGATATAATTTCTAACTATACAGCTTATACGCAAAAAAATATTGATGAGCTTTTATACGAATCATGTCTCTATACTTAGCATAATAGAATTGATTGCTCATTGACAATTGACACCTGGTTAGAAATTTTTATGGTGTCCAGTAGTCCGTGATACCAATTAAAAAAATAATGGAAGTCCCAGTCCTTTGACAATCCCGGAAGTAGCCATCAATCTAGGTTCATCCTTAACATATTTTAAGTTGCCAAACAAGCCCTTCATAAAAAAATACTTTTCATGAACATTGGCATGAACCACACCAGAGAACAGATAACTGTTAGAAGCCATTACATTGGTCCTCATTCAATCATAATCATGTGCAAAGCCACAGAACACCTATGCTTGTGCTTCTGTATTTTGGGTGCAGTTTCATTTGATCCTTCCAATAGGTGGTGCTCATTAATCTAGTAAACACATTATATCACTTAGAGTTGATTCAGGTGAGATGAATTGTATATAGCAAACATTTGTAGGATATTTGTTATGCTTCCATGTTGGTTCGTTCTTTTATAAGGCTATGACCTTACAGTCCATTTCTTTAGCCTAACACAATGAGGTTACGGTACTCCTTACTATTGTGTTGATGCATTTTTTGTCAGCGTGAAGTAATTGACTGTTGTTCTTGAGAGTGGGTAAACAATAGCCCCATAATGCTATGCAATGCTACTTAGTTTAGCACATCTTATTACGGTAATCTCTCTAATGATACTGGTTTTGTTTGTTCTGTTTCACAAAAATTTCAGGAGTTGGACAAGATACTGTTCTCTGCACCTCCCCCAGAACCCAAGTATCAACTCCGGAGAACAAGTTCTTCCCCTGTTTGACGAGGATGATGTCCATACTAATTTTGTAGATTACACCGCTTATATACTTTGTGTTTTTGCGGTAGAAACAGTTGTTAGCCCGAGGTTCTAGTTTTCCCAGCCCGGTGGTTCAGACTTCAGAGTTTGTAGATCTGTAGTAGCCCTAGCATGTCCCAGCTGACCTTTTCGAGGCTTCATCAGTATGTAAATCTGCCAGGCACATATTTGATTTATCAGAGCTTCTTCCTGTACATGGGGAGTTTTCCTGTCTCTGGTTTAATCATGGTCATGTTACTGTCGCCAAAATGTGTCTTTTGCTGTTGTTTCTGCTCATTGGAGACTAGAGAGTGGCATTAGGTTTGACCTAGTGAACACCTGCACGGCTGCACCTCTGTTTCAGCTAAGATAATTCTGGTGAGATTGACAGCCAATTCACTCATCTGTGCATTCGTGCATCCTATTTGCGTCATGACACTCCTGATCATCAATCATTACATCTTTGGAGGATTGTTGCCCGGGGTGCTGGTGGCCAATAAAAGTGACCTAGCACAGTGAAACTACGCACTGCATCAGACCCTGACTCGTGATTAGAACTGCGAGGATGTGTCGTAGTTTGCACCCTTGTCATCAGCCTAAAGTTCATGTCAATCTCAGGCAGCGAAACGAATATAGAAAAAAAAACGGAGGCCATCGAGAAAACTTTCAAATACAGTTTTTTATTTTTGTGGAAAAAAATCGATTTTTTTCTTAAGTTGTGGAAAATATTGGATATCAACTAGCTGATATATGCATGAAAGTTATGGTCATTATCCATATCACAGTTACGTAACAACTCGGATGAAAAACACAGAGCACATCACATGCCATCAGGTTAGCCTCACGGTGCCACGCTCCTGAATCCTGACCACTGAGTACCTACTCGTGCACTCCAACGCATGGAAGCTTCAAGTGCTCACATTCATAAGTGGGCTTTCAATTCACTATCTTCTTCCTCTCACCATTATCACTTAGTGGTAGCTGAACTTTGGTTCTCACGTCAACACACACCCTACCATGAGATCCATCACCATTTGTGCTCGCTTCCTCTGTGCTCTGATACTTGTTCATTGCTTGGTCTGAAAAGCCAAGATATGGGCTCACCCAATCCAGAAAGCTGCGGCAGAATGTGATCGCAAGATCGGGGAGTACACAGCTGCTGCTGCAAGGGAGAAGCGCGGCGAGAATCCAAAGCAGAATTAGGGTAAATGATTCCAAACATTGATAGATGTAATTCTTCGTTGGTCTTCTCTGCCAACTACTAGAAAATTTGAATTTGATTCACCAGTGGCATCAGCATGCTCACACACATCAGATGAGTAGCTAGGTAAAACGGTTCCCCCTTCTCTCTCTCTCTCTCTCTCTCTCTTTTGCTCTCTCATTAGTATAAAAGATCCGCAACAATTTGAAGTTTATTTTCACTATTCATATCGCTGGGCTGTCTGCAGATACTCTGAATTAGACCAATTAAAATGGAGCAAATGCTGCTGACAAATCAAATGAGTTGTCCTAACATGTAACAAATCAGAATTAACTAGAAGATAAGCTCCTAAATGAAGATACACCTACAGTACTTCCAAAGATATTAAGACCAACGAAACATCATGCTGCAGGATTCACAGCAACATCTTCGATTAGTATCACCACAGCCTTTGCCCCCCGATACGCCTCGCGAGTTGTATGTCCTTTTGCACTGTAGCAAAAAAAAGTCAGGACAACGGAAACGGGCTAATCTATCCATGTATTTTCTTCATAAAACAGTTCCTTAGTTCAGGAGCATCCTTAAGATATATATGAAGTCATGGCAGAAGTCAAAACATCTATTCGTTACGATACAGATAACAGATACAACAATGATGATGTTTCTAATGACTTTAGGTGTTGCCAAGCTTTAGGGAGAATAAAAAACAGCATATTTCACATTCCAAAATTCTCTGATTTGCTACTATGTTTCTGTCTCTAAATAAGAATTAAACAGGTAAATCAAAAGCTAGCTCGTTGAATTTTCTGTGTAGATGAAATGCTTTTATAACTGAGGAAAATGTGTTCTTTAAATAGAAATTTTGCCACTTCAAACAACATGAAAGCTAGCTAACATATCAAATATATGCACAAGTATTAAAAAATAATCGTGTAACTGAAATCAGAGTTGAACCGACGCCTCATCCGGTTCGGTTAGCTTAATGGATCGTTTTGGCAGAAAACCGGAAAAGACCGCATATACCATGCTGCATAAAGCGAGATTTGAAGACAGGACCTAATCAAACCCACCCACACACTCGGTGAAGGCCCAATACCAGCTGGGCTGCCTCCACCTTGTGACTACGACAGCACGTATAATGTACATTATTAGTTTCTAGAGCATCTGAAATCAAACTTACCACAAACTGATTTGAAAATCAATTAAATATGGTATAGTTCGCACGCATTGAACCGGCTGAGCAGGTGGTTAGATCGGCGAACCAGTGAGCTAGTTGCTTGACCGGCTCACTCGCTGGTCCGGTTTTTCAAAATATGACTGAAACCTTTTATAACTGGAGAAATAAACGTGTTCGTTCAATGACAACTTACTGATGGTAACACGCTTCGCATGGATGGCGCAGAGATTTGCCCTTTCAAATAAGTCCACCAAGTGGTACTCTGCTGCCTGCAGTGAGAGCAAAAATCATATGAGAATTTGAAGCAAACACACAGGACAATTATTGAAAGTGCAATTAACAAATAATTTATTTCGTGGGTCACAAGAAAGTCAATTCTATATTCTTCTCACCACCACGTTGCAGTCTTCGTTCTTAAGCTATAACAAAAGCTAGAAACAAAAGCTACACTCAGGCAATTCATTCCACTTCTACATAAGTGCTGATAAATATGGCAGTGGAATTAATACCAGACAATTTATGAAAATATGACTTACGACTGAAAAATCATCTAAAATTATTTATCCAATAATTGACGGTCTTCAGATCTTTAATTCATGCGCATTACAGTTCCCTAATCAAACACCAGGTACAATAACAAGAGAGATTTCAGCCTTGACCTCTTGCAATGCAATGAGCGCTTGAGGATTCCAGCGGTTGACTTCGATGGTAATATTAGTAGTGAGCTCCCTAACCTGCAAATTCATCAGCAGAAAAAGCTTCCCTCACACACTACACATTCCAAATCTTTGAAATAGAGCGGGCAAGCCAGAGGTACCCACCAGACGGACAAAGGGCGCAAACGGGATGAGCAGCTCCGTGGTTTTCTGGTACTTCCTGATCTCCCGCAGCGCCACCGTGCCTGGCCGGAACCGGCGTGCCCTCTTCTGCTTCTGTTGCCCAGATGTCCCTGCTGCTCCAGGAATACATACTAGACTCAATCACAAATCGAAAGAACAACTAACTGGAAGAGAGCAACTCCAAAACTGAGCTCCATGTCCACCCTGGCCATCATCTTGCTATAAGATAAACTAAAAATCCCACCATGGAAGTAAAGAAAAACTGTCGATCCACCCCCCAGGGGCAAAGAACAATACCGGGAGAAGCACAAAAATTACTCCTTGAGTAACATTCCCAAGAAATGTCCACAATAACAAAGGGGAATCATAGAGAAAGAAAAAACAAGGCGAAAAACCAGAAACAAGACACGGATAACCCTAGAACGCGGCCTAAACACGCGCCGGAAAACCCCAAAACCCAAACGAACACCGCACCTTGAGCCGCTGCTCCGGCCGGGCTCCGCGCACCTCTCCCCTGTATTACATCAAACATGTGATGAGCAAGTCAGCAAAAAAACAAAACAACCCAAACAAATTTGTGCCCGCACGCACAGGGGTCGCCGAGGCGCTCGCGCCACCTGCAAAGAAGACACGAGGGAGAGCAGAAACTCAGCATCACGGGCGGGAACCGGCCCCAACAAAGCGGCATTCAATCGTAAGGCAAGCGGGAGGGACTCACCTGACTGCTGCTGCTCGAACTGGAGATGCTTCTTGGGCTGCGGCTTCGACTTCCTCACCGCCGGGTGCTTCATGCGAGCCATGGTGGCGGGTACTCTCCGTGCTCGTGGTCGCGTTCGCCGCTGGGGTCTGGGGAGCGGCGACGGCGGCGGCGGCGGCGGCGGCGGCGGCGGCGGCGAGGAAGCGGTCTTTTTTCGAATGAGCCCCTCAGGTTATTTCTATTTATCCCGAGGTAAAGTGAGTTGTGTGACGCGACGGTTATTCGTACTAGAGCGAGTCGAACGTTGGGCGCGTGGGCCCGGTTGGCAGTGGGACGTGTCGGCGGGTATGTTGCGGCGACGTGAGATGGGGAACTGGAGGAGCGGTTCCAGCCTTCCAGGAGTGGCGCGATGAGTTTGAATTGAAAATTTTCGATTCTCCATTCCGATTTGAGAGCATCGTTGGAACAGTGCGACACTGCGTTCTTCTGTGCTGTACCATTTCAGGCATGGGCGAAAAATCGAAGCAAAATGCATCGTGGGCGGGAGTCATCCCGCGCCCAAGAAAGCCGCGTGGCATTCGCTTGCGAAGGCAGGTCCGTGGGCGGGGGCTGCTCACCGAACTGGAGCTGCTTCTTGGGCTGTGGCCACAGACGTCCTCGATGCCGGGTGCTTCCTGTAAGCTTTCCTAAAACCTTTACCACGAGTTCGGTTCTAAAATTATATGACAAGACGTAATTACAATAAAAAATAAATAATAAACACAAATACAATAAAGTAAAAGGCATAGTATATAAGAAAAAGTAGAGCTTCTCTTTATTGAATCAAAGTTTACAATACATTTATTGTCTTTCCTCCTCTTTTTATAGTTTAATCTAAACCAAATGAATAAATCTTTACATGAAGTGATTAAGAGAAATCTTGCATATCCTCATGGAGGTATGCCCCACTGCAGATGGGTCAGAGGTTTCCTAAAAGTATCTTCAGCAAACTATCCATATTCATCTTTATTTTAGATGTTGGAGGATAAAATGTGTCCTCTAACAGAGCCTCCATCACATCATCTAGAAATAGAGGACTTTCATCCTGACCTATAGAGCCTCCAAATTTGGAGCTATATGGAGCATATAGCTATGAAACGAAACCCATGTAACAGAGAGAGAGTGAAATATAAAAGGTGAAATACAAATATTCTATTGGAACGGTGGAATGATATAAAAACGAATGTTTTAGATGATCCTCCATATAAGAATATAAGTCTTTGTTGAAGATGTTCTAACACAAGCCATCGTGCTCGTCGCCCGTGGTGCCCGATTTTCGCGCCGGTGGTTTGGTTGCGGCGACTCTGCGACGGCGCGCCCAGTCTGTAGGGGGTTTTGTCTCCTTCAATCAAGCATGTTGCGGTATCAGAGTAACCTAGATTCACAATGACAGGACAATAAAAACATCCTCCAATTATTGCCCCAAGGCTAAGGTCAGCTAACAGATGGGGGCTGAGAACTGCATCCTAGGGAAATTCCATGCAAACGATGATTTCAAGTTTACAGTTTAAAACCCATATCCTTGGGTTGTTTGCAGAAACTCTGAATTGGACCAATTATGTTAGGCATGAGGCTGAAGGTTCAAACTAATTCTAACATATACCGAATCAGAGTGAACCGACGATAAGCTCACTAAATGAAGATACCCCTACACTAGTTCCTAAGATGTTAAGACCAACGTTACAGATATCATGTCGTTCATCATGCTGAAGATTCATAAAAGCATCTTTGATTAATGCCTAAATGCCGTTCATCTCTATCCCCATGGATTCCGCCCCCTCATACGCCTTGCAAGCTGTATGTCCTTTTGCACTGCAGCAACAAAAACAAAAATTGTCAGGAGATTTAGAACATGCTATACTGTTCATGTATTTTCTTAACCTTATTCTAAGTAATTAGTTCATAATAAAACAGTTCGTTTTGTTCGTTTAGGAGCACCTTTTAAGATATATGTTATGTCATCTCTAAAGTCAAAACATCTATTTGTTACTGCACAGAACAAAACAAAGATGATGCTTCTAATGCCTTCGAGATGTTGCAAAGCTTTAAGGAGAATAACGACAGCATATATCATATTTCAAAATTCTCTGATCTCATGCCATGTGTATTATCCTTGATATCCTTGAATTTTCTGATATGGTAACTAGCTTTGATACCTAAACGAAGCCGAACTAAATATTCAGCATTAGCAAACTCCCGGGTTATTCACAAGCCATAATTAATTGTTACTATATATACTGTTTGTTTGACATGTCCACTGAGAATAAAATATACTAGCTAGGCCCTATCGAGATTTGAGAATTAATTAATGGCCACTTGCACAAACCAACTAAATCTTCTTCTGATTAATCATTAGAAATTTTGCTATTTCAAACAACTCCAAAACTAGACATCACATCAGATATCAGCACAGTGTCCAAAAGAATGCTGTAATCGAAATGTTTTTTTTTAAATCTTTGGTATGTTTCCTTCAGCATAATTATGCAAGTAGAAAGAAGAAGTGTGCATTCGGTGATAACTTACTGACGGTAACACGCTTAGCATGGATGGTGCAGAGATTTGCAGTTTCGAACAAGTCAATTATGTGGTACTCTGCTGCCTGCACAGGGAGAGGAAAAAATCATATTAGAATACGAAACAAGTATGCAGAACAGTGATTAACAGCACAAGTAACACATCAACTTTAATTTAAGTAACTCTAATCAAACCACTAGGTATAGTGTTTAACAGGTTTCGGCATTCACCTCCTGCAATGCAATGAGTGCTTGAGGATTCCAGCGCAACACATCCGACGCATTCCTCTTTGAAAAGAAGTCAGTGATCTCCCTAACCTGCAAATTCATCATCAGCAGCAAAAGATTCCATCACACACCACACATTCCATTTCCAATTTCCAAATCTTTGATATAGAGAGAGCAAGCAAGAGGTACCCACCAGACGGACGAAGGGTGCAAACGGGATGAGAAGCTCGGTGGATTTCTGGAACTTCCTAATCTCCCGCAGCGCCACCGTGCCTGGCCGGAATCGGTGTGCCTTCTTCTGCTTCGGCTGCCATGCAGGTGTCGTCCCTGCTTCTCCAAGAGCACATCCTAAAGTGAATCACAATTCCAACAAATAACCAGCTGGAAGAGAACAACTCCCAATCTGAGGGTGCCGTACCTCAACTGAGCAAAGTTCTAATTTTTGGAATGGTGTGATGTGGGATGCTAAACAGCTAAAGCCACGAAAATGGAATACAGGTGGTCTTTGTGTAATGCTGAAAGCATCAGGCACTGTCGGACCTAAAGGGTGACACGGGTGAAGCTCGGCCCACCCTAAGAAATCATGTTGGTCCATATATCAAATTCTGAAGAAAAACTAGAAATCGCGGTAGGTAATTGGCATATGCCGTCTCCCTTCGTGTTTCGCCGGGGATTGCTGCAGCTGCCCAGCCCTTGCCCCCGTGCAATTCAAAGAGTATGAAGTCGAAGGTTGACTCGTGTACGTTTTTGTCTTGTGCACCCACCCCCGCGCAATGCAAAGAGCATGAATTGACTTCCCGTGCACGTTTCAATCACAGAGCGGAGAACGCAAGTCATACGGTTTGAGGCTAACCCGAATCCTACTTCATCTCGGTGTCTTTATAAACAAATGGAAGGCCGTGAGTTGCTGCGGTCAGAAAAAACGTAATACTTCACTTGTTTAAGGTTTGCTCGTTCGTTTCGAGTCGCTGGACGTGATGAAGCCAACTGTCGTGCTCCTCGCTGCCGTCATGATCTGGTTGTCGACTACCGCACGCGGCGATGAGTGCAGATCACAGGAAGCAGCGGCGCGGGCGAGGCCGCTCAAGCTTGCGGCGATCTTTCTTACCTTACTCTGCGGGGCGCTAGGGGTCTCTCTGCCTGTGCTTGTGCGGCGCGTGAAGGCGCTGCAGCCCAACAGCGGCGTATTCTTCCTAGTGATGGCGTTCGCCGCGAGGGTCATCCTCTCCACGGGTTTCGCCCACATTCTTCCTGACGGGTTCGAGAATCTCACGTTGGACTGCCTGCCGGCCGGCGGACCGTGGAAGACCATGCTATGGCGAGCGTGCCGATGGCGCCGACCATGGCTAGGAACCCAGCAAACAGGAAGTTCTTCCACGGTCCGCCGGCCGGCAGGCAGTCCAACGTGAGATTCTCGAACCCGTCAGGAAGAATGTGGGCGAAACCCGTGGAGAGGATGACCCTCGCGGCGAACGCCATCACTAGGAAGAATACGCCGCTGTTGGGCTGCAGCGCCTTCACGCGCCGCACAAGCACAGGCAGAGAGACCCCTAGCGCCCCGCAGAGTAAGGTAAGAAAGATCGCCGCAAGCTTGAGCGGCCTCGCCCGCGCCGCTGCTTCCTGTGATCTGCACTCATCGCCGCGTGCGGTAGTCGACAACCAGATCATGACGGCAGCGAGGAGCACGACAGTTGGCTTCATCACGTCCAGCGACTCGAAACGAACGAGCAAACCTTAAACAAGTGAAGTATTACGTTTTTTCTGACCGCAGCAACTCACGGCCTTCCATTTGTTTATAAAGACACCGAGATGAAGTAGGATTCGGGTTAGCCTCAAACCGTATGACTTGCGTTCTCCGCTCTGTGATTGAAATGTGCACGAGAAGTCAATTCATACTCTTTGCATTGCGCAGGGGTGGGTGCACGAGCCAGAAACGTACACGAATCAACCTTCGACTTCATACTCTTTGAATTGCGCGGGGGCGAGGGCTGGGCAGCTGCAGCAATCCCCGGCGAAACACGAAGGGAGACGACATATGCCAACTACCTACCGCGATGACACGAGTACAAGTATGAATTGACTGATGCTAGTATATATGTATGCTCTGATCAACATGTCCCCTGACCAATGGTGGACCTAAAAATTTGAGCAAGAGTGAGCCAACTTGACACAAAAAAAATGATATCGTAAATATGACATGCTAACATATAAGTATACAATTTACCAAAATCACAATAGAATAGATTAATACGCCAACATGTCCTCTGCACCCAATGAATGATGATCACAAGCTACCGTGCCGAGTCCAAGCTCTGCGTGACCGCACCCCCCCTCTGCGTGGCGCAACCGTGCAAGTCGCAGCATGCTGACTGCTGTCCCGGTGTGGCGGTGTCCCGTGCAACGGTGCGAGTGTGTGACATGCCCAGTGCCTCCACCTGCGCTTGGCGCCCGCCGGCCGCCACCGCCGCTGCCACTGCTAGGTGCCATGCTAACACTACCGAGCTCTGCGTCGCCCCTGCGGGTTGCAGCCTTGCCTGGCACAAGCCGATGCGCCTCCGCTTGGCCTTGGCGCCCGCCACCAAAACCCGTGCACCGCCACCGGTCTAGCACAGTCTGAATCCAATGAGAAGCCGAGGAGACGAAATTGGGATCTTTTGGAGACTGGGAGAGAGACAGATGAGTAGATGAAACCGTGCAAATGGGTTTTTTTTTCAGAATTTAATATATGGACCAACATGATTTCTTAGGGTGTGCCGATCCCCACCCGTGCCACCTTTTAGGTCCGCAGTGTCGGCACGGCACCCGGCAGCGGCGGCGGCCGGCGGACACCGAGCATGTCACACGCTCGCACCGTCGCATGGGACACCACCACACCGGGACAGCAGTCAGCACGCGGCGGCTTGCACGGTTGCGCCAGGTAGGACCATAGGCCACAAGGGCAGCGCCGTCATGTAGAGCTCGGCACTCGTTTGTCGGCACTCTGGCACGGTAGCTTGTGATCATCATTCATCGGGTAGAGATTTCTGCACCTCATAAAGAGTAGTTTCATCCTCGGTCCGGGTTGCCAAGCTTCTGAAGTTCTTGTTAGGATGAAACACTAAATCTCTGCTTCCACCTTCTCCATGAGCAGCAAGCAGTTGATCAATTTCAGAATGTACGGAAACCAGCTTGCAATTGCATAGTGCTGCTTCCCCTGGTAGTGTCTGGTTGAGTGCATCGAGTTCAAGTATTTTTTTTAATCCTTCTCATTGATAAGTGCAGAAGCTTGGTCCAGTCTGGACCCGAGAATATTCAACTTTTCACTTTGTTCTCTGCAGATTCTTCACGATTGAATATTTTTATTGTAGAATGGTTGAAACATAAAGAGGAATGGAAACATTACATCTCTTTTTTGGAAACATGCAGCAAAGAAGATTTTGGTAAAATTTTCAGACTTAATTATTAATTTTAAGATGTTCGTAAGACCTTATTAATCTATTCCATTGTGATTTGAATTGTATATTTGGCATGTCATATTTACGGTATCAATTTTGTTATGTCAAGTTTGGCCCACTTTTGCTCAAAATTCTAGGTCTGCCACTGATGTCCGAGGTTGTGGGAAAGATTTATGTTTTGGTACTTCCAACTTAGCTATTCAATATTTGCAGTGGCTTGAACCTAGAGGCATCTTTGAAAATGTTACTCTTTCTGATGAACCTGATGGACTGGTTTGGCAGTACAGTAGCAACGGGTTTTATTCTTCTCACTCTTTATATACCATCATTAATTTCAGGGGCATTACTACTGTGAAGTTGCATGTTCCACCTATGATTCATACTTTCTTCCTTTGGTTGCTTCCACATAGCAAACATCTGACACATGATAACTTGCTGAAAAGAAATCACAGTTGTTCTGAACTTTGTGAAGTTTGTGCTGAGAAGGAATCAGCCAAGCATATTTTCTTTGACTTTGTCTCTGTGGTTTGTAAAGAAATTTGGTGTGAGGTATCAACGATTATATCTTGTACTGTTGGCCTGAATCACGAATCGATTGCTAAACGCTGCTCGGATAATAAAAGGCGTGCATCTCAGCATGTGGTTTTCGGTATGCTCGTAACAAAATGGTGTTTAATAAGCGGGATCCCTTAATAAGTAGGTGTGGATGGGTATCAAGGTGATTAATTCTTCGTGGAATTCTCAGGCTCCGCCAAGAAAGCGGCGGCACTCGCTTGCAAGGAAAGCCTGGGGAGCTCACCTGGCTGCTGCTGCAGCGGCGGCGGCGCCCTCCAGCGAGGGGAGCGCTCGAACTGGAGCCGCTTCTTGGGCTCCGGCCTCGACATCCTCGCCGCCGGGTGCTTCGTGCGGGCCATCGCGGCGGGTGCTCCGCGCCCGCGCTCGCGGTTTGAACCCTCGGGAGCGAGTTGGGGGTGTGCGTCGGCCCGGTTGGCAGTGAGGCGCGGGTGTGAAGTGGGAAACAGGGGAGCGACAACATTCCCTTTCATAAAAAACAGCTTTTAAAAAGTTATGAATTCTTTTAAAAAGTTTTATGGATGTTTATCACGAGATAATATACACATTTGCAAAAGTTTACAAGTTTACGCGCGTTATCATGATTAATATCTATGATTTTTTATGAAGTTTATAACTTTTTAAAGAGTACCTCTAAGGAAAGAAAACTTAGGATCCCGGAAAAGAATTTTGCGAGCGGTTCGCGCGATGGGTGGGTTCAAATGCTACTCAGCGATTCCTTTCTGATTCGTGTATTGTTGGAATAGTGCGTTCGTACTTGGGTCTTGCATGGTGTGCCATTTCAGGCGTGGGCGAAAAATGAAGTCCGCCTCGAGCTTGGAGCTGTTGTGTTCTTTATGAGTTAGGCTGCTGCAATCAACGTGAACAATCGCACGAGAGATAAATCAATGCGATTGTAGTAGAGCACACTTATATTAATAATTTGATATGATTGATGGATTAGAGAACTAGACGGCGTTGACGTTAATATGAATACAACTTCAAAGCTACAAACTCAGAAAAATTAAGTAAATTCTTATCCGCTAAATACACACGACCGATAAGGAATACCATGTGTTAAGAAATTTGATATAAATGCATGTCGTGTAAAATCTTTATTCCATAATTTATTATAGTCAACCATTTTGTGACAGCTCGGATCTGCCAATCGGGATGATGTGGCGCTCCACCTGACCACTCATACACAACATGTCTCGCTCTCTATCTCTTCTTCTTCATCCTCCCACCGACTCTGCCTATTCCCTAGTGGGTACTATGTTATTCTTCCCTCCTCCTCCAACCTACTCGATCTCTAGGAACAATAGTGACACAGGCTTTGCATTCGTGAACAGTGGAAGCACATGGCAAAGGCCTCCTAGGATGAGCTCATCCACAAGTTTGCCAACACGGAGGATTACAAGCAGCAGCACTCGGCGCCGCCCCAGCACAGCCTCGTGTTACATGGTGTGTTGGGGGTAAAGTTGGTGGCCCCAAGTGAAGGGGAAAACATCGGCTCGTCCAGCAACTAGAGGGTCAGGCTGCTGTTGTCCACGACCACGACGATTCCTTGAAGAAAATCGGCGCAGTGGGCCATGCCACCCGTTGGGGAAGGGCTCTTGGCTTGATGGGGCTTGCATGGGTCTTTTATCTTTGCCACACGAGAGCAGGTAAGTTAGCTCCTAGGCCATGCTGTTGCGCAGACGTACTGTCCATGACGAGAGAGGTAGAGAGAGAGGGATAGGAGGTGGTAGGAGGAAGAAGAGGAGAGAGAAAGAGCTGGTTCACATGGTAGGGTGACGTGTCATCTGAGTGTCCAGGTGGAGCGTCACATCGGCCTGAAAAGCAGGCCTGAGCTGTCAGAGTGGAGAAAAATGGCTAAATAGACTAAAACATGTAATAAAGTTTTTAAAACAGGTACATTTATATCAAATTTCAAATGGACTCTCCCGTTGTCAACCGTGCACACTTAGAAGGTAATAGGTGGAATTTACTCAATATTTTTTTAAAGCCCCATGAGTTATATCCTCTTTATTTCCCTTTAGAAAAGTTATATCCTCTTATCTGTTGTCAAATGGATCTAGTGGCGTGTAATTGGTAAATGAGGTTCTTGTTGGTGTATATTCTCGTAGGAAGGAATCAGAAGGAAATGACCGAGGTTTCATGACTACACCACGCACATAACAATGTTTATAATTTCCAATCAACATTGTAGTTCTAAATAGTAATATTGTTGTGTGGGCTGGCAGCTGTCTGGGAGCACTTCTCATTTTCTACCTGGTGCACGTACACTCTATATAGGCTGTGTCTAGGAAGTTTTTTCGAACTTGGACTCATGTGCACCCCAACGCAAGGTGTTCCACCCTCTACATGAACAGCCGACGATCAAAGAAGTCGTCTTTTCCTACTTTCCGCTGACCATCAGATTATTCAAACATATTCTGGTGACGAATTAGAATATAATTTGAAACACGCATGGTGTGGTGATTCCCTTTAGAGCACGAGCAATGGGCACTTTTTGTTGCCTCCAAGGCTGAAGTGGTGCTGCCAAGGGCGAACCAATTAAGTATCAGTAAAGCCGCGCGGTTCCGCGGCCTCTCGGGGCCTCAGCGCCTCATCTCCGTCCTATACGCCGTGGACGGCCCGGATCGTGCGCGCGCGCCTCGCTCCGCTCTCGGGCGCTCGTGTCGCCGGCCTCGTTGCCTGCGCGGTGGGGCCCGTTGGGGGTGGCGTCCCCTCCCGGGACAAAATCGGGGGCCTCTTGTTGCTCGGGCCGCAGCCGTGCTCGCGTGGGCTGCTTGCGGGCCGCTGCCCCTTCTTTTCCTTTCCTATGCCCATGGTCTCTTTCTCTCTCTCTCGGCGGCTTTGTCCTTTCTCTCCTTCAGTGACGTCGAGGTTTGGGGGCAGTGCTGCCTCCGGTCGCCGCGGGCGGCTCGGATCGCTCGCGCGCGCCTCACCCCGTACTCGGGCGCGCTCGCATGGCCGGCCTCCTTGCCTGATACTTAATGGCCCATCCCGTTTGCCGCTCTCGCTCTCGCTGGCGGGCAGCAGGGCTCCTTGTTTTGGTAGGGTGCTCGAAGCCTCCGCATCGGCTCACAGGTGCGTGCGGTTGGTGCCCATCCCGTGTGCCACTCTTGCTCTCGCTGGCGGGCAACAGGACTCCTTTTTTTGGTAGGGTAGTCGCATTAAGTTTGAGTGATTGCTGTTGCGATCGTGCGTGCCGTGCGGGCCTGCTCAATCTTGCTCTTCCTGTTGTCCAGTGCATGCTGCAGCCGTTAGTTTGCTTCTGTTCAATCGTCGACGGAGCGCAAGGCCCAGGTTACGCGGTTCTTTTGCTCCTGTTTTCTCTTGATCAATTAATTGCTGTTGCGATGGTTCATGTCGTGCGCGCCTGCTCAGTCTTCCTCTTTCTATTGTCCAATGCATGTTGCAATCGTTGGTTTTTGGTTCTGTTGGATCTGGACTTCTGCCTTCTTGTTGTTTCCCGATTGTACCTCTTTGTTATGGGTTTTTATCTCTTAGTAAAATGTTGTTGCCGTTCTCGCCTTGGTTTACTTATTGATTTTTTTGTGCTGGTGATTAAATTGACCCTTCTAGGTGCGTTTCTGTCGTGGAATGCTCTCTTGTCTGGCTGGTCTTTTTTTTGTTCTTATTAATTATAAGTTATTATTTATTAATTTGGAGGCCTATGCTGCAAGCCTTGTGTGCTGCGTCGGTTCGGCGCCCTCTCAGGCTCCCGGCGCTTGGTGTCCACCCTATACGCCACCGACGGCCCGGATCCCCGCGCCTCCCCGCTAGCGCATCCTCGTGTGGCCGTCCTCATCGCCTGCGCGGTGGGCCCGTTCGGGGAGGCGTCCCCTCCCAGGACAAAACACCCCCCCCGGTGGTTGCTTCGAGGGCTAATGCTGCAAGCCTTGTGTGACGTGTGCATACCGCATGCCATTGTTGCTTCCTTGGTGAGGTGTTTGGGGGTCTTGGTGCTCTGTTTACCGTCAACACGTGTGCTTATCCCGTTACCGTCGTGTTCCTGTTAAATGTGCTGGATTTCGGTGCATTTTTCTCTCTTTGTGCCCCTTCATTTCCCCTGTCCGCACCGTTTCGTGCATATAATTAATGAGGCTGCTGGATTTCGATGCACTTGTGCCTACGTGGGCCTTGATTTTCGTGCTGTCTATATATGCGTGAGATGTGCTGCCTCTTTTTCTTGCTTTTGTTTGCTCCGTGGTTTTCCCTTCTGTTACTACGCTGCTTGCTGCAGCAGCCGGCCTTGCTTCTTAGGTAAGAGGTTCTCAACGCCTGCTCTGTTCCATGTAGGACCATTCCTCCTTTTTCCTTGCTGACACCATTTTTCTTCTCAGCAAGGTTATTGTTTCTGCTCTGGACTTGGGTTGGTGGCTGTGCTGTTTGGCGGAGGTATGCCTATTCGGTTCCTTGGTTTCTTTTGTAGCGCGCTGGTGCTCTTTCTATAGTTTTTTTCCTGTGTTTGTCTGACGTTTCACGATACGTGCTCTCTGCTGCTTTCTTGCAAGTTACATGGTACTTATTAATGCTGCGTTTCCAGTTTGGAGAGAATATCCATGCTTTGTCGTTTGCTGTCTTTGTTCTACTCCTGTAATGACCATTGCATTAATTGTTGACCATTCTTTGTTGCTATATCTTTGGCTATTGACAGTAACGTGCTTCTGTGTGGCTTGTCGTTCGCTGCTTCGTCTGCTTGCTTGTCAGGATGCAGGCTGGAAAGGTATTTTGCTGCTATTTTCCTTCTTTTCTTGTTGTCTATTCTGCTGCTTGTAATGTTCTGTTCCGTGTTGTTGGGTGTATCGTTGCTATGTGCAATTATTATCTACGTTCCCCTCGCATTTTTCATTCTAGACCTGCGTGTATATTGGTCGATTACATTTTTGTTTCCCTTGTTGTGTTATTTGTGCCATGCTTAGATTATCTTATGTTAAAATATACAAAATAAAGATGCCGAAGCATTCCTGCTTAGCTGTGGCGAGGGGTGCTGCCTCGCCTTTGGGTTTAGGGCCATCTACCGATGGTACCAACTTCCCTTTGGGATCGAAACGTGCAAGGACTAATGGGCCATCCGTACCGTCTATTGCGCTGTTTAGTGCTCTTTCTGGAGTGCCCAGGAGACCCAGTATGTGCTTCCTTTCTTTTGTTTTTGCCGTGTTGTTGTTTTTTTTGTGCTGGTATTCTGCCCTACATTTCCATCATTAACGTTGGCTATGTCTGTTAATTAGAGGATGATTTCTTCCCTTTGCTCGCGACGCGGCATGCCAGGCAAAATAGGGAAATCTGTGTGGGCCGTAAAAAGATGAGGCAATTAGTTGCCAGGGGTGTTCCCTCTGATGAACATGGACAGCCACGTTTGCCGTTCCCTTCTGAGTATGTGGATGCCTTGAAAGGTGTTTGTCTTGTAGACTGGTCATCTTTTCTTCCTACTTTGCATGGACACTTCTCTGACCGTTTGTTGCTTCTTGATTGCTGTTCTTGTTTGCGTGGCGTTCCGGCTACTTATTTGCAGCGCTCTCGTCTTGGACCTCCTTGTTATCGCTACCGGTATTGTGGTGCATTTTTCTGGTACAATGAACGGGTACAGCGAGAATCCAGTTGGACAAAACGCCGTGTAGTCTACAACGCCTGTTGTGGTGGTGGCAGTGTCTCTATTCCTCCGTTTCTGCCTCCTCCACCAACCCTTGCACGCCTAATGCAATTTGATGGTGGCCACCGCAGCCGTGAATTCATGAGGCACATAAGGCAATACAATTGCTTGTTCAATTTTACGTCCCTTGGAGCTAAAGTAGATAACACTATAAATGATGGTGGTGGGCCGTATGTTTTTTGCATTAACGGCTAGGTACATCATAGGATTGGTACACTCCTTCCTGGTGATGGTGAAAAACCAAAATTTGCACAGCTATATATATACGAAACTGAGCATGAGGTTGAGCATAGGATACGTGCCTTGGATGATGATGCTAACCTTCATGCTGATTTAGATCGGTCTATTATTAGATGTCTCTTGGCTATGCTAGACGATGTAAATCCACTTGTCAAGCAGTTTCGCATTGCTAGAGACCGTTTAAAAGAGTCCCCTTACCAGCACCTTGCCATCAGGATACTGGCTCCTAGGAATCAAGGTGATGTGCAGTATAATTTGCCAGTCTCTGATGATCTCGCTATGCTCATCGTTGGTGATTTCTCGGTCGATGCTTACAGACGCGATATTATAGTGCATGATAGGGACCATGGCCTTCATTTTGTATCGAATCTGCATCCTGCGCTCATGTCATTGCAGTACCCTTTACTGTTCCCATTTGGTGATCGTGGTTTCCACTTAGGTATTGAGTATACTGATGCTCATTTGCTTCCAGAAAAAGCTCGCAAAACACTAACCATGCTAGATTACTACTCATTTTGCTGCCATTATAGACCTAGTCAGTATAATCCATACACATGCTGTGGTAGGTTAACATCGCAGCTCCAGGTTGATTGCTACGCGTGTCTAGAAGAGAACCGTCTTTGGTTTATTATTAGGAAACAGGATGAGCTATGATCTGATCAGTTTCAGAACATAACTGATGCGGTGGGCTAGGGATGCATAGATGGTGATAAAATAGGTAGAAAAACCGTTCTTCCAGCGTCATATACTAGTGGTAGAAGATACTATACGCAGCATTATCATGATGCCATGGCCATTTGTCGAGAGTACGGTGGGCCTGATACATTTGCTACCTTCACATGCAATCCCAAATGGTCGGAAATTGCCGATGCACTGCGTTATGAGCTAGGCCAGCTTCCCTCTGATAGAGCGGATATCATAACTAGAGTATACAACATGAAGCAGGAAGAGATTGTGCGTGCTATTAAATCTGGAGCAGTGTTTGTGCTCGTGTCTGCAGGTTCTGTCCTCTTCTAAATGTGTCTGCTTCTGTAGCCTGTTTCATTGATCTTCACGACTAGTTTCCATTTTCTCCTGCAGTACTGCACAGCACTGAGTTCCAGAAGAGAGGCCTACCGCATGCCCACATCTTAACATGGTTAAAGAACAGTAACAAAACTATGCCACTAGCTGTTGTTGATTCCCTGATAAGTGCCGAAATACCTGATCCATCTATTGATCCTTTAGGATATGCATTGGTTGAAGAGTTCATGATGCATGGCCCATGCGGTGATGCAAACAAAAAGTGCCCTTGCATGAAAAAAGGTGTTTGCTCAAAGTACTATCCTAAGCCATTCTAGGATGCAACCTGCCTTGATGATCAGGGATTTCCGGTATATAGGCGTCGTAATGATGCACGTTTTGTGTCTAAGAACGGCATCAAACTTGATAATAGATCAGTTGTTCCATATAACATGTTCCTCTTAAAAAGTATCAAGCTCATATTAACGTCGAGTCATGCAACAAGAATAAAATCATCAAATATCTGTTCAAGTATGTCCATAAAGGAAAAGATAGATCACGTATCCGTTTTGAAGATGTGCATAACAAAGATCGCAATGTTGATGTGCAGCCAAAAATGGAAATTGATGAAATCCAAGACTATTTGGATTGTAGACATTTAGTGCCTCACGAAGCACTGTGGCGGTTGTTTGCCTTCCCTTTGCATTGCAAAATGCCATCTGTAGAATGATTAGATGTGCACTTGTCAGCAATGAATACGGTCACTTTTAGATCAGCAGCCAATTTGCATAGCATTGTGTCAAATAGTGAAGAGATCCAAAAAAAACCATGCTTACTGAATGGTTTATTGCAAATCAAAGATTTCCACATGCCCGTGCTTTGACTTATTGTGAATTTCCAACTGAATGGACCTGGGAGGGTGATAAGAAATGCTGGAAACATAGAAGTTGTCGTGATAGAATAGCTCGCATTTACTATGTGCACCTGTCCGCTGGTGAACATTTCTACCTTAGAATGCTTCTTATGATTGTTAAAGGGGCTTGCAGTTTTGATGATTTGCGTTCGTATGATGGTATCGTTTATGGTACATTTAAAGAAGCTTGTGAGGCACGTGGACTATTGGGTAATGACAGTGAATGGTATGCTGCATTTGAAGAGGCTTCACTCTGGGCCACTTCATCTCAGCTTAGGCATCTTTTCGTAACAATCATTCTATTTTGCAGTGTCAATGATGAGCGGGCTTTTTATGACAAATTCTCGTCCTATTTATCGGACGACATCCAGCATAGATACCGTTCGTTAGTTAGCGATCCTTGTTTTGTTGTTCCTCCTATGCAACTGCAAGATCTCCTGATAGACGAATTAAGTGAACTATTTTCGCGCAATGGTTCATCAATGGTGCAGTTTAACTTACCACAGCAGCGTTCTACGCCCAGCAGCTATGGCTCAAATAGGCTTATTTATCATGAGTTGTCTTATGATCTAGGTGATCTGTTAGAAAATGCGGCTCTCTTGGCTTCTCAGCTCAATGCAGAGCAAAGAAAGGCCTATGATGAAATTGTTACATGTGTGATAAATGAACGCCCTGGTTTTTTCTTCCTTTCGGGCTATGGTGGCACTGGTAAGACCTTCTTATGGAACGCTATAATAACGTGCCTACGGTCTCAAAAAAAATCGTTCTTGCAGTTGCATCATCTGGTGTTGCGTCTCTTTTGTTGCCTGGTGGTAGAACTGCACATTCGCGTTTCAAAATTCCAATAGATATCGATGAAACAACATTGTGTGACATAAAAAGAGGAACAATGCTTGCTGACCTTGTTATAGAGTGCGCTCTTATAGTCTGGGATGAGGCTCCTATGACACATAGACATTGCTTTGAAACATTGGATAGAACCCTGCATGATATCTTAGCGCCTGTAAATGCTGCTGCACATGATCTCCCCTTTGGTGGAAAACCAGTTGTGTTAGGTGGCGACTTTAGGCAGATACTGCCTGTGATTGAAGGTGGCACACAGGCTCATGTCATTGCTGCCACTATAACAAATTCACCGCTATGGCAGTCTGTACGTGTCCTCAAACTGCATCACAATATGCGATTGTCGTACGTGTCCTCAAACTGCATCACAATATGCGATTGTCAAACCCAACTTTATCACCTAGAGAACAGAAAGAGCTCTGCACATTTAGTGAATGGATGTTAAGTGTTAGAAATGGTAGGGCGCATGGACCAGATCTAGGTGCTAATGACATTGGTGCCATAATTAGCATACCATCTGACTTGTTGCTATGCCCGGACGGTGATAAGATAATTGCCATTATCAATTTCGTTTATACTGACCTTCCTGTCAACTATTCTGATCTAGTTTATTTACAGAGCCGAGCAATAGTATGTCCTAACAATGACACGGTTGATGAAATAAATATGTGTGTGCTAGGCATGATACCAGGAAAAATGGTTGAACATCTAAGCTACGATTCTATTTCTAAAATGAATGACAAATTAGGTGATTTTGATGATCTATACCCTATGGAGTTCTTGAATTCCCTTGTTATTAGCAATTTTCCGCACCATAAACTTGCCCTTAAAATTGGCTCTCCTGTGATGCTGCTTAGGAATATAGATCAAAGTATTGGATTGTGCAATGGTAATAGACTGATCATAACTAGATTAGCACACCCAGTGGTCCAGGCCGCTATAATGACTGGTTCAAATATTGGTGATACTGTATACATTCCGAGGATCACGTTGACATCTAGAAATTCAAAGTGGCCATTCATCCTAGAAAGATGACAGTATCCTCTCAGACTTTGTTATGCTATGACTATAAATAAAAGTCAGGGTCAGACCCTTCAATGTGTTGGCATCTATCTACGCCGACCTGTTTTCACACATGGGCAGCTCTATGTTGCAATCTCAAGAGTGACATCACGCTCCGGTCTAAAAATCCTCATTGATAACGAGGATGGGTCCTCTGGTCACACTACACGTATTGTTGTGTATGATGAGGTCCTTTCCCTTGTATGAATACTAACTGCCAGTCTATATTCAATTAGCTGCTATGTCTAATTATGTACATTCACATTTTAGGTAAGCTCTTTGGATCTCCTGCCAGTCTGCACGTGCCTCCTGTTTTGGTTTGCCATGTTTCCTGCAGAAAGCTAACTATTATACCTGTTGTGCAGGTTCAGCTACTTCCTCTGTGTGATCTTAACCCAACTAAAAAACATGCAACTATCTATGTGCGTATCTCGCGCATGTGGGAGTTCTATAACAGGGAACAGAAACTTGCTCACGTGGATCTTGTCCTTATTGACGAAGCGGTATGAATGTTGTTTCATTGCTATATTGCTATATATCTTTGCCTTGGCTACATGCCCATCTGCCTGAACATTTATTGTCTTTCAATTAGGACAACAAAATGTATGCCGAGATAGGTGCCACGCATGCGCCTAAACTGATGGATACTATCAAAGAAGGCAATGTTTACGTCATCCGGGATTTCCTTGTCCAGTCAGCAAAGAACATGTACATGGCTGTTGACGGAATGTTCATGATCAAGCTAAATAACTGGACAAAGATCCAACAGGCCACCGTCATTGCACAATCTTTTCCTCGTTATGCTTATTGCCTAACGCCCTTTCAAGAATTAGCTAAGTTCATTGGCAGGAAAGAAAAATTCCTAGGCAAGTGTATTAAACCTTGGTCTTCATGCTTTTTCTGGTTATATCCGCTTGCTACATGATTACGTGAATTTATTATTGTGCGCATGTTTTTGCAGATGCTATTGGCATTATAACTGGAATCTCAGACTTGTTACATGTATAGCTGCTAGCCCAGTCTTTTGTGTCTCTGAAAAGGAATCTGCATCTCATGGATATTGAGTAAGTGGTCCTTCAACTGATTCCTCTTTGTTCTCTTTTGTGTATACGTATGCTTCTTCGTTTAGTATACTTGCACGCTGCTATATCTGCTACTTAATAGTGCCAATTAATTCAGATGGCACTGGACATTCTTTTGCTCGAATCTTTCCAAATTTATTATTCCTCAGTCTTTCCAATTGATCATGCTTGCCAGTGGAAGGACCATCGATGTGGCTTTGTGGGGGCACCATGCCACTACATTTGATGGTGAGCAGCTATACAAGGATGGTCAATCGAAGCTTCTCTTCATTCTCCTTGTCGGAACTTTGGTGAAGGACTACAGAGGTATAGTCTTTATGGCTGCTCTCTTCCACCAAGACAAATATCTAATCCATTAGGTGCTGTTTCCTTATGCGTGCTCTGTGTGACAAAAATACAGGTCATGACACAATAACCTGTGGTGATGCTGCCAAGTACTATATCAATCCTGATATTCCTGAAGTGCAGCCGTACTATGACAGGTTTGCTTCCTCTGATCGTCGTGCTTTTGGGTGGGTTCTCGCAAGTGTTAATTGACCGGTTGTGTTCTTGCTGTTTTTTTTATCTGCAGGTTTGGACAGCAATTGCCTGTGCTTCAATGGATGGCTGCAGATGATGATCGGTATCAGAAACCTTACGAGCAATCTAAGCCTGAGGAGATTGATATCAAGACACTGCTGGCAAAAGATCCATATGACTTGCTTGTGTGTTTGCTTCATTCTATGCATATATGTTTACCACCATTCAATAGCACTGTATTTTGATGCGTGCATGTCTATATGCTGCTATTATATTCTATCCATCTATTGCATCATTGCATTTGGTCCGTCATTTTATGTGCAGGGTAAGAATATGGTTTGCACCATAACAATAATGAAGCTCCAGTCAGACTCATGGTGGTTCCTTGCTTGCTCCAAGTGTCATAAAACTGCATATTCGGCCAATATAGAGTTTGTTTGCAGCGACACAAAGTGTCTTTGTGTGGCAGCTAGCCCAAGGTAAATCCATTTGTGAACAAAAAACATTATCTGTGTCATCTCTTTTTTGAATCCTAGGTAATCATTTTCTGTCATCTTTTGATGCATAAAAGTACAGAATATTGGTTGTTGGTAGCGACGGCACAGGAGATGCTGAGTTTGTGTTCTTTGCCGGAGTAGCTAAACAGGTTGTTGGAAAAATTGTTGAGGCTATCCAACGGGCTTCAGCACGGCGACCAGGCGCGATCCCTGCTGAGATAGTGTCGCTCGTGTAGCAGAAATTCACTGTAAATTTCAGTGTCACGGAAAGGAGTTTGGAGTTTGGCAAGCTTACGTTCCAGGTTAATAGAGTGGACGTCGTACATACAAAATGCAAGCTCTTTGAGTTTGCCGCAGCTGCTTCTACTTCGAAGCAATCAAAGCTTGCACTCGCACCATCTCCAGTCTCTCAGCCCATTCCATCGCTCACCGAGGTGCACATGATTTGACAAACAAGCATTCTCACACAACAACTATTTCTTTTCTGCCAATGTTTTGCTCGTTATTTGATCGCTCCGTGCATACATTGCTTTCTATGGTTTGCTTGCTCACACTATGTGTCCCTGTCTTACGCAGTACACGTTCACTTGTGCTCTGCTTATAATATTACTGCATACATTTTAGACATAGTCCAGTATCACTCTATTGCAAGTGTTGGTGTCCTAATTTTTGCTGTCTGTTACATTTGAGCTGGCTATATGTTCTGCCGCAGAATAGATAAACAGTGTTGAATTTGCTATTACTGTGCTGTTTATGCCAGATTCCATACCGTAGATAGTACATTGCTTTTTTTTCCCGCACTCATATATGTATCTGCTTATTCATGGTTCTTTTCTTTGCATACGTACACTTGTGAGCTGATTCTTATTCATGATTGTTTCCTTCATCTGCTTGTAGGTGTGCGATGATCGTGCAGTGAATGCTGCTGGTCACGATGATAAACCCGAAAAATCCACAGTTGCATCTGACGCATTATCACCTTTCCCGGTAAATATCATCCAATAATTCATCCACCCAGCTGTTTATTGTTCAACTGTTGTATTTGCACTGACATTTTTAAGTTGCCATAGCTTACCGCAACTCCTCCCAACGTGACAAGCCAGGGCACAGTCTGTAAACCTGACGCTTCTTCTGCCACCAAAAAAGGGGACAATAAAAGGTTACGTATGCTGCTCTATACTGCAATAGTGATCTGCATTGCACATTGTTTGCTATATTTGTCTCCGTATAGATGTATTGTGAAAGTGATGCTTGATTACCAGAACTTTGGACGATGCAAACAAGACACCTGTAGCTAGGAAATTGTTCAGGGAAGGTACTACACGAACCTATGAACCATATGTGCTTTTGCATCTGGGTATTGAAATCCCTGTAAGCTTGCTTTCTGTTATTGCCTGCTTACACGATTGACTTGTTATGTTGTAGACTGATCATGTCGTTGTAGTTGATTCACAAGCTGTTACCTGGGCATCCTTGCTGGCGCTCAACCGTTTGCTGTTTCTACTCCTATTTTGCAATGGTTCCTGCAGTCTTCCTATGGCGGGCTCCGCTTGCAGCCATTCTTAGCGTCGTGTTATAGTCTTGTTAGTTGCGTCTGTGTTGTACATACTTGGTTGATGTTGTTGGCTAATAGACGTCTTTAGCGCTCTATTTTAGACCTCTTATAATGCTAGGCTACCTGTGCTCTCCAGACAATGTGGCTATTTCTCTGACATTATTAGATTATCAAGCTGCTATGTTGTTAAAAGTTTACGTGCATAGCTACCGCCTTCCGTCTTGCACTAGAATTGGTTATATTTAATTGCTCGGATGATATATGCCGCCAATGGTACTGTATTCTGGTTCGTAGCACCTGATACTAGCGTTAAATTGCTAAGAACATTTCTTGTTTCGAACAATACAATGACGCCCTTCATATTTGCATGCTATTTCCTGTTTGTAATCAAGTAATGACCATTGATTAGTCTCGCTACTTGCAGGGGATTGATGTTAATATAAATGCAGCCTACATGAGGCCACTACAAGAACATTAATAGCAAACCAGACCAAGGCAAAAGCACATAGTTGAGAAAGAGGCATTTGCACAGACAGTAAAACACACGAACAATCTAGAAATTAGCAGCAGATAGAAGAACAAAAGAGACGCATACAGTCCATATTGTTTTGACAACATACAATGCACCGACCGTTGCATTAAATGAGCACTGCTTTTCTTATCCCTGCCATCCTCACACTGACTATTTGTAGCCAAGACAAGCCATCCTGTCTCTTCCTCTTCCTGCTCTTCCTTTTTCTTTCCTTATGGAGGGCACACCAGAGCAGTCCACTGCCTCCAGTAATCTGTTACAGGTATTATTCCGTGACGCCTCAATTAAGCTATGTTACATTGCCGATCTATTGCTACATACCAATGGTATTCTTGATCTTTGCTGTTCTATTTGTTTCCACCGTATTGTGTTTCGTTGCAGAACGTATTTCTTGCTCCTTGCTCCGTTGTGCAGCCTGCGCCTTGTACTACACCTACACTTGATTATGAACAAACTGCCTTGGCTTGCTCAGAAGCTGTGAAGCAGATCCCTACTGCCACTCTTGATCCAGATCCAGCTACAGTGTGTTCAATTCACCGCAGGCTTCTTCTGTGCAGTGATACTTCTGCCATGGATACTGAGCCTGAGCTTGTGCAGGTTCCCGGGGTGAATTTCCTACCTATAGATAATTCAGCCTGGTTTCGGATATGTCTCCCTGTTTCAGCTGCATATACATTTTCCCTTGCATTACAGTTGCCTTTCTAAAACGATTCTAATGATGCAGTCTATAGATGTACATGCAAAATGCATCCATAGCGTTGCAATGCTATTGTTTCCATTCACGTTAGTTACATCTGTCTATTTTGCATCATCAGTCTAATGTTCTATGTCAGCTTACATAGCACATACTTTCCTGCTGCTTCAATGTCGTAGTTTCCATTTATGCTAATCGTATGACCCCATGTGCAATAATCAGTGCGTTGCTGCAAAGAGTGCATACCAAGCTTGTTCTTTAACAGTTACAGAATTTATTGTCAGCTTACATAATCAATGAGAGTGCTCATACACATGCTGCACTAATATATGATTGCGCAATTTCAATATTTTTAGGTAGCACTAGATACATATGTTTCTAGACAAGTTCTTCTTGCTGAGATTGTTTCGTATAATTAATGTGTTGCTGCAAAGAGTGCATAACAAGATTGTTCTTTAACAGTTACAGAATTTATTGTCAGCTTACATAATCAATGAGAGTGCTCATACACATGCTGCACTGATATATGATTGCGCAATTTCAATATTTTTAGGTAGCACTAGATGCATATGTTTCTAGACAAGTTCTTTTTGCTGAGATTGTTTCGTCACTGGACCTTACTGTTCATTCCGATGGAGTTCTTAATGAGTCTAGCTCGAACATCAGAGGATGGATAGAAATGGATATACCACCAGGCAGGAACCAACCAGTTGTGGAAAGAAAAACATTTTATAGTGACCTGACAAAAACCACATACAGTGCATTGGAAGGTGCAGCTCAAGCGGTGATAACACATCTCATAAAGAAGAAACAGACCCAGGTTAAAGATGCTAACTATGATGAACTAACTTCATTGAAGAAAGCACTTCAAGCAGCAAAATCCTTTCAGGATATTTACAGGGACGACGAGCAAATCAAGCTAGCTTATGTCGCTTCACTAAAGGAATCAACCCACGCCATCTTACAGAGGCTTTGACAAATTTGCATTGACCATGCTGGTTTCCTTCCACTTGAAATATCTGCCTCACCCAAATTGCCAGTAGCAGGACAAGATTGTGCTGTTCGTTACATTGGACATGCACCGCCGACAACACCGTGCGAAAGTCTTGCAATGCAATTGTCGGACTTGGCATCAGTACGCACCGTTGCTGGTCTCATCGTACGTACATCGAACATTGTAATCGTCCTCTACCCATATTGTTCATTGGCCCCTTGTATCTTTGCATTTATACTGTGCATTGTTATTTTGCCTTCCAGGTAGAAGAATGATCATGATTACGGGCAAGGTTTTTGCGATGCTCCTATCTGGGAACATTCAGCGTTCTGTATAGGCTGCTCCATGGTCAAATAGATTGCCCATGGTTTGTTCATTATATAACTTATATATCATGTAGACGCTATTTGCTATGTACCTTATATATGTGTCCGTATTATGCGATAGTGAAGATCATCCAAGCGTGCCGCATGTACGGTACCAATAGTGTTCATGTTTTTATTTTGTTCCTTTCCTCGTTTCTTGTTGATGGTATGTTGTACAAGTATCCATATTGTGCATCTTATATTGAATGTGTATTCGCTATATGTCTAGATGTGTACACTAAGCGTGGTGCGGTTACAGTATATAGCATGGTGATAATTACGTTCACTAACATTTTGATAGTTCAATTTCTGTGGTAGTAGCTACTTTCGCTAACACTTCAATGATTAATTTTCCGTAGCGGATATCAGGTCTCAAATAATGCAATCCTGCATGCTTCTTGTTTCCAAATGATGTACAGAAAACGCTGTCATAGGCACTATTGTAGTGCCAAGAAAGAGCACGCTATAAAAAAAATTGCACCTTCCGTAATGTGTTTGCTCCTACAGAAAATTAATACAAACAATCTTTTCATCATACTCTATGCTATTCCTTTTCTAGAACCTGTGCTGTTACATAAATGCAAAAGATTTGGTCGATCACACGCTCTGGTTTGCTATGAGAAGTGCACAGGATTAGCAACACAATGTGGCATCAATGGAACTAAACCAGTCTTAAATTAGCAATCAAAGGCCCTGATTTGGTTGCGTCAATGATATAAATAATATATTTCTCTATCTTGCTAGAGCTGCTCATATACAAAGTAAGCTAGAATGGCCACTAATATCAATCTCATTATAACAATTCTGTTCATCAAACGTATGATATTAGCATAAAAGCACCAGTCACTCCTAAACAAGTACATTTTGAAACCAGTTCTGATACTGGAGCTGTCTTAACTTGCTCATTTAGACAGTACATTTATGATGCATTCCCACTCGAAAGATTCAACTGGTTCGATATATGCATAATGCTTACCTTCAATTGATTCAGTGCATGCATAATGCCTATGTTCGGTCACAGACTGTTGTCGTATGCAGGGTACCTATCAACTTACATATATATATATTAAACATTACTCGATAAACACCTACCATGTACCATTACAATAAGCATCGATATCATACATTTCAAAAGACGCCACTTCTTGAGGCATAACAGGAACATGCTGTAGCTCATAACTTTGCATGTTCAATGGTCTCCTTTAGATTTGCAGTGCTCTCATAGATCTTTTGTTCTGACCACTCATTCAGCTGGCACAGCATTGTTGCAATTTCTGTTTTAGCGCGGCATGCATCGTGTATAGGAGGAATGGTCAGGACAGTCCCACAGACAAGCTCACATACTTCTTGCACAGCTTCCATCTCTCCCAATAGCTGGTCCCAACCTTTCCTAAGTTGGCAAATTGTTTGGGCCTATTTGTGCTGTGCAGACATTGCAGCCTGCACATATCTTTGAAGATTTTCTTTCTGCGACTCAATCCTTGCTCGTTCCATGAAATTTATATCATCGATTACAAGTCTGTAGTTCCTTTTTAGCAGCCTTAGAAGAGCAGTGGCAGCTTCTTCTTTGGCAGCTTCTATTGTATTAGCAAAATAGCCCATTATCAGCTCCAGCTTCCCGGATGTATTGGGCTCTGTACTGGCAATAATGGTTTTTGCAACAGAGTGGAAGTTACCATCTTCAAACCAGCATTCATACTGCGGCTCACTACGACCAAGCTTCTTGGCTACTTCTGCAACAATTGCTTTGCGAGGAATTCGAATAATATGCAAATCATCTATAGATGAAAACAGGTTCACTAGACTACTAAACAAATACATTCATATGCATATTAAGAAAAAGTAAAGCTACACCGCAGTCTGTTCTTCAACGCTTCATGATGGTGATGGCTCAACAAAATAAACTGTCTCACGCACTCTAAACATGATGCTCTTTCTTGCACATAAATATCGTTCCATACACTCCTATTCCCTGCACTTTGAATTGTTAATACAAGACTACTATAACCTACCTTCTATCTTGATTGCTATTTCATCTATCACACAGACAGTTAACATACATTTAATATTAACGTAGCTACCTATTCTATTTATCTATACATTTAACAGTAAAAAGACCACTTTACATAATTATGTTAACAGTTAGAGCTCTCTCTATGGACATCTATTTATGGTGACATTGAGTATAGATAAACTTGGTGTTGTTTCGAGCAATAGAGATCACAGGCCGCTTATGTTGTTCCTTTTCTAACATGTTCACCACTGATTTCAACAACATTGTACGATTAACAGAACAACCTATGCAGTTGATTAGCTATAAAGAATATGACTAAACATTCAAATCTTTCTGAGCACATAAGCCATAACTCAAAATACAAAAACGTTCTTGCCACAGAAAGAGCCCCTCTCTCATTAGTACTATAGAAACTATCGTCTTCTTTTTATTGCTTCCTAACTTGATTGGTAGATCAACCTATTATAGGATATAGCAAAATGTCATTTGCTAAAAATATACACAAAGCTCAAATTAATGTATGAATACTACTCTCTGTAAGTGCAAGTTACAGAATCCGGTTATGTTCAGATCACACACCCGATACCTATTTTAATTTGAGCTATGTGCGATAGCTACTATAACGTATACATACATTAGCATCTATTTGTGAACGCAATATACATATAATGTTCCATATGATTATGCCTTTCTATGCTACATATCATATATCCTGGCTACGTGCTAGCACTGCTCTTTCTAGTGCCATAGCCATGCATGCTACACATTTAAAAACAGTTAACGGAGCTACTACACGTAAATGTTCATAGCAATCTAAGCTGCAATGGAAAATGCCAACTGATATACAAATATTGTCTATTATGCTCTAGTGCCTTTAGAGACATTACCCCTTGCCACACTAGCCATCGTTCTAACGGTACTGCAAGCCTCCTGCAGTTCAGAGAATATATATATTATGAATCAGCTGAGCAAGCTTTTTGGCATTTAAATTACAGATTATATATCTACAGGCCCAAATAGTTTCAACCAATTGCAAAAAAGAAAATACATTCAATGTAAACCTGAGAAAATCGATGGAAGAACAATACAGTATGGTTGCTATGCATATGTACTATATGCAATTGAAAGGCACGGATCTATTACCCGACTATAGAGAAGAAAATATTCAGCTTTCTATGGTGCAAGCACGGAACTCCATTCGAACATAGCAAGAGAACACCCTCAGGTAGAAAAGAAAACCACTAGCAGCAAAACAAAGAGATCAGCCTTTACCTGCACGGATTGAAACCAGGGAGAGATCAAGATCCAATCACGGAGCTTTCTTACATCCATAGAATATTAGATCTGGAGCCTTTCGCCTGCAGAGAACACACTACTCCAGCCCTTCTCTACAAGAAGCAACGAAAAGAGGAATCGCGTATAGTAGCCATAGCTTGGGCCCGTTGCAGTTGGTCGGTCAATAAAAGAAAGACCCACCAAGGCATGCCTATCTGCGTCATCCAAAAGAATCTTCATTACGTACTTAATTACCGCCGGGACACATAGGCACTCCCTGCCTCCTTCAATAGCCGCATCGCCTGTGCCGCCTTGTCTCCCTCCCCGCACACTGACCGGATCTGCCGAGCTCGCCGTTGCCGCAAGAGCAGATCTGATCTGCTGTCCTCAAGTCATCTTGCACAGTACGCAGGTACTGCTATAGAAGCATAGTCATCCCAATCCAACATTCTTTTTCAGTATCCTTGGAGATTTCATAGATAAAATTGACCTAGATCCTCGATTTGTGCATGCATAAGAAAGATTCGTATATAATGTATTCAGATGGAGCAAGTTCATCTGCACGCTGCATATCTACTTCTTTTTTAAAACGGAAAACTGTAATATATATATATATATATATATATATATATATATATATATCCCTTTCACTGCATATATTTTTAATCGCAGAATAATGTTCGGTTTCTGAGTATACAGCATTCTAAAGTTCACTGAGCAATTATGGCATCGTATCATGTATACATTGCGACCGCACTATTTTTCATTGGACAATCCATACACATTACAGCTTCGCTATTTTAAACTCAATAATCATCAATATATAGGGTCCCTTACATCGCGTATCAAGTTTGTTAGACACATGGTAATCTAAAAGAACAACAGTAAACAGAGCAGAGTTTATATACCCACACACCAGAAACTTATAGCACGTGATTCTTTGCTGCAATCAACGCTCAGGTTATCTATATTACCTGCCAAATCTTTTTCAAATACCAGGTATATTCTTTTTTGCTAATAAAAACTTACATAAATATTGTGCTTTTACAAAAAGTTAATGAATCAAGAAAAGTATACCTATGCTAGACATAGCATGGCCCCAACCCTTTGTAGTGTTAGCTAACACAGTTTGTAGTTTCTACTTCTGCATCATAATACGAGCATATTTATAATGCAATGCACATGCAACAATGCATTCTCTCATCTCTTACCAGACTGCCATGGTCAAATTATTTCATTGCACATCAGGTAAATGAGCATGGAAAGGAACCAGGCTGATCCCGACACACATGATACAGTGTATTAAATGTTGTATACATACTTTAATGCATATGTATGATCTAAAAATGGCAACACAAAATTTTGCAGAGCGCGATACCTCTTCGATGAGGTCACAATGTATATTCATGGCTTCCGTAATGACAACCGCGATGGAAAAATTATGGCGCCAAACAATATCATTGACATTAGCGATGACAATGGTACTTTCCTACATGTAACTTGCACCTTACAGTGTCTCTTCTTTAAATGCCCATTAGTGCTTACCTTGTTATTTGATCATCTCTTATACAGAGCCAGACCTTTCCAACAATATTGATAGCTCATTACCTATTTCGACATTTAAAAAGTCCAAACCATCAGACAGAGCTATTAAGCAAGGTACTGTCACAATATTAACTTGTACATATAACTTGCACCTTACAGTGTCTCTTGTTTAAATGTGCATTAATGGTTACCTTATTATTTAATCATCTCTTATGCAGAGTCTGACCTTTGCAACAATATGGATGCTTCATTGTCCTATCGCACAGTTAGAAAACCAAAACTGTCAAAGAGAACTATTAAACGAGGTACTATAACAATATTTATCATCTTATTAGTCAACCATTGTAGCAATATGATACATTTAACTTGTTCTGTTTAGGTCCCTATGGTCCCCTATCTGTAGGAGGTTACAACAATGTTTACGTATTTGGTAACAAGGTAGAAATGACAACAAAAAATGTGCACCATCTAAAACAGATAGTCGGCATTACAAGACAACGTTTCCCACACTATGTGTGCACGATGATTAAAACTTTCGTTGGTTGGAACAAAAAAAGGTAATATTTCTCTTCTTCCTATTCCATTTCAGAATGAGATACTATATAAATTATTGTTACACTCCTCTTCCTTTTATCACTGCAGTAATATAAATTATTGTTACACTCCTCTTCCTTTTATCACTGCAGTACTTCTCGGTGCCTTTCACAACTACATACCTAAAGACCTTCTTAGTTGAGCCAATTAATTACCTTGACATCATAGATATGCGCAGCAATACTACGCACCAAGTTTGGCTCATCATGGGACAGGACAAACGTGCAATGATAATGACTAATTGGTCCAACTTTGTGCATGGTGACGGTATCACAAAACATGATATATGTGTCTTTACATATAGCACTAAAAGAGACCGCCTGGCATTGGCTATGCATGTTCTTTGACAACATCAGGCTTTTCCTCTTTTGTATTATGATTCTTAAACCACATCATACTTCTAAAACAAAAACGTCTAATATGCTTTACATGCAGCCCTTTTACTGTTGCTCTATGGTTTCGATTCTTCCATGACGGTTGGTTTTTTCCTTTCTCTACAACTGCATTATTCACTTTCATAGTTAATAATCAAAACAGTCACAATCTGGTGCCATATATGGCTCTATATTTTGCTCACTTTCGAAATGGCAATTTCATTACAAAAAACAAAAAAGTTGCAATTTCCTAATCAGTTCAATATGCATGTTTCCGTGGTACAGCATTGACACGATTAGTGCCAAAACAATAAATTTTTTATTTGATCAATTTGCTAGCTATAATAAGCATCATATATACTATGTTTTCTAGAACGCAAAACTCACATAACATGAATAGCACGTCAGTCCATCTATAGCTTTATCTAAAAATACTACCAATCACCACTGCTTTACGCATGTATCTCTCATATAGTATCCATTCATTGATCGTTTCCTTTCTCCAATTCCTGCCTATACTAACCATAATGTATAATTTGTTTCCCAGAGCGCAAACCAAGCATCCAACAGGTAACATATTGCTCAAATCTTGCATTAATTACAGTGGCAATCATCATTGCTTTTCCCACATATAAGATAGAATTTCTATTCATTGATCATCGCTCTGTATTTTCTGCATGCACCAATTCAATATTCATTTAGAAACAACTTTTCCTTCGCAGGTCAGCTCTCACATCCTTCATGGAAGACAACCTACTGTGGCGCAAGCAACACCGATAAAGACCTCCAACATTTTGTTATGCCAGCTCACTTGCACCGCTATTTCAGATGTTAAATGCTGTCATTTTTGCCACTACCTTTCTCGCTGTCCTGTTGGGCCTTGCAGATAATATATGCAAAAACAATCATGCAGTACATCTTAATGTAGAACCTTGATTATGTATCATACTCTGTTTAGCACTATAGCATGTTACTCCCACCTGCTCTTTCTATCTCCTGTATTTACTTATCTATTTCAGTTCCAATTTCTCCAACAATACTTTTTTGTCTTGGTAAAAACTTTTAAATCTTCTGCAATTCAATCTACCTTCTTCCCTTTCATGTACATAACCTCACAAATCCAGACAGTACCAATTTAACTGAATCTTTTTATTTATTTAAACCTTTCTTATATACATGCTTTTTATACTTTTTAAATTTTTATCTATTTAATAACTCCATACTTTTTCAATTATTATCTACTTAGCAGTGGGCGTTGCAACGCGCGCCTCCATGGTCTAGTATTCGATCAAGATTGGGTGGCCGTCCGACCTATCCACCGACACATACAATAATATATTTAATAAAATTAATGAAACTATTATGTAGACTATATTTCTTGAGATAATTTTTAATGTCATGTTTTTAATTTCACATGTTTTGTATGTAAATTGTATTTGTTGACTCTATTTAGTGTAGTATACTTACAGTGTGATTGATGTATACTTTTCTATATGGGATTTTGCATAATACATTTTTATCCCGGTATACTCCTAATGTTAAATTTAGTTTGCTGTTGCTAAAATATGTCGCACTGAACTAATTTTACAATATATTGTGCAAAAGTAGCAGTGAAAATGTCAGCATCGTTTGGCAAATCAGACTATAGTTATTACTAACTCCTAAAATACACAAAAGTAAAAACACTACACTACCAGGAGAATGGATATATCTTTTCTGCGATTTTGATCTCTTTTCTTCATATTATACTAAAAATAGCTAACTAAATAGTAAAACATATAAAAATAATTTAACCAAATGAATTATCATAATCCATGGCAAGCCTTGGTACCACAAGCTTGTAGTGAGATACTAGGCAAAACCTTGGTTCTGGTCTTGAAATAGAGAAGGAAAACCGGGAGAGAGGGACTGGGATAGGGAAAATATATGTTATTTTGTTGGTTGTGGAAATCCGCACTTAACACTAAAGAGAAAAATGAAATCCGTACTCCACGTTGTTCATGCTCACAAGTTCCGTAACACAACCCTCTACCGAAAACATTGTTTTGACACCATCGTATGGGTGAGGCGTACTAACGCATCTACAGTTGGACACTAAACTTTCTAGGATATGCAGGACCAACGATACATAAGCTAAGAGCACAGGTTCCAACCACAGATCACCTCATATCCAGACCCAAGCAGAAGCACTGACGCGGCGCCAAGCTTCCAACTATCTGCTTCCGATGTTACCTCGCCTAGCTCGCATACGCGCACATAGGTTCACAATCTGGTAACAGTCGAGCGAGAGATGGAGACAAGTAAGTTGCTTTCCTTGATGCACCGTGCCACAGGCACGATGTAACTTGCAGTAGAAATGATCGAAATCCATCAGAAATAAAATTTACGAGTTAAAAAACAGGACATAGTATTCTCTTTCATTATCTAAGAAAAAAAAACAGGACATGGGAGGCATCTACTGTTCGCTTGCCATTTCAGTGGCTGGTGGATGGGGGGAGTTCAGAACTTCAGATAGGGGGGCTAGTTTCGCTGCATGATCTGAATCTACTGCCCCGGTCGCAGGGACGAAAGGACCACGTCTTGGAGGGAGCTGTCCTTCTGCATCGCAGCCTTGAACTCGTCGAAGGTGACCTCGCCGTCGTTGTTGGCGTCCATCTGGTCGAATATCTCGTCCAGCTTCCCGGGCTCCGCGATGTCGCCTGGAAGGCAGTCCTCAGGCAGGGCCTAGCATCAGAACAGCATCAGTTCAACATTGTCAGCTTGTAACTTAACCGAACCCTGAAGAGACATGTTTGATGTGGGTTGGGAGTTGAGTCCTTACCCGGAGCATTGATGCCAGCTCTTCCTTGCTGATGCAACCTGACCGATCGGCATCATACATCTGAAATAGTGTTTCATGTGTCAGATGTTGAATAGCCTCTTGTGATAATTTAGGAAATTGTTGAAGTCAAAATCGATATGCAACACTCCCCTAATGTTGCAATAAAATTCCTGGGATGCACGTACATATATTGCTACCGCAACCTATAGCATTACAAATCTTCTCCAGTGAGTGTTATCTGAATATACCTGGAAGCAAAGTCGGAGTGCATCATCACCTCGTGAGTTCCTGATGTTGGAGAGCCCGCAGAGAATCTCCCTCATGTCGACGGTTCCATCACGGTTGTTGTCAAACAAATCAAATACACGAGGAGCTAGAGGAATCAGTGAGTCCATCTTCATTGCTTTCAGCACCTGCTCAAATTCTGTTAATGTGGCGTTCTCTCCATCCGCACATCTGCACCAGGAGCACTTAGTAAATAAATTCAAGTATTCAACGAAACGTAGCAGGTGTGGTGTCACATGTAAAGATTCCACAGCTTTTACCAGGGACAGGAACTATCGAAACTTTGCGGGGAAAGAAAATAAATGCTACTCCAATCTGCTTATACACCCTTTAAATGCCAATTCTCTATAAGTTTCTTTACTAGCTTATGAAATGAGCATGGCATATGATAGAAGCAACACAATAATTTAGGGAAGAATTGGCATGCATTTGAATTGCAAAAACGAGACTTATTTGACACTCGATTTCTGAGAGAATATACAGAAGTTACCCATTGAGCAACTACAGTGTTCATCTCATAACTAACTGAGAAATGCTATTCCCAAAGTTCAAGTAATAAACAAAATTTGAAGATTGAATAAGTTTGTATACTCACATTTGTGCAAAATGAAGGCGCAGCTTATCTAGCTCCTCCGAGGTAAGGTCATGGGTTCCCAAAAGACTCCTCAGCCTTTTTGTCCTCAATGCCACTTTGCTGCTCAGGACGCTGGCAATTGCTGCTGCCCGCAGTTTCCTTCTAGCATTGAACCTTTGCAGCTTTGAGACGACCTCTGCATCCATGAGATCTTGCTTGGCGCAATCTCCTATCACCCAAGGATGCCTCAAAAGCTGGTTTGTAATCATAAATCGTCCCAAGTTAAGTGCAGTTATACAAACTAATATTAAGTCAAGTGGGAAGATCCAGAAAAGGGAGCACGAGACAGACATCAGTTGCTGTGGGCCTTTTGTAAGGTTCAACAGAAAGAAGACTGGAAATCAAATCTTTGGCTGATGAAGATATTGTTTTCCATGTATGCTCCTGAAAACTGAATTCACCCTGAAGAAGCACAGTAAACATACGATATTAGAGTAAGACCCTACAAATGCAAGCAGTTTCAACAATTGGTGCCTTCTTTGTTGAACCAAGTAACCAATTAAGAATATCTGTATAAACTCAGGTAGTCAAGTTGTTCAAAGACACCCTATTGATTTCAGAACCCTTAATTCTTCAAAAACAAAAGTTCCAATTCCTTTTTGAATGGCTTATGACACAATCTCCAATTAACCCCACATGCATACACACTCATAAGGTGGTGTTTCTCTGAGTGAATCATGTTAAACGCTTGTGGCTTCGTATGAAGAAAATATTTTGTTTATGCCCCTTAAGGAATTCTAATTAGCTATTGATTTGACATCTCAAGGAAACTTGGCCACTGGAACTGGACAGTGGATAAGGCAAATCGAAATTCAAGTACCAAAAAACTAACAAAAAAATTAAAGTTCAGTGATGATTGGCAGGCATGTATCTATACCACACAATCAATTGCGCCAAACTAGCTGATAGAATATTGGTACTCATGCTGACTTTAAATGCCTTACCCGTAATTTATACTGGAAGAGTATACATCAGACCAAGATCAGCAGTACCATGATTCTGTTTCATAAGCAAATGCAAAGATACTACCAGAGAGATTGTTTTAACTCCTTTTAGAACTACAAGTGTGCCAAAGTTCAATTAATATTGGCATAGCTGGTTGTAGAAATGCTAAAAAGGTGGAAGCATGGAAATATGAATCACAGGAAAATTCCAAACCATTTTTCTCACCATCACAAAAACCTTAACACCCCAGATGTTAGTTCAGAGAAAGACTTACTTGCAGGATCCTTTGCTGCTTTTCTCGATTAGTTGCAGCATGAAATGGCGGGCATCTGAAATATACAAATCATTAATACTTTCAAAAAAGAAGTATACAAAATAGAGCATGCAAACTATGAAATCAAGCCCCGGGAATGCCCAACATACCCGGATAAAAGAATATACAGAATTACGCCAACCGACCACATATCGCTTGCAGCTGAAACCTCTTGCCTTGAGAGTGCTTCTGGTGAAACATAATCTATCGATCCAAACAGCGCCACAATTGGGTCACTGAAATCTTCTACAGAACTCAAACCAAAATCCATGATCTTCAATGTGGAATCTTCTTTTCTGTCCGAGAACAGACAATTCTCTGGCTTCAAGTCTCTGTGTATGATGTTCGCCTTATGAAGAACCTTCAACCCACTAGCAATCTGACTAATGACAGCGGCTGCATCAAACTCTGAATACCGGTCACGTCCTATTATCCTATCAAACAGTTCACCACCTGAGCACAGCTCAAGGACAAGGTGCACACCATGCACATCTTCGTACACATCATGCAGGTTGATAACATTTGGATGTGGTGCAACATTCTCAACTATCCTCCTCATGACAAGTATCTCATTAGTCAGCAACGCATCAGAGATCGATACCTGCTTCCACATCTGGAGCCCCGAGCTTGGCGCACCCTTTGAACCTTGTTGCATCCCCATCGTCATCGGGCCAAGCCTTCGCAGGGTCTTTATGGCAACTTGAATCTTTCCTTCAGATTTGCTCACTCCTCTTCTCACTATTGAGAAGCCACCTCGGCCAAGGACATCGACAACTTCATAGTCATCGGACAGCCTTCTGCTTTCAGTCTTGGACATGGCACAGCAAGTCTACAAACTTCAATTGGTTATTGGACTAAAATGACTGAAGGAAACAAATACTGATGTCAGAAGAAGACTGGAGGGCACAAGCACTCAAAATTGGCAGTAAACCAGTAGCAATCGGCCTATTTCATACAAGAAATCAAAATGGTAAGCACTACAGGTAGAACAAATTGATCATAGGTCTCTGGGGAGATGAAAGATTGGGAAACAGCAGAGCACAAAATGGAAGCAGTAGTTGGGAGAAGAAAGGGACGTATATATAAACAGCTTCATTATACAAACCAGCTGAGAGAGAGCATAATAATGGGGTGTTGAAGGTTGTGACGACAGAAGAAAGGGACATGTGCAACAACCAACAAAAGGGAATAAACTCATCAAGTAATTCTTTTTGTGCAGAGGGCAAGATGACAAGAAGAGAGAAATGAGATGATGAGAAGAAGATGCCAGGTCAAAACAATTGTGTTGACCAGGTAACTACTGCTCTAGGGTTACTTTGAACTGGTCTTCACTCGGTGAGGCCAAAGTTGGTTTTAGTTTACTGCATTGCCTTACATTATTGATGGAGCTTTCTCCAGCCATGAAAACTAGAGCTGGAGGACTGTGAAGGATAAAAGACCTGATGTATATTTGGCCTAACCATATGCAGGTGTACCTCTTTTGCATTACAGAGGAGAGCTCCAGCAGCAAAATTGCGTCCACTTAGCACTGCTTTGCAGGTCATCTGATCTGACTTAGTATTGTACTCATATATTAGGCTGCAAAGAACAGTGGGCAGTTCCTACACGCAATTACTAGTACAATATTTTTAAACAAATGCAGATGGTATTCACCTGAATATTGTATTAATCAGATTCAAACAGTGGGGTTTATATGACAAGATTAAAATGTTTAAGCACCAAACTCTAACTGAATAGTGCTTTCTTGCACCGTCAAATATGCAAGTTCATTTGTCAATTCATCACGGGGATAATTTAATAAGCTAAGCATTTCCTTTATCATTCATCAAAGAAATCGCAAAGGAAATAAAACTGTACCAGCAAACATAAGAACATTTAAATTGTATGGTTCATGAAAGGAAGCGCACAACTGTCTTCAAAACTTTCAGAGAAAAAGATGTTTCTACTAGGACAACACTGGGGGTTTGTAACTTCCAGGAGTAGAAGAAAATATTCTACTTAAATAATATATGGATTGCTCCAAACAGATGTTTCCACTAGGGTAACACCCAGAAAAAAATGCATTACAGACTAATTTTTCTAGATGAACTATGATGAATTCCCAAAACTCAATTGCTCTTGTGACGCTTTGGATTTATCTTCCCATATGCCGCTTGTCTTTCAGTGGACATCTTCAACTCCTTCCTCCGACGATTCCTTCGTTCACTTCTAGATGACTTTGTCTTAGCATCTGGTTCTTCTTGTGCACTTGTCAGCTTATCTTTCTCTAGCTTTTCAGAACTAGGGCCTTCCTCGGACCTAGATTTTTTGCCAGTTTTGACCTTCTTGCCTTCTGACTTTGTCGTGGCATCTGTTTCTTCTTGCTCACTTATCAGCTTATCTTTCTCTGGCTCTTCAGAACTAGGGCCTTCCTCGGACCTAGATCTCTTGCCAGTTTTGACCTTCTTGCCTTCTAGCTTCTGTCCTCCAAGGATCAAATCCTTGCTCAACTTCTTATGATGAGTCAACTTCCATTCATCCTCCCTATATGGTGCTAGCTTCTTCATGGAAACATATTGGTTCAAATCCTTGTCATCTGATTGCAATATCTCGAAGGTCTCCAGACCAAAACTGTTTGGCTTAACTTGCTTATACTTAAATCGCGTCTTCAGATCTCCAATAGTGTCCTCGTAGTCTAACTTATAGTACTCTTCAAGCTCCTTCTCAAGCTCAACCTTGTCCTTGAGAGAGATCTTCCCTTTTGTTTTCTCACCTACCTCCTCACCATTTGCTAGCTCCTTGCCTTTCTTCTTCTTCTTCTTCTTCTTCTTCTTCTCACGGATAGCTTTGTCATCAGTGGCAGTAGACCCTTCTTTAGAATCGTCAAGAGCCCAGCCCTTACGTAGCCCAAGCAATTTGTCCTCCTTGTCAAAATCAGGTTTGCCCAAATCAAACTCGTCCCCACTTCCAAACCCAGGATCAACATCATTAGCACCATAGTAATTGTCATCGAAAATCTCCTGCATTTTCCTGTCATAATCCTCAGGATCAAAATCCTCCTCCAAGTCATCTGCGCCAAGCTTACAAGCAGCATCCCCTTCAATTCCAGCAATCATCTGGATCCTCTCGAGCTTCTCGGCAATCTCTTTCTTCTTCAAATTCTTGATATGCTTCAACTCCTCTGCCTGCTCCTGCTTGGCCCGTGCATTCCGCTCCTCCTTGCTCTTCCGCTGCTTCTTCCTGCTGCTCTCCTTCTTCCTCACTGATCCCTCAACAACCCGGGGATGTCCCATTACCCGATCTGCCACCAACGTCTCAGACGCTGCCACCTCCTCATGCCGGAAACTATAACTAGCCTCATATTTCTCTTGCCTTTCAATCATATCCTCTTCCTCCGACACCTCCTGGACATCATCCAGAGAGAACTTATTTTCCGTCCCTGATTCAAGGTACGGCCTTTTGAGGATGTAATCCTTCAAGAACTTCTCGTTGTCATCCAACTCCTCGTCCTTCCCGAAAACCTCACCTAGTAGCTCCTGCGTCTGCTTCTCCTCCTCGTCATCCTCTTTGTTGTCATCACCATCTCCACCCTTCCGCTTCTCCATAAACAGATCGTCCTCCTCGTCATCGCCATCGCCTAATGCCTTCTCCGCCTCAAGGAACTCCTTCAGCCCCTCCCTCTGGCGCTCGTCGTACGCAATCCTGTCGTACTTGCTGCTGCGGGTAGTCTGCGCCGCGAACTCGGGGCCCTCCTCGAGCAGGTCTCGGGCGTTCACGTCCTTGAGGTACAGATGGCGCTCCTTCTTGGCCTTCTTCCCCTCCTTGGGCTCCCCCTCCTCGCCGGTCTCGTCCTCCGACGAGGAAGAGTACACCTTCGCGTCCTTCTCGAAGATGGCGGCGTCGCCGCTGCGGATGCGGCGAATCACCTGCAGCACGCGGCGGTCGACGCGGCGGGAGGCGGCGGCGACGGTGTCCTCGTCATCCGACGACTCGTCGTCGTCCTCGCCCTCGTCGCTGGATTCGGGGACGAGGCCCTGCTTCCTCCGCTCCTCGTGGCGGTGGAGCGCCTCGCGCCGCTTGTTGTGCTCGAAGCGGCGCGCGTACTCCTCGTTGATCTGGATCTTCGAGACGTCCTCGGCGCCGCCGTCGGCGTCGGCGTCGTCGTCAGAGCCCGCGAGGATGTCCAGCACCTTCTTCTTCACCTCCCCCTTCATCTTCTCCGGCGACGCCTTCTTTGCTGCTGCTGCTGCGGCGGCGGTGGAGTCAGAGCTCGTGATAGGGATTTTGCAATTAGAGGCGAGCTAGGTTAGGACTTCGGAACAACCAGGAGCATATTTACTACTCCCTTCGATTAATAAAAATATAAAATACGCATGTATTTCAATATTTATAATTAGGTTAATAATATATTGCTCATATGACGTAAAAATAATATTATTAAAAAAATGTAAATATTGGGACATTTTTTAATGAAGAAAGTAGTATCAATTCAGCTGACAAAGGGACCCACCTTGTCAGTTCTACGCATCGGCCCATTGGGTAATTATTTGGGCTCGATGAGGTCCAGTAAGGCCCAACTAAGTTATCCACGCTATAGGCCCGGGGGTAACAAGGTAATTTTGCCTTAACGGCCACACCTATATAGTTCCTCTCGCTAAACCCTAGCCATCCCCCCATTTGCGCCGCCGCTTGCCCCCGAAGCCACCGGCCTCCTCGTCGCCTCCCGCCGCGGGTGCTCCATACGATGGCTCCCACCAAGAAGGCGGTACGATGCAACCCTAATCGATCCCTTCCACTGTTCTTTCCATTTCGTATTGATTTGTTTCGGTTGCTGCGGTGATTTTCTGACGGGTTCCGATCGGTGCGCGCTGCAGAAGAAGAGCACGGAGAACATCAACAACAAGCTGCAGCTGGTGATGAAGAGTGGCAAGTACACTCTCGGCTACAAGACCGTCCTCAAGACGCTGCGCAGCTCCAAGGGTATAGATCACCTCTCTGTTCTTTAAGCTATTTGGCTCGGTTGGTTTGATCCGGCGTGATTGCTGACTGATTAGTTTAGTCGTTTGCTGGATCCAGTTTGCTGGCTAGATGGGACTTGGGACTATTCGTGGCTAGCTTATTGTAATGAATCTGCTTAACAGATCTGTGTTAGCTGTTGTGTAGAGTGGAGTGGTTTATGATTAATTGTGTAGTTCTTTGTAGAGTAGGTTGCAATTTGGAATTTTGTTCCAAAGGTCTGCACTATATGTTTGGATATTCACTATGGAGATGGGATTTTGGTTTGTAGTTTTGGGATTTTGGTTTTTAGTGTTGGGATTTTGGTTTGTAGAATGGGACTGAAGTTTACTCGTTGGCTTGCTTTTCCGTGCTTTAGTGATGAATGCAGCGCCCTAGAACAACGTTCCTCTTGATTATGACTTCTCCAAGATCTCGTCCATGTCTTGTAGACAATGGGAGGTTGAAATATTTGTTTTTGCTGATATGATAATTATTGTGCGGTTTGAAGTGGTTTCATGATGATTTTATTCGCTCTAGTTCGTAGTGTTTAGATTTTGGATTGTAGAATGGGACTGAAGTCTACCTCTTTGGCTTGTTTTTGCCGTGCCTTAGAGATGAATGCAGCGTGCTAGAACAATGGCATGCTCTTTGTTGAATTGGTTGCAGATTTGGACTTATGTTCCAATGGTCTTCCCTTTATGTTTGTGATATTCACTCTGGTAGACAAAGGCTTGCTTTTGTGCTTTGGAGATATGCAGCGCCCTAGAACATTGACATCCTCTTTGATTAAGACTTCTCCAAGATCACTCCCATATCTGGGGCACAGCGGGAGGTTGAACAATTTGTCATTTGCTGATAATTGTACTTAGTTGGACAGTTCACAGTTTTCCATGATACACAAAGATGTTTTGCTAGCCACCTAGGCTATTTCTAATGAGTTGTTGTCATTGTATATCTGCACATTTAGAATTGTACTTCAGTGGTCTTACAGTACTTTGTACTGTTAGGGTTGTGGATTGTAAAATGGGACTGAAATTTGGCTCTTTGGCTTGCTTTTGCCGCCTTAGAGATGAATGCAGTGCCCTAGAACAATGCTGACCTCTTTAGTAAGACTTCTCCTGTTCTCCATGATCTCCATATCTGGGGTGCAATGGGAGGTTGAAATATTTGTTGTTCGCTGGTAATACTACTTGTTGCGTGGTTTGAACTAGTTTCATGATATCATGGCTCCCCTGCTGCTTGCATCACTGCATTCTTTGCGAGTTTACATACTTCTTTTGTAATGCTTGTGTTATCTTTGGCATAATAAGATTAAAAGAGGACTGATATGTTCTTTTCCTTTTACGTGTGATTTGGAGTACTTATGGACAAATTTGTTTCTGTGTTCAGGCAAGCTGATAATCCTTGCAAACAACTGCCCTCCACTTAGGAAATCAGAGATTGAGTACTACGCTATGTTGGCGAAAATTAGCGTGCATCATTTCCATGGAAGTAAGATAATTTATTCATTCTGAATCTTATTTTGCAATACTTTGATGTATGTAATTTACCTTGTGTATTACTACTATCTCCACCACCCTGAGTTATGAGCTCTTGCAAGGTTATAAATTGGCTATGCACTTCTTAATTATCTTTTGTCTTCAGACAATGTTGATCTTGGAACTGCCTGCGGCAAGTACTACCGGGTTTGCTGTCTCAGCATCATCGATCCAGGTTCGTTGCTCTCTAAGTTCCTCCATTTCTTTTCATTTGTTCGTAGTAACTTTTACTGAACGACTTGCCTGTTAATGCTTCAGGTGACTCGGACATCATCAGTACCACGCCTGGCACCACCCAGTGAAGACAAGAGAGCTCTGCCTGTTTAGTTGAGTTGTAGGGTTCAGTCGTGCTTACAAGGCCAATGGCCACCTCTTGTTATCTTCAGTTATGTACTTCTGCTTGCTGAGTTGGACCTGCCATACAGATAATACTTAATCTGGTCATTCGTAAGACATGTGGTTTTGTTTTATGATATCTTTATTTCCATGGAGTAGGGTAACTCTTTTTGTCCTTGTGTTTTATTTAGTGTGTTAACGGCCATATCTAGCAAAGCTTTCTGTTTCGACAACCGTGCATTGGTGATTGTATTGTTCGTTAACCATCGCATGATTCGCTTATTGCCATGTTGGGTTTTGCATCTTCATGAAAGAAGGTGAAATCTGTTGCTGCTTGTACGTCTTACATTTTTGTTTGCTAGTCGAGTGCTGCTGCCTTGTTTACTTCATTGTGGGTACTATACGAACCAGTACTAGTAGGCTTTAGGGCATCTTCAATATGATGATGTTAGCCTTCTTTTAGAGGTGTCACATATGATTTTTTTTTGAGTTGGAGGAGAGAGAGAAGAAAGAGAATGTTGTCTTTCCTTAAGAGATCACTATTTTCTTCATTGTACAATACGTCTTCTCTTAGACTTATATTTTTTAGTTTAATTTAATCCTATATTTATGTATGCATTAATTGCTAGAGATGGCATCATGGAATAACTTATTGTATAATATGTTTTTATTGTTATCTCTAGATGACATGAAAGGTATAAGAGAAGGCTGTCTTCTCTACTTAGAGATGTCCTTAAAGACCAAGACTGACGCAACGAAATCTTCAAGATGCAAAATGAACTTACATATATCCTGTTGCAATGCATTTCGTTTGCTCTCAGATAGAGCTATCTTCGTGAAAAAATTGGTTATTCAGATAGAGCTAATTTTGTGAAACACTAGTTTCGTAGGACCTGAGAAGTGCACATGCCTACCATAAGTTCCGTAACTGTTAATCACGTTGGTAAAAAGATTCCGTGTACTCGTAGAAATTGACCATCTTCAAGAAGGTTCAGACGCCAGCAGAGATCCACACCTGGCACGCTACGGATCGCAACGCAAACCTGGTTAGGTCACCCACAATTCGTACACGAAAAGCTCGACACATACTGTAGTATATGCCATATCCCTAATATTTTCTAGAACATTCTCAGAGAAGAAACTCTCACAAAATTTTACGCTCAAATTATATTATATATATATATTTCTGGGTACATACCTAAAACTAGACGATAAAAATATTTAAGTTCGCTTTGAATTTGAGTATTTGAAATTATAGAACCAAGACACCATGTAGTCTCAGGTAATTATACCTTATATATGTATATAGTATAATTAGCTGGGGCAAAAAAGAACAGGACGAGTTAAATCTCTATGACACCAAGATAATAGCGGCTGATTTCTTCGTGGGAAAAACTCTCGTAGCGCCCGTCCGTGAGCCGGAGTTAACGGCTTCCCAACCGAACCCGACCTGCCACGTCGGCGGAGTCCAAAGCATTTCCACCGCCGCCACCCAATGGCGCCCCGCCACGTGGCCAGCTTGCGCGAAATTCTGTCCTAAATCCCACCATTACGGCGTCCGCGACTACTTCGCCTCTTCCTCGAAATCATCTCCGTCTCTCTCTCTCTCTCTCTCTCTCTCCACCCCGACCCGAACCCGCCGGAATCTCGCGGCGGTCAAGCCCCACCTCGTCTCGGCTCCCCTTCGCCGCGTGCGCCCGGAGCCTAGCTAGCTCGGATCAGAGGGAGATTAGGGTTTGCGGGCGAGCGAGCGAGGGAGCTGCGGCCTCTGCGGCAGCGGCGGCGGAGGGAGAGGAGGAGGAGGAGAGAGATGGAGGGGTTCCTGCAGAGGCTCAAGGGGCTGGACGCGTACCCCAAGGTGAACGAGGACTTCTACAAGCGGACGCTCTCCGGCGGCGTTGTCACGCTCGTCGCCGCCGTCGTCATGCTGCTCCTCTTCATCTCCGAGACCAGTGAGTGCTTCTCGTCGCGGTTGCTTCGATTCGCTGGTGGCTTTGTGGCTGACCCGTAATGGCTCGCCGTGGTGCGGAATTCGAGGTGTACGGTGCTAGAAAGAGGTTGAATTGTAGTTGTCGTTGGGGATTGATGGTTGGTATCTGCTCGGATTTCGGTTGCAGTAAGGCTTGATTTCAGTGACGCGGATTTTGTGTAACAGTACTGTTGCTTGAATTTTGCAAGTTTCGAGATGCTTCTGGGCGTGCTCATGGTAATTTCTAGACAAAGGTGGCTTGTTGGGCTAAGCTATGTCTTGGCTGTGCGGGCAGGAAAAAGGTTCCGCTTTTGGTGGACATATTTTAGGTTAGGCATTGCGGCGAATTGTAATGCGTGAGTTGTTGGAGAATTCTGGAAAAGCATTCGATTAAGTTCCTGCTGTTGTGTCAGTTAGGTGGGGAACACGATTCAAATTTTCTGCTATGTACTTGGATTTATGTTCTGCGGTCATAGTTTGATCGTGAAAGGTCATAGCTTTGGGTTTGTGTTGTCTGTGTTTCGGATCATGTATGTATTCAAAAATAGGTCATGAAGTGGATTCGCACACCTTGGCAGTTAATATTTTTTGTGAAGTCTGGTGGTGATAAGGTTCTAGTTTTAGCATTCCCAACATATTTGAACCAGTATGAACTTACAGCTACTTTTGGAGAACGCAATGTGTTCAATAATAGGTTGAACTTTGATGCTCATTTTGGATGTTACTTTGCTGCGATCCAGTGCTGGAGACATTCTCATTTGGGTGAATGTTGTGGATGGCTTCTTTGTGAATTTGGAATTTGGAGCCAAGTTTCGCATACAGTAGCTTGTAACTTATTGTTGTTGGCAGTAGGAACCAAATTATTGCTATTGCTTTTGATTATGATAGATGGTTCTTTGTTCTAGAGACAACCTCATCTGCATCCAATTAACATTGTCAACCTTCCCATGTTTTTAACCTTTGTGTGGGCAGTTTGAATCTGTCACAGCAGTGTTCATTTAAAATAGTTTTTTTCTATAAAACGGGTGGTAATCCAAAGTAAACAGGGAAAGGTAAGGTTCTACCAGAAATTTGCAGAAGCTGAACTTTTCACAGGCGGAATTGGATTGGAAGTATATGTGGTAGTTTTCTCTCTTCGGCAAGTTCGGATGTGCTTCTTTCTCCAGCATCCTGTCATGAAATCCACAATGCATTTGGTCTTACCATTTTCCTTTTCTTCTTTTCTGGTTCTTGTGTGCACTTTTAAGCCCATCTATGACTTGGTGCTTTGGCTCTTTACTCATATCCATTTTTTATATGCTATATGCTAGTCTATTACAAATGAATAAAGTAAGGTAAAGCTTCTAATACCAACCTTTATGTGCATAATGTTTTTGCAGGGTCCTATTTTTATTCAGCAACAGAGACTAAGTTAGTGGTAGACACATCAAGAGGAGAAAGACTAAGAGTAAATGTTAGTATTTCCCTTTGTATCGATTAGACTTGATTCAGGTTATTTCCCGTACTTCTAATGTTTCTAGCCTAAAAGGCAGACTTTCTGTAGTGATGTTTTCTTATAATATTTTGACAATTTGATATGGATATTTGTTTTAACGCTATCTATTTTGCAGTTTGATATTACTTTTCCAAGAATTCCTTGCACCCTTCTCAGTGTTGACACGATGGATATTAGTGGCGAGCAGCACCATGACATTGTATGGACTTAAGTTATCTCTTGCTGTGCTAATTCTTATTCTGTTAGTTAATTTGTCATCTTATGTTTTCCATTGTTTGTTGTAGAGGCATGACATTGAAAAGAAACGCTTAGACTCACATGGTAATGTTATTGAATCAAGAAAAGAAGGCATTGGAGGAGCAAAGGTTGGTGATATCTGTTTCAGTTAGACTCTGAAGAGCTCATTAAAATTTATATTATTAGAGTGGCTTGCCCAATTAAGTCTGGGCAGTGAATACCTTAGGGCTGAGGCACATGTTTAAACTTTCTTTGACAACTGTAGCAACTGTAGTTGAAGTATGATAGAATTTCCTATCCTTATTTTCTATGTTTATCACCTATTGTTATTTTTAGGTGTGGATTCAATTTGATGTGAACGAAGTATGTATATTAGCAAACAGGGTATTGAAATTTGAGGACCATTTGTGGGCTATCAATATGCTCAAAGTATACTCCTGTATCCTTATCTGACATTAGAAGGCTGGGCAGCAAAAACGTTGTGATAGCTATGACTTGCTTATTACTTAACTGTACCATCTTCTGCAAGTGAGGTACATCATGCTGATCACATCTGTGAGTTGCAGAGTTATTTCCATCCCTTCGCATTTGCACATGCTTTGCTCCTATCTAGTTCTCTGTCAGGATGGGGGTTTCTTAAGGAGCTATTAGAAATTCATGGAGAAACATGCCATTTGTGATTGATATTTGGTAATTGTAAGGTTCGTAGTCACAAATGTATTTGATGATAGTTCATCAGTATGTTCACATTTGAGTCTGGCATAGATGCATTTGCCGAACCAATTATTTATACCTTTAGTAATATGAAATCATATATCCGTCTTTTTCCTCTGGTACGTGAGGAGCTTATGTTGAGACCAAAAAAGTATCATCCACAACGATACCCTAGCTGATTGAAATTATAAGGTTAACATAGTTTTAACCAGTGTTTCTTACTTATGTGCGCAAGTAACCTGTATCCTGTATCATGTGGCTTTGTTCTACTTTGCCATTTGACGTATATGCTTGATTGGCCCCTTTTTATAGATAGAGAGGCCACTGCAAAAACATGGAGGAAGGCTTGACAAAGGCGAGGAATATTGTGGCACTTGTTATGGTGCTGAGGAGGTATGCACACTTTTACACCGTCTTTTGAGCTTTCCGATATTAATCTCCTGATCTGTTACTCTGTTTTAAACTTTGAACTGCTTGCACTTTTTTGGAGTTCAGTCGGATGAACAATGCTGTAATTCATGTGATGAAGTTAGGGAGGCATATAAGAAGAAAGGGTGGGCTCTAACAAACCCTGACCTAATTGACCAGGTATATTAATTATTTTGGCATATTTTTACCTGGATATATGCATTCTATAGCTTACAATTGAGTTTTCTTGGTTTAGTTTAAGATCAGGAAATATTATTCATTGTATGGTACTCAGTTAATGTGTCACTTAAGATATTACTGAAAGTCCCTGACCAATATATTTCGTTCCTTAATCCAAGATGCACCTTGCTTTGCTCTCTCCTGAATTACAAAGACGGCCATTTCCTAAGGCAGTGACATTCTATGCACTCTGCTGCATCATGTGCAATTGTGCATATGATACTGCTCGTCTGCTCCTTCTCACGGCAGCCATCAGCCTTCACTATTCTAGTTCAGGTGGTACTTTCTGTACTAGTGAGGAGTTAGGGTAGTATACCACTTCTTCATGCTTGTACATGAGCTTGCTGTATCACACAGCAATTTTTTAATGGACAGAATAATGTGCTACCTAGCTCCTACTGTTGACTGGAAATTATGGACCCCTGATTCTTTTCAAGGATTAAACTTGAGGCATGCTCTACTATTCGATGGCCAATTCTGTTGGATGTACTGGATCTTTTGATGTTTGACATTATACCAATTAGATAAGAGTGAGTTGCACAGTGCTATTATGCAAAAAGCTTGCAGGTGTAACATGCCCCTAGAGTTGTATAATGTATGCTTTGGATCGTATAATCTCCAACATAGCTTTGTATGTTCTAAGTTTCAAGTTTTCCTGCATGCCTGCTATTTGCAATTGCTAAGATTTAATGGCGTCCATGACGGGTATGACAGTGCACAAGAGAGGATTTTGTTGAACGAGTTAAAACTCAACATGGTGAAGGCTGTAATGTCCATGGCTTTCTAGATGTCAGTAAAGTTGCCGGAAATTTCCACTTCGCTCCAGGCAAAGGATTTTATGAATCAAACATAAATGTGCCTGAGCTCTCTGTACTTGAAGGAGGTTTCAATGTAAGTAGGTCACGTAAGTGTTTTTTTCTTTCTTTCCTTAGTTTGTTGAAGTGTTTGCAGTTCAGTCATTCAGTGTTTCTAATAAGTTTGTGTGTGATTTTATCAGATTACTCACAAAATAAACAAATTGTCCTTTGGGACAGAATTCCCTGGTGTTGTCAATCCACTTGATGGGTAAATCTACAGTCTACACCTCTAGCACATCCAGCATAAGATGAAACCGATTATTATATGCATTCATGTTCTCCTAAATGTATTACTCTGTCAATTTTAATTTTTATACCCTCAAGTACTGACCAGTTTCATGAACACAGTGCTCAGTGGACACAGCCGGCATCAGATGGGACATACCAATACTTCATAAAAGTGGGTATTTTTCCATGCATGTTTGTTACAGATCTATCACTTGCTTCTGCTCTTGGTTTATGCATCTACCAACCATCATTATATAAGAAATTTTTGGGTTTTCCTATCCAGGTTGTCCCTACAATTTACACTGATATAAGAGGGCGCAAGATTGATTCAAACCAAGTTAGTGGAGTTCATTGAATGATTACATGCTATCCTACCTTTTTGGAGTTCGGATGATAACCGCACTCATTGTTTCAAACCCCAACCTTTTCTATTCTCAACCTTAACGATGTTAATGTTACGTTCATTCACAGTTCTCAGTGACAGAGCACTTCAGAGATGGAAATGTTCGTCCGAGACCCCAACCTGGAGTATTTTTCTTCTATGATTTCTCACCTATAAAGGTAATAACTATGTGAAAGGTGCACATATGGTTTTCTGTTATAAGCTTCTATCTTGACTTCTCACCCTATGCATTTTGTTGCTAATTTGCTCTTCTGTATGTGGCTGTGTGCCTCTAACTGCAAGTGCAGCAGGTGTAAATTGCACCATCTGTTCTTATTCCTAAATTGCACCATCTGTTCTTATTCAGTTCTTTCAAAACACACTTGAAGGTTAAAAGCCTAAAGTACATCTCTTATTTTTCAAACGAACATGGCATTCATGCCCCAGCCCCAAATTTCATTGCAGCAAAAGCAAAAGTCCATCTCTTTTACCCACTATTATGCTGTAATTGCATACCTGTAGAGTTTGAGGACCAAAGTGGACTCAATGAGGTAACCTTTATATCCTGGAAAGTATATGAAGCTAGTATGATAGTGTATTACTAGTCTGTACTTGGAAGGAGTAAGGCATTGCATCTCCTTGGAGTATCCTAACATAGTGAGGCACATTTGTGCATCTGCGTCATAGCAAAAGTTTAACACTTAGCAATGAAATTTACAGTGCGTATGCATGAAATAAATTCAATTTCACATGAATACCTCGTACAAACAATACCGTGATTTCGTTCAGTCCTGTTATATGTTTTGTTTAGTGTCGCTTAGTCCTGTTATAGCCTGCACAAGATTGGAAGCTACTCTATTCAGCTCTTCAGGTCAGTGACCTCACTAAGATTGAGTTTTGACTCCAACTGGGTGGCTGATGTTTTATGCAGGTGATGTTCACAGAAGAAAATAGATCGTTCCTCCACTACCTGACAAACCTGTGTGCTATAGTGGGAGGTATGAGCATTACCTCTAATTTATGCATGAACTAGTTCCTATATTTTTTTCAAATCATGTCAAAAGGTTGTTACTCTTCAGTCTACTAAATAAAACCTTAGAAAGAACCCTCGAACATCTCTGAATGCTCCAGTTTATCTTTGACCAAGTTTTCTTAATATGGTAAACCTTTTGAGGATTTCTGCCTATTTAGCACGGAAAGTGATCATATATCTACATCTGTTGCATCTCTCTATAAGATTTCGTTCAAATGTTTTTGCTGCGCTCTCCATGTCACATGTAGCAAACATAGAATGGATGCGACTTACTTACTTGTGGTCTGCATGATCCTCAGGGGTCTTCACTGTCTCTGGCATCATTGACTCGTTCATATACCATGGACAGAAGGCACTTAAGAAGAAACTGGAGCTAGGCAAGTACAGATGATTTGCCTCCAACCCGGACTGCCCCTCATATCTTCCAAGTTTTGTGGCTTGTAAGAAGGTGGTCCAGTATATGCTCTCTGAAGACGATGAGACACCGCTTTGCTGAGAGGTTGCGAGGCCATCGAAGTGATGTTATTGCACATTAGTTGATCAAAGCTTGTAAGGAGACAGAATAGGCTGGTCTTGTGGGGAAGTGCATTGATGTCCGTCATTGGCGTCTGTCGTTGAATGGCCTGAACTGTCGCAATGCTGTAGTTGGAAGTCGATAGATCACAGAATGTTCTCTTGCAAGTTGCTTCACTCATTGTGTGTCATATCTTCCTAACATCGTTTACTGTGTGCTATCTCTTTTCAGGAGGAACTAGAACATTTTTATTTTCTTTGGCATCTGAACACTTCTAGAAGGGAAGAACTGTATAGATTGTAGCGGTGATTACTTATTATCAATTCATGGAGGCTGCTTTTCTAAGCCCCCAAAAAAGTGACTTCCCAAAAGATCAACATAAACATGGGATCAGAGGATTGATTCTGTAATGAACCTTGGAGTTGACTTAGGCTCTTTTAAAACTACATTCTTAATCAGATAAACCATTCGTTACTAATTAAGCGTCCTGTTGCTAGTTTAAGACGATAGCATTTGCTCAGGGATAAGAATAAGATGAGTAAAGTAATGTTGATCTGATTCGCCTAGTACTTCGATCGGATCATATATATGTAATCTGAAGAGCTGAATGGATAAGAACATATCAGAGCTTCTGATCACTGGAGTTCTGCCCTACTATCTGTCAGATTGATACCACTTGCATTGACTGATCTGCACGATGGAGATACGTGGCCACGAGGCTACAGATTTCACAGCAAGTGGCGAATTTTCTAACAGTCGATCCATAGGAGAGGCTTATATGATCTGTTCCAGCTTTCTTAATGGAATTACAGGTGCTATATGACAATAAAAATCAGCTTACTCTACCCCCAGAAAAAATGTGCCTCTAAAAATTCCTCACTGCCTTGACAATTAGCCTCTCTCACTCACGAAAGTTATGTGTTGGTCGTTTCTTCAGCAAGTCACCAATTTAGTCCTTGGATGAATTTTTCTGCGCCTTTTCCTGGGGTGGGTTGCCTTACAAAAAGATGCGATTCTAGGCTAACAAAACCAAAATCTCCTGCTGGTTAACAGTTATTCTTCTCTTTTCTGGAAGCTCACAGATTTGCAAAAATAACATTTCAGAGCGTTTTGTGGAAGATCATAGATTTGCACAAATAACATTTTGGAGCATTTTCTGGAAAATCATAGATTTGCACTACTCTTTCTGCAGTTAGAATGTACAACTACTACAGTTTAGTTATAATTCTCTTGGATGAAGAGCTGCTGTGCCTGTGAACAAAAAGAGAATATAAATGTTCCCTGCTCCCTGATGTACCATTGATAAGTCGCCTCGCCAGAATTACTCACGGAGGGAGTATGTATATATTTCTTCCTAAGCATATGGTTAACTCTCAGAAAGGACCATTTGACTTTCCCCTTTCTTTTCGTAACTAACACCATTCTTTGCTTTAACCAAAGAACATTTCACCACTTTTAGTTAGTTAGGTATTTTCTCATAATGAAGAATTAAAGTATTTTCGCATTATCACTGATGTTAGTAACTAGTAATTTCTCAAATGATGCAAATATTTTGGTTAGTTTGTCTTTGGATTTTCCAATAACACTAGAATTTACCATTGCTGGTCAAAGATAGGAAAACAGGCAGTTCCAACTTCCAGATATTTGTTTGGTGAGGCCTCGCCTAATAATATCATATAAGTTTCATCAAGATAGCTCAAGCTGATGCAAACATCATCATGAAGCTACAGAAACTAAACCACACTTGTAATCATAAGATTAATCATACACTAGTGGCTCATTTTATTTTGAGGGATCCCCTTAGTGCATACATGGCAATCGGTGTAATAAGCCCATCAAACAAAATATTTGCAACTTGAACTGTACTGTGTAAGAAGTAAACGCGTGAAAGTACACATTTGAGACATCAGGCATGGACATTATCCAAAGATTCTCCAAAGTTTTGATCAATTTAGCTTATTTTGAAGTACTCATGCCAGCTACATCCAAATGCTAGAAATGCAAGGAAATATTAATATTTTGTAACTTGAACTGTATTACACAAGAAATAAACACGTGAAAGTACAGTTTAATTTATTTTCAAGGAATACACACTTGAGACACTAGACATGAATGCTATCCAAAGATTCTCTAAAGACTTGATCAATTTGGCTTATTTTCAAGTACTCATGCCAGCTGAACCCAAATGCTAGAAATTCAAGGAATTATTCTTGGGCCGGCCTAATGAGTGACCCCAGAAAGATCTAAAAGCCTAAATTATTGATAAAAAGAATGAGCAATTATTGCTCGAACCTCATAAGAATGGTTATGGTAAGTTGAGTCTTCCAAGCATCCTTGTAAGAACTTCCATGGCCAAATTATTTTTAACGCGTTTTTACAAACTCGATCATGATCCAAATCACATGGGGCTGGCATTAAGTCTGTATTTTGTAATTTTGTCATTAATCTCAAGGTCAGAGACAATTGACCGATGATAATTAATCTGAAACTGCATTTTTTTACCAACACAGTTAGATAAATAATGAGTAGGACCATATCCATGCAACCCAAAGATATAAGAGTAGTACTGAGCCATTAGCAAAGTCAACTTCAGGAAAGCATCCTCACAACTGTAACTGCAATCATCAGAATAAACACGCAAATCAAAATCAAGTGGCAGCTGTTGTCCTGCACGAATTGGTCAGCATCACATTAGTCTTTTCCATTTATTAATCCCGTAATGGATAACATGTACCTGGAAGAAGAATCTGGCTGGTCTCTTTTAATGCTACCGCCAACTTCCTTCCATGAAACCGCTGTGAAGTTTGAACCGAATTTCCTGGGAACAAAAGAGGAGCAAGTGTAAAGAAATTACCTTCTACCCATGCAGTGGTAAGAACACAAAATGAATCTGAATATCCCATGCAAACACCGAAGGGATAAGGTTAAAGGTTATGTCACTGGAACGAGGAAACCAAAACTACAAGTGGTTTCTCAGTTGCATAGGTTTACTTGGTGTAGTTACTGAAAAATTAGAGGCAGAAAATGCACATTGCCGTTTTAGACATCTCAATTGGCAGGAGCAAAAACTAAGACTACTAGAGGTATAAAAACAGAGGTATAAACAACCAGCTTGCATGATGGTTGGGTCACATTAGAGTATCCATGTGGCATCAGGGAGGAGAGCAAAGAGAAATACACTGATAATTTATGATTTTCATATAACCAACCAAATGTCACCACTGTACAGAGAGCTAACACAACAGACAAAAAGCACAACCTATTACACAGATCAAAAGATAAAGCAGCTAAATGACCGACGACTGCAGCAACAAGCTGATAACCAGGCAGGACTCTGAGATATCTAGAAGCCATTCATCTCCAGAAGGTAAGTGCGTCTCTTCATCAGCGCCTTTGCAGCAAACTTGAATGGTCCATCAAATGCTCCAGAGACGAATGCATCCGTTTCCTTACGGCTGATATGGCCGCCATTGCTTCCCTCAGTCGAGGGCTTGATAGCAACCAACGTAGCACCCTGCAAGGCAATTCCTCCAGGCAGCTCGAGATATGGAGCGTATTTCAGCTTCATGTTACAGGCTGGGACCTGAGTCCTGTTGGAACATGCTGAGGCCGACAACTGGTTTTCTCTGAACTCCTTCAGCTGCTCTGCTCCCATGCACAATGTGCCCTGGCCATCGGCATCAGTCAGTACCAAGCTCACGAGTGTAGGATGGTCCTTGATGATTGACCGGAGAAGATAATGCCTTGTTGATGCTGCAATCAGAGAGCTGATTGTCCACACGACACGGAGTTTGAGCCCACCATTGGTATAGAAAGACTCTGGCATGCTTCCATTGTCCTCTGATGATGGCTCATGCTCTGCACCAACAGGCTTGCGGTCAACCCGGGTACCCCCCAAAATCACACAATTTTGAAGTGTACTTCCATACTCCGCCCGCCATTTCAGGAGAACTCCATCCTCAGTCCCAACATCTCCAGAAGGGAGCTCAATCTGAAGATTCCTTATGTGCGTAAAGTTGCAGAGCACCTGGGCTGGTGAGTGTTGCGCGAGCTGTGGGAAGAGCGGTCGTCCAGTGCCATTTGGACTGCGAATGTTGTGGAACGGCTTAATGATTATGAACAGCATCAGCTTCAGGAAGTGTGAGAGGATGTTCCGTGGCTTCGGCGAGGACAGGTTGAGCGTGTCCTCGGCGTCGCCATCAACCGTCACGACACGGTCAATCTTGACGCACACATCATGGACAAGGGGAACAAGCCCATAGAACCGCTTCGATACGGCAGAGAACCGGCCAAGCGACCGCACATCCTCAACCTTGTTGAGGATCAGCAGGACAAGCGAATCCGGCAGGCAGTCGAATCGGTCGACCTCGAACTCAAGCACCGGGTCTGCGTGGATTCGAGCCTTGGGATGCATTGCACGGCCGGAAGGTCACGCCTTCTGTACCACCGCAGCAGATCAAACGCCGCCAAGATTGCCCAGAAACGGAGTGGTATCTTGCAACGGAAATGGCAAAGCAAGCTGCTCAACCTTGGCCTCTCAGAATGGCTCACGCAATGGTAGCAACAACAGCTGGTCAAATCGACGCAACTACCTGGATAAAACGAGAACAAGAACTACAGTAGTAAGACTAAGAACACAGATGAGAAACAAAAGATGCGTGAATAGAGTGTTGAGGGATTAAAACAACATGCATAAAAACACCATAAAAAATCAAAAAGAACTGAGCTAGTATCCAACAATGATATATATACCTCAGTCGCCACCAGCGCAGCCGTTGCGCGAAACCAACCAACGCAGGTGAGCAAATCGACCGCGAAGCTGAACCGACCCTTCCCAAAAAAAAACAGTTTTCTCGCCGGAACACGACCGGATCCGACGCCGGCGATCACCGACCGGCACCTTGCCCAGGGAACCGCCCGAGAAACAGCCTGACCAGGCGGCCCCTAGCCCCCAAAAGCCTGCAATTTTCCACCAAAGCGAGCGCGGCGCAGCCTCTCCGACGAACCGAAACACCCGAGGGCTTCGATTCGGGAGGCTTTCGGTGCGAATTCAGCGAGACTAGGGTTTATAGGGGATGAGAAATTGGGGGATATTTTTTCCTCTCCTCTGTGCTCAGCGACAGTTTTTTTCTGGTGCAGAGGAAGCGCTAATGCTCTTCTTCTCTCGCACCACTCGATTCGACGCGGCTTTAATATTGTCTCGGAGTCGGAGGTGGTGGCGCCGTTAATAGCTAACGGCTCCGCGCCGTCCAGTCCACGTCAGCGGCAGTGAAGCTGTGATGGGGTTTCATTCTGTACTCTCCGTGGTCCACTATGTTTTACTATTTTTTTTTGCGGAAACTATGTTTTACTAATTAAAAGTGGAAAATTCTAGACCCATTTAGAACAAAGAGACTTGGGAGAAAAAGAATAGAGAGTTGCAATTCTAAGGGAAAACTCTTATCCATGTTTTTTGGATCATAGAGATTGCATCGAAAGAATTATATGATGAAAAAAATTCTATAGAATGTGGAGAATTCCAAAGAATCTTCAAATAGGAATCCATTTTCTAATTGGCTTCGTATCTGGTAAGTTCTATTTTTCTCTTTTTTTCTCTCTATCTAATTAAGTATTCACTCCATTCAAATATATTCGTATTTGGTGAGTTCTCTTTTTTTCTCTTTTTTCTCTCTAATTAAGTACTCACTCCCATTTAAATATATAAGGAGCACTTGGGTTGTTCAAGTTCAAACTTTGACAAACAATTCAATAATGTGTAAGTTATGTGACACAAAAGTAATATTATTGATTGTAAAGACACTTTCTTATGATTGTGGTTTTGTATGGAGGCCTCCATTTGACGAGCAGAACACCCTTTGTGCGTAGAAGCAGAGATCCCATGATCAGTATGCCACCACGCACAGTCGAACTGATATCACAAACATCCATGCATAACGGAACATAGTTGTAACACCTCAATTTTCCGAAACCTAAAATTAGGGCCAACAAAAACTTTTTGTGAATAATGCTGATTAAATTACACCATAATTAAAATTTTTAAACAAATCATGCCTCTGTTAAAACCCTAAAGTGTGACAACCAAAACCCTTCCCCTCTGTTCTTGTTTTCTTTGATCCCTGCTTTGTCGGAACTCTGTCCGACAAGGAATGCAAACCTTGCCCTATCCTTTGTCTCCCTACGTGACTGACCACCTTGCCATCTCGCCACGATTACACCTTCGGCATCTCCTCCCCTCCCTCCTCGTCGGTGCAACCTAAAACCACACCTGCCGCTAAGTGCCCACCCGGTACTTCGGCGGAATTGAAACATATACCCATCTTAAATCTTCTCCGAATGACCTAATCTTTTGCCACCAATTTCGATATGACCTATCGCGAGTATGTGCAAAAATATACTGCTTTTATGTATATGCACATACGCAAAACCCTGATCCATTCCTTCCGAGCAACGAATCAAAACCCTAAACCCTCTTTTGGCTCTGCCACAACTTCATACACCTGCATATGGATATCTCAGTGGCAGCAGTCAACCCAACTCTCCGTGACTGCACATGTCTATTCCGTCCGCATACAAACCCTATATACGCTGAAAATTCCAAGTGTATATATATACATACACCCCACACCCTAATTTGTATTTTCTCAGTAAAACCATAACTACCATGGTATCCCTCCCTCTACTTACCCATGTCATGTAAATATCTTTTCACTTCTACCATGTTACATGCCAGGACGTAAAATATCCGCCCGTTATATTTCTACCAAATAACCATTTAAACCATTCATCTTCTTACCATAGTCAACACCCTCTTTATCGTTCGCCATACCCACCCATCGCTCGGACATGAGCGTTATGTCAATCCTTGTGCATGTATATGAATACATATTTTCCCCAGGAACTATGCCACCTTTTCTCTCTCCTAGTAACGAGTTAAACCTAAACCTAACCCATAACTCTATACATCCAAATACTCTTCGGAAAAACTCCACAATAATTCCACCACACCCCCTAATATTCCAGAAACCTAAATGTACAAAGATATTTGCATATCCAATTCAAGAGTATTTGATGAACTCCATAAATACCTTTGCCCTAAACGTTTCTCCGTAAAATCATACCAAAAACACCTTTACTTTTTCTCAGCCAAGCCCAATATCTTTTTCCTAAAGCTGAACAGCCCCTCTCCCATGTGTGCCCGAATGCTTTTAACACCAGCACCTCACCTCACCCAGCCTCAAAGTCAACCTTTCCCTGAGCAATACCAGCAGCCCTGCGCCATTTTCTTTTCTACACACTGCCTCCAACTCCCTCACTGCCGCACCATCCAGCAGCAGCAGCCTGCGCCCCATCCTTTCTCCACGCCATTTCCTTTCCTTTCCAAGCAGTACCACAGCAGCTCACATGCGCCCCTTTAAAGCCATACCGAGCTGCCTCACCTCCCCTTCCAGCTCCCTGTCCTTCCTCCCATTTCTTTACTAACCAGACCAGCAAACCAAGCCCATTTCTTATCTCCCCTGCGCAGCAACAACACTTTTCCTACCATGCATGGGCTGCAGTATGCCTCCTTTCAGCACATGCATCTACTGCAGTCCACTGCCCCATCTTCTCCTTTCTTATCCTCAGTCTTTTCTCTCTGAGCAGTCCCAGCAACAGCCAACCATTGTTGTTCTTTTCCTGGTTTCCTCCTTGCTCCTTGACTCGCAACAGCTGAGTTCTTCACCAGAGCAGCCGAGCACCGCAAACCTCCCTCAAGCTTCCTTACAACAGCCAAGCAGCTCCTCCTGCCCCTCCCCATTGGCTTCAACCCGAGCTGAGAGCTCCACTGCCCCTCTTCCTAGCTCCGGTCACTCCCTCCATCCCTCCTGGCCGAGCCACCTCAAGCTCCCAACTCGAGCTCTCCCTTATCCATCTTCTTCCCCACTCAATTCTTGCCAAGCTACCGGAGCAAGCCCCCCATTTCTCTCAGCCGCCCGAGCTGCCTTAGGACCAGCCCAGCTCCTCGTTTCCTCTTTCTTCCTGAACTCCAGTGCCCTCATTTCTTCTACCTCCGAGCAACCAGAGCTTCCCTAGCTAGTCCTCGTTTTCCTTTTTCCTCTTCGGTTCTTCCCAACACCGGTTCACTCCTCCATCCTTCCTAAGCTAAGCTGCGGTTGAACATCTTCCCTGCCCCTTCTGCTTATCTCCCCAACGCCAGCTCCAGACCGGGCTACCTCCTTTCCCCGAGCTGCTCCTGCTCGCCCCTATACTGCTGAGTCTGCCCCCATTACTCCCTCCTCATCTCTAGCTCAGTTCTTCTCCTGAGCGTTTCCCTTCTTCCCCTCCTCCTCGTGCTGCTGGCCGAGCTTCTTCCCTCTCTCCTCCCCAACCTGAGCCACCAGCCCGAGCTCCCCTTTATTTCCTCCACACCCGAGCGACTCAAGCTCCCAATCCGAGCTCCCCGTTTCCCCCATTTCTTCTCCTCCCTCAATCTTCCAACTGTGCTCCTCCCTTTGGACCAGCCCCACGCCACCATGGCCGACGAGCCCCGCCTCCCCTCGCTCCTACCACCGTCGGGTGTGCCACCGGTCGTCGCCGGCGACCACAACCGAAGGGGCCGCTGCATCAGCTCTTCTCCCCAGCCCCGCTGGTCTCGGTGCGGTTCTTGCTGTTGCCGCTCGCGCAGCCACCGCTCCGGCCGCCACGGCAGCAAATCTCCCACCGCGGCAACGCATTTTCTTCCCCGCGGCAGGCTTTCCCCAAAGGCGGCAGTACCGCGGCAGCACCAGCCCACTGCGTCGGTCTCCACCGCGGCAGCCCCGGTTGCTGCCACGGCCACTCGCCCTCCAACACGGCAGCTCCTCCCCTTTTCCTCCTTTGCTCCACAGTCCCTGAAGCCTGCCTTTTCTTTCCCCAACAGATGGACCTTGGGTGCATCAAAGCCCTGCTAAGGTCCAAGACCAGCCGTCCGAGTAATCCAAGCCGTTCTTTTTCTAATCCTTTCTTCTCTCGTCTCCAGCAGCAGTTTTCCTTTATGCCTGTCCTTTTAAGTAAACACCAAGCAAAATCGTCTCTGGAAATAAATTCAACTGGTATATATATAGTTTAGTATACATGTGTCATGCAGCCCTAATCATATTGTTTTCGTGCTAGGCATCTTTGAAGCTTTTATAACTTGTGAGCACCAGTGAGCTTAATTTTCTTTTCCATACTTATCTAAAATCAAACCCCAGCTAATGATGCAGGTTTTATGATTTTTGGAACTAATCTGAATTACAGAATTGAATCTATGTTAATTTGGATATAGTTAGTTTATATACAAGTTATATAGCCATAGTTGTTTCTGTAATTTCTTATAAGCATGATATTAAATCCTATTAAACCTATAGTTTTCAATAAGACCATATGAAACCCTAGGTTAATCCACATATACACCTACAAGTTCCTATAAACATCTAAACCTTGGTAGACATATCCAAAAACCCTTAGATAAACTATGCAAGTTTTCCCAAATGTTCCATAACCCTCTGGACCAGAAAGTGTTAAACATTTAGATCTTGATCATATTGAAAACAGTAAGGAAATTAAAGGTATGCTAATAACTAGACAACCTGGTAAGTGCTCGTATATTTTACTTACCCAAATACCAACTTAACCCCACCCCAAAAGCTTTAATTAATTCCCTAAAAATCCTTTAGGAGGTATAACGTCCCTGAGCCTCGCTTTTATAAATGAGCTAAAAACATCTAGACGTTAATAAGACCTTAAGTCATATGAACTCTAATTTTCCAAATATGCGTCAAACCCTAATTCATGCGATGGTAACTCTTCTCACCCCCAAAAATATCCTAAAAGTTCTATGAGTCCAGATTGCATAATGTAAGCTTTCAGGTATATATGTTGGTTCTTATCTGGTTCTTCCTCGCACCGTTAGTGATTCGCTGTCTTTCTCGACGTGTAGTTGCGACGCGGCAGTACCTCACACGCAGGATCTCCGATGTTGTCGTATCCAATTTGCGACCGAGATTCGGCCGATAACGCCAGGCAAGCCCTCCGCCCTTGACCATGTTGTAACCTAGATTTACAAAATGTTATGTTGTTTACGAAACATGCATGCTATGTTTTATTATCGTTATTTTATGTAGCATAGTTATACCGATGTGTAGAAAATCCTAGTCCGACCCTGAATTCCTTGTAGCCCGACCCTGAATTCCTTGTAGCCCTAAGGACTATGTATTCCAGAAATCTTATCGGAATACTTAGGGTAGTGTATATACATATATACATGCTTAGCCCTGCCGTAGTGAAATTAGGGTTTTAAAAAGGAAAAGTGATAACACCCTACATTTCATGTGGTGAACTTTTGAGAAACAGACCGTCGCGTCCAGAGGTGCATGAAGGTAGCATAGCCATGGGTTGGTATGTTTTACCGTAAATGGTTTTGCGAAACCGAGCTGAAAATGGAGAAGATTTTGATCCGGGTCGGTAATGAAGGATGCGAGCAGGGAGTTTGTTAAAGAGCGAGGTAAGGCCCGTCGTGGTTCTCGCTGCCCGTTTACGGGAGTGTGTGAAGTCCTTCTCGGATCATCTAAGGACCGATCTTAAGTGCCGTTTGGCCAAGTCTTACCGTGCGGCCACATATCCTTTGTGGGAAGGACTTGACATAGTACCCGGCCTAAACTAGCATGAACCCGTGGGCAGTTAGTAGTGTGCAGATGGGGTGGTGTAACCCCTGTAGAGAACAAAGACAGCAGTTTAGCGAGGTATTGTTCGCCACAAAGTTGGAACACCAACCTGCTTGTAGCGATGTTACTGACTCAAGCTAGGTTTGGGACATGTTCTTCGGACGGGTTCATGGCTGGGTTCACACCGGCGAAGGGTCTCGTTGTACTAGCTCTGGTAGTATACCAGGGCCCGGTATGCCCAGAGTGACCTACATCGTGTGGGTAAAGCCGTACCACCTCTGTAGAGGGTCAAAACTATTCGAATAGCCGTGTCCGCGGTCATGGACGAACTTGGTCGGGCCACACTAAAGTAGACTGGCTTTCAAAGTCTAAAAAGGTTCTGGGTTATGGGTTTAAGGACGCGATCCGCCGTGTTCGCAGGGCAGCATGCCAAGTTCCCGTTGTAGCGGGAAGAGTGAAGAAGGGATTTCCCCGTGGACTCGGGCAAACCCTAGAATCCCCGTAAGGACGAGGCGAGCTGTGTCTCCCTGTGGAACCGGGCGATTTTCGTTGGCATCCCCGTAAGTACGAGGCGAGCTGTGTCTCCCTGTGGAACCGGGTGATTGTCGTTGGTATCCCCGTAAGTACGAGGCGAGCTGTGTCTCCCTAAGGAACGGGCGAATACCGTGCTTTGCCGTTGTAGTGGAAAGCACAGAGATGAACTCCCCGTTGTAGCAGGTAGAGTGATTCAAGCAGGTATCCCATCTCGCTGCGTCGAGATGTTTTGCTAAAATTGCTTTTATATCTATTTACGTATATTCCAAATGCAAACTTACTTTCCCGCATAACATGAAACCTAGGATAGAGCCAATTCCTTGATAATTCCCTTGCATGCATGTATCTGTGATAAACCCCTGGTGGAGTGCTTGCGAGTACATTCAATGTACTCACCTGGCTTGTTGATTTGGCCAGACAGAAGGTCGACCGTTCGAAAGCAACGGCGGTATCCGCGATAACTAGGGCGAACCCCAGTCAGTTGCCTGTTGGGAATGGTATACTGGTGGGCCCCATCACCACTTGATTTCCGCTGCAAGATTTCTAGCCGTTGGGCTAAAGGTATAGTTTTTCGATCTTGAAGACCGGATTACGTATTCTATTCTAATAAGCGCGTGTATGATTTTGATACACAGGTAAGCTTGTGGGTATCGGCTACTGATCCAGGGACCGGTACCGTAAACACAAGGGCTTATCCGGCCTTAAAACCGGTACGCCACAATAGTACTACACAATGTAAACCTTATGGTTGAAGTCTTAGACATAAATGCCACAAGGGCTGAACATCAAATAAGTCTTGCAGTGGAAATAGCATAAAGAAAACTTCAAGGCCCAACGATATGCCAAGCCCACATGCAACCGACTGGGGAATACGCCCTAGATCTCATAGTCGTCGTCGCAGAAGTCGTCAGTATTATGATCTTCACCCACATATAGTCCAATGAACAATCTAGGTGAGTACATTGAATGTACTCGCAAGCACACACGAGGAAATGATAACAAATGTGCATGCAATGCTCTGTACAAAGGAGAGCTCTATCTTAGATTGAAGTTATGTGAAAACTAAGTTTTCATTTGCAATAACATAATTAATTTTACAAAATAATAAAATAAGTATAAAGAAATTTAACCATGTAGTAACAAGTAGCATAATAACAACATCATCACGGCTCCAACCAATATCCTTAGCTCCAACTAAACTTCATGTAGCTCCTACTACTACACTAGTGGGTTGCTCTGAATCCCACATCCTTATTCACATCTCTCACATTTCTAAGTTATTTTGAAAACAGAGTCTAACCAAGTACAGACTGATCAAGTTATGTCCATGTCTGAAGACGCTGCTATTTGAATGTATTTTAATAGTCTGAAAAAGTTGTATAGTTTTACCAACAAGATGTGAATCTCTCTTGTTGCTAGGATCCGACGAGCACACTTCAAGAGGTGTGCCGATAGGGATATCACAATGAGGATTTTCGCTCATCTAGTCCTAATGACGAGCCTGCCAGATGGGCTAAGCCCACCGTTAACTTATTATTGCTATCGACGATTGTAACTCCCTAATTTCTTCATCATGTTTATCGTGTGCATCATGGCATTCACGTATAAGTGAAAATTGAGAAGAATTTTGAGCTTTTAAAATGTCGAGGAAAAACCTTTAAGAATAGGAGAAAACCCTAATGAGGAGAGGGATTCAATTTCCAAAATTCAGTTTGGACTTCAAAATTCATAAATAAATTATATTGGATTGTATTTCAAATATCTCTATATGTGTGATGAAATTATAGACAAATTTTCGAACTATAAAAATTTGGTTTCGAATTGTCTAAAAAGAGTAAAATATAAATGAAAACAGAAAAAGGAAATTCAAATAAAAAGAAAAATAAAAACCTAATCTAAGCCCCCCGATGGGCATCCCAAGGCCCATTGTCTTCTCCCTTCCCCCGACTGGGCCGGCGGCCCAGTCTCCTTCTCCCCACAACCCACCTGGCTTCCCGCCTCTCCCCCTCTCGGCTAGGCCGAGCAGCCCAGCATTCTCCCCGCCTGGGCCTCCTCTTCTTCTCCCGGCCCACTTCCTCACCCCGGCCTGGCCCGCCTCCCCCTTATCCTCATCCCGTCGCCCCCTGCCTTATCCTCTCCCCGCCACCACGAGCTGCTCACGCAGCAGCTCACCTGCCGCCATAGCGAGCAACCTGGCCACCTCCTCCTTCGGTCCCCACGCTGCCCTTCCCCCTATTTCTCCTTCTCCCCCCCTCCGACAGAGCCCCCCCGTCCTTTTTCCTCCCTCGGCTCCTCTCTCCGTCATACCCTGCTCACCGCTAACGACGTCTGCCGTCCCGTCGCCCCCAGCCGCCGACCACGAAGCGCCACTGCCTGGGCTTGCCTCGCCTCCACCCCGATGTCCGCTGCCTCGCCTCGACGCCCTCCAAGCCCCACCACCCCCGACGCTACCCACCTCGCCACCTGAGCTCCCGGCGACCCCGCCCCCACCTCGCCGCCCGCCTCGGTCCGCCGCCTCCTCCCATCGTCCCGCCTCGCGTCGTGCCTTGGTAAGCCGCGCCGCCGCCTTGCCTCACCGTCGCTGCCGCCGAAACCACCGCCATCGGCGGCGGCACTCTAAATTGGCCGGGTCCCGACCACTTTAATGAGCGCATTAATGCCCCTTAATTATGTCGTTAAGGCATAATTACCGTGATTAATTAGTAAAATGACACATTAATGAGGGCACTTATGGCTAAGTGTAATTAATGCTAATCCATATTAATTACTGTTCAGACATCATTAATGCTAATGATTGGTAATTAATTCTAATCCGATAGATTAGTGACTACAATTATTAGCTAAACAGTGCTATAAATGAGGAATTTAATGCTTAGTCTATGACACCTGGGCCCCACACATCAAAATTAATAAAAAAGAAAAGAAAGGATAAATATATGACAAGTGGGCCCCACCTGTTATAGATTTAGTCAACTTTGACCTGAGTTGACCATGGGGCCCACATGTTAGCCTCTGCTGCTATTTGAATTATTTAATATTATTTTTATTTACGTAGTAAATTGATTAAATCTCAGAAAAATCATAATAAATCTATTTCTAATCAGAAAATACAAATAATATATCAAAATATTCAAAAAAATGAGATCTACCTAAATATGTCATTTTCATACATATTTTCATGCTAGGAAAAATTTAAATGGCTAAAAACTCAAATTAAGGTTTCCCGATTAGCCGGAGATCGTCGGATCGTGATATCTCGAGCGTCCGGACTCCGATTATATCGATTCCACTTGTATTAGTCTTTATTTTGAGTCTTCTATGCCATGACATGCATTTCATATCATGCTGATGTTCATCATTGTGATATTTATTCTTACGCCTTCTTCTTCTGGTGTTTTCGTTCTTCCCAATAGAGCCGGAGGGTTCCAAAGCGTATAATCCCGAGCAAGAACAAGATTTAATACCCGAGCCTCAAGGCAAGCAACCCTTTAAACATTTTGCGATCATCCTACTATTTGCAAATTATTAATTGTTTTCAAAACCCTATCGCATGCGTTCAACTTATACTTTCTGTTAAGTGCTAGTTTTATTCCTTGCATAACTTACTTTGTCACTCAATCAACACCACCACACCCCAACCTATTTAGAGTAGTATAATTGTTGCTTCTAAATTACTTGTATGGTTAACGATGCTTAGACATGCTTAGACATGTAGAAGTCATAATTCTTTGGATGGCAGACAAAACACAACACTCTGAGTGGGTTAAGTGGTAGGTGGGTGTTTATCGGGAAGTAACTAATGAACTTGATTAATAATGATCTGACTTAGACGAGAGGCCATGGCTGGGAGCATGGTGGGTTGTCTCGTTTTTCCCACAAGGATCGGTTCCCGGTGTCCTTTTGAACCAAGATTTACGTACTTCTACACGGGTGGTATAATGGGCCACCTACAACTGAATATTTTGTCTAGACTTGAGTTATGAGCTGCTTAGTTTGCCGTTTCCATTTGCTGGGTGAGTGAAAAATGATGTGATGTGGTGCCGCAATATAGGTGTAAAGGTTACACACGGTCCGGACCGAAGATGCATCACCTGCTACAACTTTTGGGACCGTGTCGTGGTACCGGCCGGACTGGTGTACACGGATTAGCCTATTAGGGTGGCTCATACTTAAGTCGAAAACATTGTAAAAGTCATGTTCGATCACCCTCTGTTAACACACCTCGTGAAGTGTGTCTTCGGCCTAGCATTAAGAGTCAATCGATACGAACTATTTGAATAGGCGTGTCCGCGGTTACGGAGAGCTTGGTAAGAATCCGCATTGAATTAGACAACTATAATGACACTTTAAAACATGCCAACTCTAAGGATGAGAAGTTAGCGATTGTTTCCTCCCTGGTGGTTGAGGAAGAATCGAGAGTTTAAGTGTACAGTGGTGTGCCATAGATTTCATCATGAAGATTCGACTAATCTCCTTTAAAAATAATTTAGTACTCGACTTTCATCCTACTTAAAGAATATTGTTGAAAGAATAATCAGCTTTCCGCAAAATAGTTGTCACATCCTGATTTTCTGACACCCGAAAATTAGGGCTTACAAAATCTTTTTAGGCTAATAAGTGAGGTCAACCATGCTTTTATCGAAATGTTCTTATATCAAACCCTAGTTTGACCGCATATACATGTGACATATGATCATGCAATGTTTCTCGCCCTCTGGATATTCTCGATGTTTTTGAAATCATGTCATACCTTATGGAACACGTGCATTCGAATCAGAACTCTTACTCGATATAAAACAATTATACCTGTAGGTGCATGTATACGCGCTAACCCTAATGATCCCCTTCCGGCACATCTAAGAAGCCCTAGAGATCAGTAGGTGACCTAATAACCTAAAGGAGGTAGTCGATATGAACACAACTCCTAGGAAAGTATATATGTTCCCCTGTCTCCAAAATCTTAACGTTATCCTGTCTTGGCAAACCCTAGTTGGCATATACGCTAACCCTAACATCCTCTTCCGTGACAAATCAGCAAACCCTAACACTAAAGTATACTCTCAGGACGATTGATCACCAGGCACTGACCCCTCCTTATCTCCAACCCAACATATGGAAACCTTAGCGTCTCCTTTCGACAAGACAACGGGAACCCTGATAACGATTTATGGTCATATGACCTAATTGAAGAAAACTAAGCTTGTGCTAGAATCCTGATCAGTCATATAAGCCATACCTCATCTCGGAGCCCGAAACTCTACTCTGTATACAAACAACACTAGAACCGTCCCTCGCGATAATTCGACACGACCTAAAACAGGAATCTAACCTCTATACTCCAATCAATGTGTTATGGCACTTCCTTTTATCCCTAACATGACATGTACCGCTTCTCTACCTCGGAACCCTAAGCCTCGAACCCTTAGCTTATCCTCTGTTAATAATTCTTTGTTGATCTGAAACACCAAAACTCATATTTCATGCACTTTCTTCAACCCAAAAATTCTACAAAAATTACAGGAAACATATGATATCAATTCACACCAAAATATGAATAACATTAAGGGGTTCAGTGCAAATATTTTCAATACATGCCGATTTCAATTTAAAAACGATCGGTAACTGTCAAATCCTAGGAAAACGTAATCCTTACCTCCCTCTAAGCCTGAGGAGACCTAAGCTCGTCTTGTTGTCCCCTCCGTTTGGCATCTTTCCTCGATTCCTTCTGATGTTGAAGAACAATCGCTGTCGCGAGTACCAACTGTTGAAGAAGATATTCACCGCCGCAGGAACACTGTCACTCCTCAGGACCCTCCACCTTTCCGGGAGACAAAGGCCCCACGCCGGATTTAATCCATCTAAATTATAGATCCAGTTGTGCGGTCATAGTATGTTTTCATATCTTATAGTTGGGTATGTACGGGATGCAAGTCCAATTACCTCTCGTGACCTATGCTGTTTTTCTCACTCAGTACCTCCCTGTATTGCTGGCAACCTCGTGTGTCGTTCCAACCTACCATCTTTATTGCCCTCTGACAATTTCTCTCTTTGTTGACAGCCATATGCCTATTCAACCATCTTGTTCTCTCCCATCAACGGCTATTGATTAAACATAGACGATGTGGCCCTAACAAGGACAGTACGCAGCGTACCTACCCCTGGGTAGTCAAACGGCTACCTGAGGCCGACCCTGCCTTATACCCCCGCCCGTGCCACCTTTCTTCCTTGCCAAACTCTTTCTCCGCCAGACAAGTCCCTCACCCTTGGTGCTTCTCCCCCTTGTTTCCCCTTTCCCCTCCTTTATCAGCATGGTACCACAAGGCATTCTTTGCCAAGAAACCACCGTTGAAGACCTTGCCGGTTTCACCGATGTCCTATGGACCATAGCTCGGCAAGTTCTTGGGGCAACACGAAGACCAGAGTATGAAGTATACCGCAGCCCAGATTCTGACACCGTACCAGAGTTTTGGGCCGACGTTCATGTCTATCCCGCCAGCACTAATCCAAGCGCGCCGTTCAGGATCTACGGAAGATCTATGCCTACCCCAACAATGGCTATTCAGATGGCCACATGGGAGGCCATCTCCCTTCTTCGCCATCAAGTTCCCGACATGAACCAGAGAGCTTTCTTCTTCTACCCCCGCCGTGTCCCTGGAGTAGGCACACGGTTTATCAATCCACCTCCGGACGAAGACGCCGCAGTAACCCATCTTTTCTATTATCTGGTCGCTCAGCACGACCTCCTCACCCATCTAGTGGAGTTCTGGATCTTGTCGCAACGGAGCTCCACCCCTCTGCATTCTTCGTCCGCTTCCAACAACTCCTCGGCAACATCCGCCTATGCTCCTAAGATAAGTGAACATCCTTTGCGAAGCGTGCGAATGGTCGAGGAGGGCACCCGTCGCCATCGGTGCAATGCCGCTCCTCCACACCTTCCAAACCCTTCGGAGCATTGGAAACCTCAGGAAGAAGTTGTTCCACCCCAAGTCGCCCACCCAGCCTTAGTCCAGGCAAGCGATGCGCTTCGAGTATGGGCTATCCAACTCAGAGTGTCCAGATACTTGTGTGTTTTTTATCGCTTTGATGTTTGCGATCGGGTTTTTCCTCGTGCCGATCGGCACTAGGACGAACTCGTTCGATGTGCTCGTAGACGCCTGGTTGCGTGTTATGTTGGTTTTGTTGATGTTTTATTGGAGTTTTCAGTGGGTCTTCTGATCCTAATAGAACATCGTGTGTTGCTAAAATGTTTTCTCTTGTGTAATAAACCAAACCCCCACATTGTCCCTCTCCTCGTGGTGCTTTTCTACTGCATCGACTGACAAACGGAGACAAACACAGTATAGGCAGAACAAGAAAGAGGCAGTGATCTGGCAGAGCCAATTCTGGCCTGACCAGTATACACCATAATTAAAAAGCCAAGCCTCTCTCAATCACCACTAGAACCCAGAGTGCGAACGCATTGTTCAATAGTTCAACGGTCGCCTCGTCTGTACCAAAACACTCCGTTTCGCCTGCCATGCCTGAATCTTTTCTTTTGCCAAAGCTTGTCCACACGGCGCACCTGAGGCGATCACCGCATCTGACCCCCACCAGAAGCCGGTCGACCAGTACCAATCATCCGCACTTGCCTTAATGCCCCAGATAGTGCGAATCCATGACAAAGGATGAAATCCGCACCATCCTATTGGATCGGTCAGAACAGCACCAGCCACTGAAGGAAAATGATGGTCATCTGAGGACAAGGGCAAATCTGATATTGCGGAATAAACCATACTCAAAAATTTTAAGGGGGGGTAGTCTCCATTTGCATGGATGAAAAGTTGATCGATAAACCACGAAGCGAAACGAAACCCTAGATTCCACCCATGAAGAAGAAAAGACTAGCACGGAATCAATGAAGATTTCCGCAGCAGAAGATCATGCAGCTTCGTCTCTATTCTTTTCCTCCTAATCTATCCGAATCTCGAGGATGAGATTCTTTTTAAGGGGGGTAGGTTTGTCACATCCTGATTTTCTGACACCCAAAAATTAGGGCTTACAAAAACTTTTTACGCTAATAAGTGAGGTCAACCATGCTTTTATCGAAATGTTCTTATATCAAACCCTAGTTTGACCGCATATACATGTGACATATGATCATGCAACGTTTCTCGCCCTCTGGATATTCTCGATGTTTTTGAAATCATGTCATACCATATGGAACACGTGTTGGAAATATGCCCTAGAGGCAATAATAAAATTGTTATTATTCTATTTTCATGTTCATGATTAAGTTTATGTTCTATGCTAAAATTGCATTGGTTCTTGAATATGAGATTCAGAGGAAAACCTAATTGCATGTGTGGAATAATAAACATCATTCAGATCCCTAGTCAGGCCTCTGGACTAGCTCATGTATTGTTGATGATCTTGTTTTCCTGATCATGGGCATTGTTAATGTAACAAGGATGCCGGCAATAATGGGAACACATTGTTAGGGTAACAATGGTGTTGGATAGACCCCTTATGAGATACTGCGAGATCACTTCGTCAATATGTTGTCAGTATCTTCTCATGATGTGTTAACGTTTACTTGCGTCCTTAGACCATGAGAATACCATAGACCCGGATACCGGATGGTTGCTTTGGGGTCATCAAACGTTACGCCGTAACTGGGTAATTATAAAGGTGACTTCCAGGTACACCAGAAAGTATATAGTGGTTCTAGATATGTCAAGACTGGGATTTGCCCATCCGGCGATGGAGAGATACACTCTGGGCCCACTCGGTATTACGGTGTCCAGCATCGCCTGGCCAGGTATTGTGACTAAAAGGTTAGTCACGGGGATACCGGAATACGGAAACGAGAAAAGAGTACAAACCGGTAACGAGGATAACTAGGTATGGTGATCAAGGAGTTGATCACAGGGATACCGTCAAAGTCTCGCCTCGGGTTGTGTAATGTATCGTGAGGCAAAAGGAATTGTATGCGACAATACAAGGTTTGCTCGATAAAGATCTTCGATGATATGTGGGAGTCGTTATGGGTGTCCAGATCCCGCTGACGATTATTGACCGGAATGTATTCCGGACATGTCCACATATACTCGAACCTATAGGGTCACACGCTTAACGTTTTAGCGACATTTAGGAATGCTACGATTTATGGAGAACGAGAGAGAAGGGTTCCGAAAGTGTTTCGAATGATCTCGAAAGTGTTCCGGAGGTCCCGGATGGTTCCGGTGATGTCTGGAAGTGTTCCGGAAAGTATTGGAAGGTTCTAGAAGGTTCTGGAAGGTTCTAGAAGGTTCTGGAAGGTTCTGGAAGGTTCTAGAAATTCTAGAAGGTTCTAGTGGAGTTGGACTCCAACTCCAACAGGGTGTCCCTGCTGGAGTAGGACTCCACCTGCCTAGGGAGAGCTGCCCCAACCCCTATAAATAGAGGGGCAGGGCACCTCAAAGGGTATCCCAAGCAGCCCCAGAGGCAGCCCTAGTCCCTTGGACTAAACCCTAGGCCGGCCATCTCTAGATTGGCCACAGCCTTCTTTTTCTCTCTCTTCTAGATTGGATCTAGTACAGCTGCCGGCGCGCTGCTGCTTCTCCTTCTCGTAGATCCCTGCTGTTCTTGTGTGCTGGTCCACACATTACGGCGGTGTCGCTGATCCGGTACGCGTGGATACCTCGGAGACGTCGTATACTTCGGCGTTTGATCGGGCGAACTATTCACGAGGAGATCGCTCTCGCGGCTGGGAGGTATAACCTAGCTGCGGGAGTCTGCGGACTTCATCGACATCGGTCAACTTCTCCGCTGCATTGACGTGATCGTCGAAGGTATGATATCGTTACCTACACCTCGATAGTGTTTCTTGGTTTGGTTCGTGCGCGGAAAAATTTTGTTTTGCGTAGCGCGTTCCCCAACAACACGTGCATTTGAATCAGAACTCTTACTCGATATAAAACAATTATACCTGTAGGTGCATGTATACGCGCTAACCCTAATGATCCCCTTCCCGGCACATCTAAGAATCCCTAGAGATCAATAGGTGACCTAATAACCTAAAGGAGGTAGTCGATATGAACACAACTCCTAGGAAAGTATATATGTTCCCCTGTCTCCAAAATCTTAACGTTATCCTGTCTTGGCAAACCCTAGTTGGCATATACGCTAACCCTAACATCCTCTTCCGCGACAAATCAGCAAACCCTAACACTAAAGTATACTCTCAGGATGATTGATCACCAGGCACTGACCCCTCCTTATCTCCAACCCAACATATGGAAACCTTAGCGTCTCCTTTCGACAAGACAACGGGAACCCTGATAACGATTTATGGTCATATGACCTAATTGAAGAAAACTAAGCTTGTGCTAGAATCCTGATCAGTCATATAAGCCATACCTCATCTCGGAGCCCGAAACTCTACTCTGTATACAAACAACACTAGAACCGTCCCTCGCGATAATTCGACACGACCTAAAACAGGAATCTAACCTCTATACTCCAATCAATGTGTTATGGCACTTCCTTTTATCCCTAACATGACATGTACCCCTTCTCTACCTCGGAACCCTAAGCCTCGAACCCTTAGCTTATCCTCTGTTAATAATTCTTTGTTGATCTGAAACACCAAAACTCATATTTCATGCACTTTCTTCAACCCAAAATTCTACAAAAATTACAGGAAACATATGATATCAATTCACACCAAAATATGAAATAACATTAAGGGGTCCAGTGCAAATATTTTCAATACATGTCGATTTCAATTTAGAGTTTAGATGGACCTTGAACTGCAACCATACCAAATATTGTTCACAAAATTTTCATAAAATTACACAGCACTCCACATTCTACCAGAGTACCAAATATGCAAAAACATGGATACCTCAAATTCAAAAAAATTTAAATACCAACTATCAAACACCTTGCACCATTCTAATTTTCTCATGAATTCCAGACCTACATCTTAACCAAAGTGGCCAGATATTTTTCCCAATACCTTATTCCTACACTAAGCACACGTGCATGTATTCCCTTCTTGGACCAGAGCTCTCCCTCTTGTCTCGTCCCCCTTAACTCTTATCAACGCGCATTCTGACATTCAAACATTAGGGCAATTCTTCATCTTCTCTGTTCACCCCGATGCCAAATTCCCTGAAAACCATCGAACACCTCACCGCACTCTCTAGTGACACGTATGCCCACGTGCAGAACCCCCCACGCGCGCTCAGACAATGCCAATGCCAATGCGTGCCGGCATGACTGCGTCCAGAGTGCGCACATACACACCTCAGTACGCGCTCCTATGCTAACCAGCGCATCAACCGCCGCTAAGCACTGTGTCAACCGCCACTGCAGCACCGCCCAGCTCGCCCACGCATGCCATAGCATCCTCGCTGCTCCTCCCTGGCCTCGTGCCCCGTCAAATCTTCCATGCTAAGTCACGGCACCGAGAACTAACACACCCCGCGGCTGCCTCACCATCTACCTCCCCGCCAGTCTATAAAAGGGGCAAACCCGAGCTCCGAAGACATCCAAACCACTCCCTTCCACTTTAGCCATAGCCAAAAGCAATTAGAGCCTATACCCTTCTTCCTCCTCTCAAGCAAACTCCAATCCCTTCGATTCCTCAAGAATCCAGACCAAACAAGCCTTCCTACACCAAATTGCTAATCACGTTGAAATCCCCATCTATTTGCGATTCCAAAACTTCTGCCAATTGCCATACGTCCCCACCGGGGCCAAAATGCCCAATACCTCGCCGGCGGGAGCCCCGCCACCCCTTGCCAGACCGGCTTCAAGCGGCAGTGCAGCCCCGTCCGACCGACAGGGGGGCCCGCACCGGCTCTTAGCCTTGTCGAACCAGTAAACACCCACCCCACTAGTAGTGGGCCCCTAGTTCTCTCTGGCCCCGCTTGTCTGATCTAGTGACGGCGCCCCAACCGCAACCGCTTTCAGCACACTAAAGGCGCACTTGGGCTGTCGGAAGGCGTATTTTCAAACTCTCTAATACCCTTGCAACCCATGCAAAACACAAGATACACCTTATTTCAAAGAACAATAGAAATGCTCTTTACTCTTCCTCATACGCACAAAGCGTCCTTTCTCACCAAGTGACATTCGGTAAACCTTTAAAGCATGAAACCCCTTTTATCCCTGGTTTAGGACCACACCATTCCCTAACCCCTAGCTATAGCACCCGAGGCATGTTGTTAGGTAGAAGAAAAGCTAGGCATATACGTGTAAGAAGTTGATCATATATTTAATCTCGCAAAGAATAGTATTAGAAGTATTTAGATAGTTAAGAAAACCCTAGTGAAAACCATGTTCATGCGTGGTCGGGAATCCATAACTCATGCTATATAGCAGTTGCCGGAGGTCTTTTTCTAAAATCTAAGGTTCGAAACCCTAACCGTACCTTTTGAATCTTAACCGATTAAATGAACCAAGTTATCTAAAAACCCTAAAGGCTTGTATGAGCATACGTCTCTCGTAAACCCTAAAACCCTAACTCGTTAACACTTATCCAACAACTCATCAGATCGACCTCATTTCATAGACATGTCATGATTTCTTGGATTTTATTTGGATTTTTCGTGCATGGTATTTATTCGACGCTTTTGCCGTATAGTTGACGGAGTGACGTACATCCGCGGAGAAAAATCCGAGACAACCGCCATCTCAAGATCAGAACCAGGACTCGCCAGGCAAGCTCTTCTTCTTTGACCATGTTGAATCCCATGTTTGCGAAATATTTATTTTATTTACAAAACATGCATGCTATGTGATAGAAATCGGTATTTTATGTAGCAGTAGTTATGTCCGATATGATAGAAACCCTAGTCCGATTCCGTTTCCTTGTCACCCTAAGGACTATATATTCCGAAGAAAATATCGGAAAACCTAAAGGTAGTATATACATATATATTGCTTAGCCCCGCCGTAGAAGAAAAAAACTAGGTTTTTGCAAAGAGAAAGGATTCCCGGTAATCTCAAAAAAGAATAACTTGGGGATGGACTGCTGTGACCATCGAGGATGGGGTCACGGTATAATCCACGGGTTGGGATGTTTTCGAAATAACAGGCAAAAATGGAGATGATTTGGATCCGGGTTAGAAATGAAGAGCGAAAGCAGGAAGGAATTCTATAAGCGAGCTAAGTCCCAGCGTGGCACTTGCGGTCCGTGCAACGGACAAGGTGTGGAGTTTTTCTCGGATCATTTAAGGACTGAACCTACCGTGCCGCTAAACCAGGTTCACCCCGTACGTCCACATGTCCTTTATGGGAAGGACTTGGCTTAGTACCCCGTCGAGTGCTAGTGTCTGGACCCGCGGGCAGTAGGAAGTAGGTGACTAGGCAACTTAAGACCTAGAGAGCCTCTCCTGCAAGGTAGGGAGTTGCTCGACACAAAGGTGGAGAGTCCTATTTTTGAGTCTGCGGGACAAAAATAAAGTTGGGTTACCCACCTAGCGGGTCCGGCTCTGGTATGAAATGGGCGAAATGTCTCGCTGTAATAACCCTGTCAGTATACGTTACAAAGTATACCCAGGGTGACTTACATCTTGTGGGTAAAGCCGTACAACCTCTGCGGAGTGTTAAAATCTATTCGAATAGCCGCGTCCTCGGTCATGGACACAATCTGGCAAAGCCACACATTGGTTACACAGTTTTCAAACTGGGACATGGGTTTAAGGACGCATCTGGCTTGATGAGCATGCAGAGAGAGATGTGAGAGCCCCGTATAATGCGATTACCCGGGAGGAGTGGTTATGAGTGGGACACCGTTCATACAGGACATAATAACGCTATCTGGTGAGAAAGGTGTTATTATTGGACGTCGTTCTACCTGAGGGTAGGAACGGCTATCTATTGAAGGTAAATGGTCGCACCCGTGGCGGACGGCTGAATTGGCAGGAATGCCATTATTGATAGACATGACTCGGCAAGGCCGAATGGTTTTCGAAACTATGCTTTCATCATCTACTTAATTATTTCGGATGAAAACTTACTTTTCCGCACAACATGAGACATAGATTAGAGCCTTCTCTTGATACAACTGTACATGCATTTCCCCCCGAGGGAGAGCTTGCGAATACATTCAATGTACCCACCTGGCTTGTTGATTTGGCCAGATAAGAGGAAGAATTATGCAGAGACCACCGACACCGAATACGAAGGCTAGGGCGTTACCCCCAGTCAGTTGCCTGTGTGGTTCGACATATTGATGGGCAAGCTACCACATGTTTATCTTCCGCTGCTGTTTCAATTCGGCCATTTGGCCTGGTATGAATAATTAAAGATTTTACCGATCATTTCTGTAATCAACTCGGTATTATATGACTTTGTATCAAGTATATTGTGTGTACTAGCTACTGATCCAAGGACTGGTACAGTAAACACAAGGACTTATCCGGCCTTAAAACCGGTATGCCACAATAGTCCACAAATACCCCTTATTGAAACCTGTTGCATCTATTACTAATTCCCTTGTAAGTCTTGCGGAGTATAATTTTTGTACTCACCTTGCAGTTATTGATAATTTTGTGCACAAGAAATCATCCCCTCAACGGATGGTTTCTATGTAGAGATTGACGCCCACGACGACTAGTCGCTGGGAATCCCAGGCAGTGGTCCTGCACAGGGTTCGGCAGTTTGGTTTGTTTTGCTGCCATCTTTTGGCCCTACTTTTTGGCTTCTTAGCCATATTAAACCTTCCACTGTGTAATAGACTCTTTATGTGAATTATGTTATTAAGTTTTAAGAACAACTAGTATTATTACAGTTTCAGTCATAGAGTTGCTGTTGTGATACTTGTTTGTTCTCACCTGCCTCATGTGCCTTGCATGTATGTTATTGAAGCACATGGTGCGGGTAGAGTTTCAGAGTCTATATCATAGAATTGTTAGGTTTAATCACCCCTGTGAAGTGACTCTTCCACTAGGAGTTTGGGAACTATATCATCCTACTCCAGCCGAGCATTAATTTGCTGGGACAAATTTGGGATTGATGTTCCAGCTCAGTGAGAAAAGAGTGAGGAGACCATATCACCCTACTTAATCTGTGCATTAGTTTGCCGGAGCAAGTTCGGGGTTGACGTCTCGGGCTATTGGAAGCCATATCACTCCACTCCTCTTGGAATTGATACCCAAGGGTTGAGGTTGGGGTTGACGTTTTGACTTAGCGGGTAATTTCACTTAAGATTCTCTGTTATGGATTTTGGGTCCCGACAACGATACAAATAAGGTGGGGTTCTTACGTTTGTGTCGAGCAACCTCCTACGCTATGACGGGAAGCCTCTCAAAAGAAGCCTCAACTTACTTTTGCACATCTCACCTAACACATGCAGGTTCAATCTTTAATCCTAAACATGGGTCAACTCCTCTTATTAGGGTATGTGCATGTATGATGTGAACTAGGGTGAGTGGCACTAAGGTTTGGTCCTTAGCTGATTTGTGAGGACTCAATTTTAATGAACGGCCTGTATTTCACTAGAAGTAGTCCCATAATTAGTAGCTACTGCTCACAATCAAATTGAGTATAACATCCATCCAAGAAATAATATGACATAATCAACCATTATAGTCGAAGACTTACATAATAGACCATAGAGGATAAGTAAAAAGTTTTGCAACGGAAGGAAACACGAAGATAACTCCTAGCCCAATAGTATGCCAAGCCCGTAGCACTACTACATAAAACATCAACACTGACGGGCGGAAACCTTTATCAGTGACGGGTACCCGTCCCGTCAGTAACTAATGGTCAGTGGTGACTCGTATTATCAGTGACGGGTAAATTACCCGTCACTGATAAAGGTCATCACTGACGGGTCAAACAATACACTCGTCAGTGATGACATTTTTAGATGCGCGAAAAAAAGTCATCACTGACGGGTAGAATATTTGACCCGTCAGTGATGACTCACATCACTGACGGGTGAAGTATTATACCCGTCAGTGATGACGTTTTCAGAGGCGCAAAAAAAACTGAAAACGTCATCACTGACGGGTATAATACTTCACCCGTCAGTGATGACTCACATCACTGACGGGTGAGGTATTATACCCGTCAGTGATGACGTTTTCAGAGGCGCAAAAAAAAGCCCTACCCGGGCAGTGCCGGGTAGGGTTTCACTAAAACGGCTGTAACTTTTGCATACGGTACCACTCAAAATAACCGTATCGACGAGGCGCATCTGAAAAATCTACACGTCTTTAGACCTGTACAATTTTTCACCTCCAAATTCACCTTCTAAGACTGACTTTTGCCCCTCCGAATGAAACGTTGCCTCTTCCGACCCTCCGTTGAACTTCTTCCCGAGCTCCAAATGCAGTAATTTTTGTGGATTCCGAACCGTGAGGGAGTAGAGCTGCTAGAAAAAATACGAGAAAAAATTTAAAAAATAAAAAATTTCACTCCAAATTCGGCCCCGAACGAATAATCCCCGCTACCGAACCCTCCGTTCCCTCCGTTGAACTTCTTCCCGAGCTCGAAATGCAGTAATTTTTGTGGATTCCGAACCGTGAGGGAGTAGAGCTGCTACAAAAAATACGAGAAAAAATTTAAAAAATAAAAAATTTAGGCACTAGTAGAAGGATGAGAAGGAAGACAAGGGTGGAAGGTTGGAAGGGAGGAGAGGAGGGTGCTCACCGTGACTCCATGGAGTTGGAGAGGAGAAGGGGCCGGTAGTGGGCATGAGGATCTGACAGCGGGATGCTTGAGGAGGGTGCTTCTAGGAAGGAGAGGAGGAGAGGAGGAGAGGAGGAGAGGAGGAGGGTGGAAGGGAGATGGAGAGAAATATGGATCTGGATTTGAGTGGAGTTGAGTGGAGTGCGTTGCACTGAGGTGAATTATATACCCGGCGGGATTCTACAATTTCGAATTTTGAAATTTCGGAGTTGGGCGGGATTCACATCACTGACGGGTCTAACTTCAGACCCGTCAATGATGACTTTTCGTGAAATTTCATGTTTCTGCTGAAGTCATCAGTGACGGGCCGACTATTGTGCCCGTCAGTGATATGCTTGACATCTCTGACGGGTCTAACTTTGGACCCGTCAGTGATGACTTTTCGTGAAATTTCATGTTTCTGCTAAAGTCATCAGTGACGGGCCGACTATTGTGCCCGTCAGTGATATGCTTGACATCTCTGACGGGTCTAACTTCGGACCCGTCAGTGATGACTTTTCGTGAAATTTCATGTTTCTGCTGAAGTCATCAGTGACGGGCCGACTATTGTGCCCGTCAGTGATATGCTTGACATCTCTGACGGGTCTAACTTCGGACCCGTCAGTGATGACTTTTCGTGAAATTTCATGTTTCTGCTGAAGTCATCAGTGACGGGCCGACTATTGTGCCCGTCAGTGATATGCTTGACATCTCTGACGGGTCTAACTTCGGACCCGTCAGTGATGACTTTTCGTGAAATTTCATGTTTCTGCTGAAGTCATGAGTGACGGGCCGACTATTGTGCCCGTCAGTGATATGCTTGACATCTCTGACGGGTCTAACTTCGGACCCGTCAGTGATGACTTTTCGTGAAATTTCATGTTTCTGCTGAAGTCATCAGTGACGGGCCGACTTTTGTGCCCGTCAGTGATGACTTTTCTCCCCTGAAACGGAACATCTGATAGAGTCACCACTGATGTGTATCCGGTTGCCCGTCAGTGATAAGTGATAAGTCTGACGGGCTTTTTCATGCCAGTCAGTGATAAGATATAGTGGATGACCTTTTTTGTAGTAGTGTAGGAATGGTGCTAGTTCTGTGTAGTTACTATTAAGCAAGTACAGGAATGTTGCTCTTCTTTCATATCTGGCCAAATCAATAAGCCATGTGAGTACATTGAATGTAGTCGTAAGCATCCCACAAGGAATGATAAAATATATATGCACAACTTTGTCCAAGAGTAAGGCTCTATCTTAGGTTACATGTTGTGCGGAAAGCTAAGTTTTTGTTTACAATAACAATAATAAATTTGCAAGCAGGGTAAATACACATTGTATATGAAATAAAGAATATCATATATCATGAACATGGCATCTGCCATTCTCACTAGCTTCAGCTAAACTTCTATAGCTCCTATTACTATACTGGTGGGTAGCTTTTGCTCCCACGTCCTTATTCCCATATCCAACATTTTCAAACTTTTGAAAACTGAGTCTAACCAAGTGTTGCATTGTCCAAGTTATGTCTATTTGGGGACACGGCTACTCGAATAAATTTTAACACTCTGCAGATGTTGTACAGTTTTACCCACAAGATATGAATCTCCCTTCTTGCCAGGATTCGATGAGCACACTTCACAAGGTGTGCCGGTAGGGATATCACAATGAGGCTTTTCACTTATCTAGTCGTAACGATGAACTTGCCAAATGAGTCATTCCTAGCAGTAGCACGCTATCACTAAACCACGACACATAGATAGAGTGCAGATTCATCTTTCTGTCGAGCAACTTCCTACATTAATCCATGAGAAGCTTCTCATAAAGTTACACCACTCGTATACACTTTTCACCAATCATCTACAGGTTCATTCGCTAGTCCTAAACAAGATAATGGGCCAAGCCCATCCCATAATAGGCATGTGAACATACGATGTGAACTTGGATTAGCGACACTAGAGTTCGGTCTTTAACTGACCTGAACAGGACTCCATCACCTTCATCACTTGTGGGCTACACCACCCACATGCAAACACCTTAATTTACATGAGTAAGTATCATCTCAACTTTCAACAACAAGCTCCATCTCAACCAACAACGAACTCCACTTCCATTTTCACGCTCGGATCCAAATCCTTCATCACCATCACCATTTGATTTTGATTTTTGATTACAAATAATACTTTTAGAAACTTCCCTTGGATAATAAATGTCATCCGAGGGTCCCACAACAATTCCCATAAATAATTGAGACAAATGTCAAAACTGGCTCAAATTCAAATATTATACTGGAGGCCAAGATATTATTTTGGAATCTGGTCTGGATTGATGTCAGAAGGCTTGTGAAAGTTTATGGGAAATTTTAGAGGCAAAAAGTCCAAATGTGATAATAGAACATTGAATCAGCATTATTTCAAATTTTGAATATGAAAATAGAAATATATTCAAAAAAATTTCATTGTTTAGAGATGGGATGGAAAGGTGATAAATATTTGAATAATCATATTTCACTGGCTTTTAGGAATATTTTCTCAAATATTCAATAGAGAGGTTTAGGAATATATATGTTGGGGGAAAAGATAACATTAAATATAGGAAAAGGGAAAAAAGAATTGAGAGAGAAAAAGAGGTGAGGCTTGCCCACTTGTTGATGGTGAAAGATATATCCAAATTTTTGGGTGGACTATGGTACCAACTTCATATTTAACGAAATCAAAATTCAAACTATAAAGCTTTAAGATCTAATTAAATAAGCAAAAACATTTAAGTTTTTATAAACTCATATTTTCTCGTTATTAAAAACCAGGATGTGATGAATCTACCCCCTTTAAAAGGAATCTTATCCCCGAGATTTAGATAGACTGGAAAAGAGAGGTATAGCTGGAAAGCACTTAGGCTAGATCTGAGGATGTGGGTGATTGATTACTATCCACAAGGTCTTGATCATACCCTAGTTGACTCATCCACCAACAAGAGTCAGTTAAATAAGGTCTATTAATCTTAGTTCATTATTGGCCACTCATGATCCACTTAGCTTCACAGGGATCTCAAGCAACACTCCTGTTGAGAGTTACCACTAATATTGTTATACTTGATCTATCATCCATTTTTCATTCGTCATTTAGAGATCTCCCAACATATCCTTGCAACTAGTTCTAATCCAATGAGGATGTCATTTATAGATCTGTCTTCACTCCCTTTCAGTGAGGATGTCTGAGGTGAAGCTCTTGGAATAGAATGAAGAAAACCCCTGCGTGGTCCACATGGCAGCGCCAGACGGCAAGAAGACATAAAAAAATGTCAATCACGAGATTGAATGAGTTTGACAACCGTGACACCATAGTCAAATGAGGTTACTTCTTACTTGATCTTGAAGGAGGTTCCCTTCCCAAGTCTGGATACTTGGAAGGAGCCTTTCCTTCACTTTGGGACGACCTCCTTCTGTACCATAAAGAAAAGAACCAGAGATTTTTACCCACTGGCACCTTGTCCTCTGAGGTCCTGTACTTGCGGGTCCTAGATGCTACGGTCTCCCCATTTGACTCAATTAAAGGACCACCGAAAGCCTTCAACCTAGTGGTGGTTTTTGGCACACATCTTCTGAAGCTTCCTTGGGAAGCTGATGGCTATTGCGAGATCAGCATCCTCGCTAGACCTCTTCTCCTTGGTCTGCACAAGGGAACTTGTCATGAGACATGCCAAAATATCAAAATAAGAAGAGGTTGAGGGGGGAATCGATCACCTGTAGCTGGTTCCAAATGTGTCCGAGTTGACAAAAATCTTACTGAGGGGTTTGTCCTTCAGCACCTTGATGGGGGTAGGATCCTTGAATTCCTGAATGCGAGGTATAAGCCTCCCTTTTTGACATCACCAGTCTACAGACATTATTAAATCAGTTTGATTAATCAACAACTACGAACAAATAGGGGGTATATTCACCAAAGAAATACCTGCTATGTGTAGACTCTCCATGTCCTCGAGGAAATAGAGGTTGCAAGCGAGCTCTTCTCTTGCCTGAAGAGGGTAGATCTAGTACTTGAAGAAGTCAAAAGACACGCACCAACTGGTAAGACCATCTTTCATCTTTCATCAGTTGGGCAATCCTATCAACTATCTTTAGTTCCTCAGGGTCGAGCTCAATTTCCCTGTCCATTCTGTGATCCTCCGAATACTACTCTAGGGAGCATTGCTGGAGTATGTCAGGTCACTACGACTGGGAATAATAGAACCACTCCTTGTTCCAGTTTGATTGTTTATCCTTATGACCCTAGGGAGGAAATGATTTCTTGTCCTGGATCTTAAGGCAGAAGGCTCCTTGGTATCTGACACTCTTATTGTTGGTGATTATTTGGATGTAGTACCTAAATAATATAAGACTAGGAGGAAGGCCTAGGAATGACTCAAACAGATGGATAAAGATGTCAATGATCAAATAGCATTAGGGGCAAGGTGGAAGAACTCTAGCCAGTAGTGAAAATGGGATGGGCAAGGTGGATAAAGATGTCAATGATCAAAATAGCATTGGGGATGGAGATCAATAATGGGTTCTCAGGAAGATGTAGACAGCTGCAAAAATGGGATACAAATAGTACGGTGTGCCCTGGCGGTGGCTTAGGCACTTCCTCTCCAGCCAGGGCAAGTCACTCTAGTTCATGATCCAGAGGGAGGATTCCCTTCACAACGAGCACCTCCAAGCCCTTCTCGGTCAGTGACTACTTGCTCCAAGGCGTAATGAGATCAAATCTATGAGTTTGTGGAAGCGGTATTTTTTGGTTCTGCCAAAGCACTAGAAGGAGAAGATGGAGAGAAGGGGAAAGTGAACCGGTAAAGACACGGTGAAAAGATATAGTTACCTATATCCACACATCATCTCGTCGCATTAAAAACTGCTTTTATCGAGATGTGACTACTCGTCCTCGAGCCACGGGCGCATGGAAGCGTGCTGATGGACCATGGACCAAGTCAATTGCGTGTGGAGACACTTATTCCCTAGTCATTCGTCAAACTTCCATTATTCACTATCCTTAGGAGATAAAAAGTGCTTGGTGGCTAAACCCCAAAGTCCTATTTAAAGAGAATCTCCTTTAAATAAATACAAAGCCAGGATTTCCTACTCAAAAGAGGTCTAATTTTTTACATGCTCTAAGTAATTTATATAAGTTTCTTGGAAAGTAAAAGCTACCTAACCAGGAGGCCTGTGCGATAAGCCTTGCTTGGCTAAATCCCGCTCAAACCTTCCCCAAAGAGGATAACCAAAAGAGACTTGAATGAGTGAACTTGACCTAGCAATGTAATGACCTCCTTCTTCGAACACAGGGTGTTTGCCTAAGGACGTTGGAAATCCGCGCTTGAGACGTACCCCTTGAATTCCTCTTCATCCATGACAAGGGTCTCCTCGGTGAAGATGTCCCTATGCTTGAAGTACCGACCAAAGTTCTCCTGATCTTTGAGAAGTGATGTGACTGAAAAATGGCCTGGCCGAGCCCCATGCCAGTAGCACTATGACCAGCTTCCTCAGGCACAACGGGTCACCTCATTGAAAACCCCAACCTCATGACCACTGTTGGAGTTGGTGTGGTGATACCGGCAGCAGAAGACGAAATGGATGCCCTCCCGGCCAACTTCACGCTCGGGGAGGACATTCTTGATCTACTCCACGGGAGCTCGTCTGGGGCTAGGATCGTGAGACATTCCAGGGCTTCTTCACCTTTTGGGCAGAGGAGCTCGAGGGCTCCCTTGAGTCATTTCTGGCTGTTGTTGAACTCCTTAAGCTTCAACTTGAAGCTGGGAACCTCCTTTTCGACTCGATTGGCACAACAAAGCAATTCTGAATGCTTGAAATCTTCCAAGTAGATAAACCTGACCTACACACCATGATAGATACTACTAACACATAGCAAACACACAAGACATTACTTGTAACACACATTTTGTATGTCATCCATCAACCAATACAGAGTCCTTTTTGATTCATTATGTTCATCCCAGGTGATCCTTACACCATGAAAGAAGATTCTCCGCACTGCTATAAGTTTTGCATGACCGATCTCTACGACGAGAGTCCTGGTCATCGAAAACATCCATCCAAGAAATAATACAACTTATTACACCATTATAGTTGAAGGCCTACATATTAAGCCATAGAGGCTGAGTAACATCAAAGTTTTGCAACAGAAGAAAACAGAAAGATAATGTTGGGCCCAACAATATGCCAAGCCCACAGGTAATCAACTAGGATTGTGCCCTAGCACTCTTAGTTACTGTCAAAGCGAGTCTAGGAATGCTGCTCTTCTTTCTTATCTAGCCAAATCAACAAACCAGGTGAGTACATTGAATGTACTCGCAAGCATCCCACAAGGAATAATAGCAGATATATATGCACAGCTTTGTCCAAGAGTAAGGCTCTATTCTAGGTTGCATGTTATTGCGTAATCTAACTTTTTCCACCTTGACCATGCTGAATCCATAGTTTATGCATATTTTGTGGGACATAACTATTTTTAATAACATGCAATGCAATTATTTTGCAAAATATATATACATAAATAGAATATGAGTCCAACATAGTCAATGTGGATGCTTCTCTGGCTTATTTATGTGTTGGTACTGATCGGGTCCTCCTTCGAGAATCATCAGAGCATTGTACCCTAATCGTCGGAAAAGCAAATAAAGCAAAATAAGCAATGGCGGAGGACGGACGGTGACCTGGCTATGCAAAGTGGCGAGATGATAACGGCAAGTTGGGCAGGACGGAGGGGTGGAGGAGGAGGGAGATGGTGGCGCGACGAGGCATCAAGGTCGTACTGGGTAGTTAGGCATGGGCGGGAAGGATATGTGCAGAACTACAACAGTGATGGGGATGACGTTCGGTGCTAGAGGAGATGGAATCTCAAAACACCCATAATCTATAGCCTAGCGAGTGTCTAATTAATAATACATCTATGGATCTAGCCGAGTTTTTAGGAATCAAGTGTTCCATTTAGCCTTAAATTGGCTCTTTATTAAAAAAAGTGTAATTAGCCGCAACTTACGAACTTACGAAACCTATGGGTCTTGCAATGTCGGCACACCTGCTACAAATAAGCAATGACCAGGGTGACCCCTTTTATTTGCCAACTAAGTTCGGCTCATGGTGCATGCAATGCAACTTTGACTATAAATGCAAAGAAGAACAAAGAGTTTCACTCCGCCATTGAAGTCTGCAGTTTCTTTGGTTCCAGTAGTGAGTAGATCACATGGATTTGAGGCTTAAGGGACTGCTGCCACAGGGCCCATGGTAGGAGTGGTACATGGAGGTATGCAGGCTTTGTTGGGGATGTGGGCCCTCCAGTTGTAGATATTTGTACCTATTGTGGCTGACATGGAGGGGTCACTTTTTGGTTGTGGATAGGATAGCTGCGTGTATTGAACATTGACTGAAGTTACTAGATCTTGAAAAAATAAACTACTATCTATTTTTCTTACTAATCAAAATTAGAATGGACTTCCAATGCGAAAGATAGAAATTATAATATTACGAAGCTTACTACCTCTGAGGCTGTGACCATATAACGCCTATTTTGCTCAGAAAGTGCAATTGGCTCCGGGGAACTATTACACCGAGTCAGAAAAAAATTTGTTTTGTACTTTTAAAAATTATGAAAAATTTACGCAGGTATATAATCGAGTAATGCATGCACTCACAAACTTTTGTGATTTGTTTTGCATTTTTGCACCCTGTTTTAGAAAAGACAAACTTAAAATGCCGAACTTGTTTTTATTTTTTTTACACAGGGCACAAGTTTGCAAGTTTTTCAACAAAAAATTTTCATGCACGAGCATTATTAAGTATTTTATTTGTGTGGTTTTTTTTTCTGAATCTTCTAACGTTTCAAAATACGATTTAAAATTTTTTTGGATCCCGGGCTTAAATGTGTCCGAGACACAAAAATCTTCACTCCTATTTTGCTGGGCTTCAGCTCGCAGGTTCTAGGGAGAAGTTGGAGCGGCGGGGTTGAACACTCTTAAGATTCATAATTTTTGAAGCTAAAACGACAGAAATTGAATGAAAATACGGAGTAAGCAACTCGATCAAACAAAGCTTGATATCGTGTTACTGGCTCGTTGTTACCATTTCATCAATTTCGTTAACCTTACTTTCTTGACCTTACGCGGATAGATGCTACTCTTGATAAGAATTGTGTATTGCGGCTATTGGACGGAGTATAATCTTACTGCCCTATTGTAAACTAGGGGATTGCAAAGAAAAAGATTCAGGAACAAAGACAAGATTATATGAATTTTGTGTTATCATGCAAAACAAATACGAGAAGTACAAGAGTGTTATACAACTTCGGATGGGATATTTCGAACTTGGGATGAAACTTCCTTACCAATTTTCCACTGGGTTAGGATGAAACTTCCTTCAATAGACTTGACAAACAACATGAGATACGCCAATTAAATTAAACACATCTGACTGCGGCCACGTGATGCCATTATCCTCTCTGTTCTACCCCATGGGGATGTTTCTTGGGCCAAAGTAGCAGCATGTGTGGTTTGCTTAAGATTCCAGGATGCCTCAGCATTAAAACTAATTAAGAATGCCATGACGCAGACCGTACGAGGAAAAATATGCCAACATGTGACGGTTTATGTGTTGTCCGCTCTGATGAGTGATTGATTGACTGACTGATCCAGCAGCGCTCCTGCAATTCTGCAAAACAAGGTCTTATGTAATCAAATCTCTAGCGGAGTGTTCACATATGATTACTGTTAGATTTGATGGCTAGAACGACTGATAATTATTTGTGGTGTGATTTATCATAAATGGTATAATGCATCCATACTTATATGCTGAGGTTTTTTTAATCCGTGAGTTTTCAAAAGATCCCAAAAAGACTTGGCGATAAATATGGATGGACTGTGTTCACCTACAAAAAGTTATTCAAAAATATGAGGACTTATATCCTGTACAAAAAGAACAAATTATAGTACCGATTATGTGGTACTATGAGTATCATTATAATTTTTTATGCATGATATAAATGGTCATAAAATACTTTACTTCTATATATCACAATGATTTTTTCAGATTTTCTATATATCCAAGTTTGTTCCATATTGTGTGTAATTAGCATGACACATTAGCGACGGTCATGAACACTTTTCCAACGAATGTCTCTTTTAGGAGGTATCTAATTAGATCTAATTTAGTGGAGTAGAATGATCTGCTATAACGTCTTATTAATATAAACTTATCACAAGGGAGAGATGAGTTCCAATGGAACCTGCACCAGAAGGGGCAGTTTTTGGTTAACTCTATGTACATTGCTCTCGTGCATATGGATGATCCAACAATCAACAGGCAAATTTGGAAACTTAATATTCCCCTGAAGGTGAATCTTTTTCTATGGTATATGCGCAAATGTGTAATATTGACTAAAGATAACCTTCTTAAACGAAATTGACAGGGACGTAAAAAATATAGTTTTTATTACAATGATGAGACTATTAAACATCTCTTTTTTAATTGTAAATTTGCTCGTTCTCTATGGTATATCGTTAAGGTAGCAACCAATTTGTACTCACCTACCAATGTTCCAAATATGTTTGGTAACTGGCTACAGGGTATCAATGCAAAGAGGAGAGCCATATCCTGGTCGGGGTGGCAGTTCTTTATTGGTCGCTATGGCTTTACAGAATTGATGTGATCTTTTGACAAGAGGAAAATTTCTTCTCCATAGCAGATTATTTACTTATGTACACAATGGCTCTGTTTATGGTCTTGGATTCAACGACTACAGGATTGAAAGTTGTTATTGGCAGTCCGTGTGCAACTGGAGCGGGTGGCTAGAGAAGTGTTTACCTAGTATGGATGGCAGTCTAGGCTTTGGATCGACACCCCTCCATCTTAATGTCTTTTTCCTCGTGTATTTGGACCTCATGTTACTTTGCGTACTTTATGTTCGGCTGTGTGCATTTTCTTATGTAGAGGCCAAGGGTGGAACTGTGTAGCTGTATCAGCTTGATACGACAATATGTTCTTTTAAAAAAGATTTAATGGTATTTAAGCAATATTAATTTAGCACTTTACTCTAGTTTAACATTGATGATATTCTGGTCTCACTTAGGAACTTGGTTACTCACTGTGTTTAGAATTATAAGACTTATTTTGACTATTCAAGTTCATACTTTAACCGTAAATTACTTTTACAATATTTTATTAATAGTTACAAACTCAGAACCGTTAGAAAATATTTTTGAAGAAGAATCTAATAATATCAATTTATCGCTACATAACCAATATATTATTAGATTAATTATTGATCACAATACGCCTTTTAAACGGAGAGAGTAAGAATCAAAGCGGTGATTTGGGCGCGATAGTATGGGCGCCATTAATTGTCATGTGGACTATGGGTCTCACGTAATTAACCACGTTTAGATGTCCTGTCAATGTACTAGAACGAGTTCATCGACTCTAGATCGGGTATATATCTTTTCCATTTTCTGTTGTTCTGTAGTCAATAAAGATCTGTTTGACACGAGAAAATTTCAAAGAAATCTTGCAGGAATTCTACGAGAATCAGTTCATTTCACTCACATCGGAAATATGGAAAAAAAAACCCGGTTCCCAAGCAGGGTTAGTCATTCCATTTGCATCAAAGGTTTCCTTTAAAGGCTACGGGGACGAATGATCATGCCGTGTGACAAGACGTGAGACGCCATTTTGTAACCAGAACGGCGAGTAGCAGAAGCTATCGTCTGCCAGAAGAAAGTTCAGAAGAATCTGATCAACAAACGGGGCAATCCATCAGGTATCCATGCATACAAGATTGGCAGGTATCCATGCATACAAGATTGGCTTGTTTTGGGGATTCTATTCTACTTGTCCTTGAATTGTGTGACTCAAAGAGGAAAATGTTTTGTCACTGAAGCAAGCGGGACTAAAAAGCTAGCCTTTTTGTTCGCATCCAAGTATGCTTCCAACTGAGGAAGAGTATCTTCCCCACAAGATAAGAATTCACAAGTTCCAACTCTAGAGAGTAACTGGTCACTGTTCTAGCGTTGCTCCAGATTACATCAGAGTTGGAAAGCTTGGTACAAGCAAACAGGAACCAGAGTTGAAAATTTTGGTACAGGTCTTCAACATTCTATTGGATGGAATATCTGTATAGACACAAGGTACAGGTCTTCAACATTCTATTGGATGGAATATCTGTATAGACACAAGGCTTTATGTTCGCAGAATGATACCTGGAATGGCATGATGTTCTATTCAATTACGTTCACAAAAATGTACAGACTTTTGTGTTTTGAGCTATGCTTGTATCTGAAGAATGCAAATCACTTCATCAGATAAACTAAGAAGAAAAGAACTATGCATCATGAGAAAAAGGCTACGGAAATTCCTTTGCTCTTTCATCACAAACTCTCTGCCCACACTGACAAAAAGGCTTCAATGAGTCTTCTTTTTTTAGATAAAGGCTTCACTAAGCCTGTTATGGATATTTATCTATGAATGCTGCGTGGAGGTTTCTATGGACTTCGTTTCAATGGAACTCATGTTGCAGTATTCTCCACTGGTGAAAGCATTGAGTGTTTCATCATCCACAAAATTGATCACGTCTGAGCATACACTTCCAATGTATCCAAGATCACTCTCCTGTCTTAGCAGGTGTGGTGATGCATGCCCCCAACGGAAATCCTTTTTGATGAGATCATCGTGGTCCTCCTGATCAGCAACTGAAGAAATGGTATCAGATTCAGTAACAATGCTCAGTTTAGACACACTCTTGTCGCTGAATTGCCTCTTGAAATACCAAAGGAAATCCTTATTGATGAGGTCATTGCGTTCCTCTTGATCAGCGACCAAAGAAACGGTATCAGATTCAGTAACAGCGCTCAGTTTAGACATGCTCCTGTCACTGAACTGCCTCTGGAAATTGCTGGTGCTTCCTTCCTCGATGTCCATTGCCTCGAGGACAAAAAATGGCTTAAATCTAGAAAGACGTCTCTCCTGGCTGCCAATGTTGAAGCTGCTCAAGAACATTTCTCGATGGGAACCTATCATAAGTTCTTGAGGGTCCAAGTTATCATGTGCAGGGACACCACTATCATTTGATTTTTCAAAAGGGTGTTCAAATAGGTTCATTCGCTGATGAAGAATAGAAGGAGCTAAGCCAGGCATGGCTGTCTCATCAGAATCAGAAGGAAGGTCAAATGGGTTTCTCCTTGGTACTGCAATAGGTTGAACTTGTATAGTGAAACATGAAAATCTATCTGCACCCTGACAATCATTTCATCAAGATCCATTTTTTTTCCTGTCAAGATCAAATATTATGTTTTTCCTTGATCTTCTCTTAGCCATCAAGAACTCCAACCTGCGATTCCTTTCCACCTCAGAGTATCCAAGATCCATGACATTCTTATCGTCATCAGCTGTCCAAAGAAATGCAGGTTCTTTCCCATCATCCTTCTTCTCCGCACCATCCTTACCATCATGTTTGGCTTTATTACTATCAGCCTCGTCATTACTATCACTGTTGATCTGAGAATCCGGAGGGCATAACTTGGAATCACTGCCTGAATCATCATTGGCAATGAGATCAGGAGTACGGAATTTCTCACCTAAAAGAGGATCAATCTCATCGAGCACCAGAGCAACATCAGTCATAGAAACATCTAAAGAGGAACCCTCTGCCTTATCAGAATCGAAATCTGGCAAACAATCATAGCTGCCAACTCTAGCAAATGGTGAACCTAGAGAAGAGTCTAAGTGGTTGTCCACAGCAGCACTGATAGCCTCAATCTTTAAATCAGGAAGCTTCTTCCTCTGACGCACAGAAAAAGCACCGCCCCATCTACAAGCACCTGCCAGCTTCTCAGCTGGCTTATTTTCTGAAACCTCTCTCACCTCATCACTTTGCTCATCCGTTAATACTCTATCTTGATTTCCGTTCGCCACGATTTCATCATCTTCCCTATCGTTCTCACTGGAAGAACATAAGCCAAATGTTGTATCTTTCCCATCAACTCTACTGTGATGAACATCCTCAAAGAAGTTAGCATACTCATCACCCTTATCATTGCTGGAAAAAGGATCTTTGGAGTCTCGTTCATGATTAGCCTTCATGACTTCCTCCATACCACCCTCTTGGTGCAGTGTCATCATGGAAGGAATAGAAGTGAGCACTTCCTCGAGTCTTCACGTGCATCAACTCTCTCATCTCCTTGATCAACTCCTTTCAGAAGAGGAACACAGTCATCCAGCTCGACATGCTCGTTAGCCCTTGCCTTGCCAAAACTTGTCCTTTTGATTTCCCAACATTTGAAGCTAACAGTGTTCTCCTTCGATGCAGGCACTGAAAATCCCTGACGTGCTTCAAAATGAATATTTCTGGGAAAACTTCCGAACTTGGGATCTGAAACATCCCTGGTAGTCCTCCCGGCTTCATCGATCCCATAACTTAGCAGTATATCAAGAAGAAGGGTGGCACATATAATTACAGGGGAAGAGGAGAGAACGAAAGCGAAGAAACCCGGTGACGATTTGTGCAGCAGGTAAAGCAGTAGGACCAGACTGAAGAGAGCCCAATGTTCTGAAGCGCATCTATAGCTTATTCTGATTAAACACCTCAAGACTTTATTGATGCATAACGTATCATGCTTTGCCTCAACATCCATGGCCAGTCCTCCCTCACCTGGCAGCACAAATCTAGCAGAAAAAAACACACAGACAGCATTAGCTCATTAAATGAAACAGACTCACCAAGAAACGAAGAGCAAAATGAACAGAACAAATATTAAGCCTACAACTTGCGTGACACTAACTTCAGGTTATAAAGCGCAGTTGCTCAAATGGACACAATCTCTGAAACACACAACATTACCAAGGAAAACTAAAATAAAAAGAACCGAAGAAACATATTAAATTAAAATCTCGAAGAGCCTTCATCTCAGCAGCATAGTTAGGGTGTTGCGATGTTACAAACACACTTGGATAGCATCAAATTCGAAAACCCTTACCTCTAGCCAGCCGGCGATCGAGGCCCGAGATCCGAGGGACACAGCAAGACAGAGGATTGGACCAGAGTCACCCGGGGTGATCGATGGTGGCAAGCAACAGCGAAAGAAGCCAAAGGCACTTGTCAAGAACAGGAACAGGCACCGCAATGGCGGCCGGCGAGAAGAACGAAAGAAAAAGAAAAGCGAAGGAGAACACAGCACAAGAGAACACGACACGAGCTCGAGAAAAGTGAAACAGGTGAGCCACGAAATAGCAGAGCGATGGCAATGGGGGAAGGTTGGGGGGAGGGGGGAGGGGGCGGGCCCGGCCGCTCAGCATCTGCTAGTACTTGCGGTTGCGGCCGTCGCCGGCCATGGGTGAGGCTCGCACGGCACGTGTGTCCACGCCGGCGGTGGGGCCGCCGAGTCAGTGCGGGGTGGGTGGAGTTTTCTCCCGCGTGTTTTGGTCCTGGAGGGAACCGGGGTGGTGGGTGTCTCTGTGGGGTTTCTGCTTCAGCATCTGCTGCTGCTTTCTTGTAGCCCTTTTTCTGGTCTGGATAGGTCGTGGACGGTGGCGAAAAGCTAGTTTCAGGACTCTCTTCTTTGGTCTCCGATCAGGCCCCTGTGGTGTTGATGATGTTAACAGCTCAGTTGTTAATGATGCACCGACTTTAGTTGCATCAGATTTCTGCCCTTTTTTAGGAGAGAATTTTGTTTTATGTGTGTATAAGTTGTTCACATGACAATAGCATGCTTAAATCAGCCATGAAGTTAGATGGCTGCAATGATGTTTCGTATTAGAATATTGGACTTGTGATAACCATGCTAAATCAGTCAAGAGTTACGTGTGGAGTAGACCTGTTTCGGCTCAAATGCAGAAATTTACAAGGAAACAGTTCAATTCCTGCGAGATACTAGGAAAATTCCTGCATTCGAGACAGGTCTTGCATTTCATAATCCGGTGTGAGGGCAACATTATTGGTGAGAAAATATAATTTTGACATTAACTCATAATGTTTCTATACAGCATCCAGTTACCCTCAGTGGGCAGCAGCAAGAAAACGCAAACATATACATGGAGGCTCTCATGCTCAACTAAAACCCCATATGTAAATTTCGTTCATCTAACAAAAACCAATGTGCCTCTTCCGTGTGCATACAAAAACTCGGCACAGCGGAAGTAGGCAAGAATTACACAAAAGAACAGAAAGAACACCTACTTAATCTGTATACTACCATCTCTACAGCATGAGTGATCAAAAACACAATGATCACAGAATGATCATTTGTGCACATACTCATCCGACTGTATAATCCTAATAAGCTCTTGCAGATTACTAAACACATTCCTTCCAGAACTATCTGCTCCAATGTAGTTCAAAAGCTGCTCTGTGTCCTAACCACCCCCATGGAAATAGAAATAGCAGTCTTAGTTTGCTTGTGAAACTGGATTAAACAAACATTACAAAGATAAACAAGGAAATAGAATACAAGATTAAGTGGAAAATACACACCTTGTGCAACAAGTAAATGGCATAGGATGCCTTACTCGAGTCATCTTGGTATTCCAGGAAAAGGGGATATTCTGTTAGTTTTGAGTCAGTGCTGTTGACACTCGGATGTCCTGCTGAAGCAACGGATTCTGTTACAGCTGAAGGCAAACAATCACTCACATAAGATCGTGATCCTCCAAAGCGCAATGGATATCGGAGGGGAACATCAAGATACGAGGCTATGAGCAAGATTGCCTACAAAAAATTAACAGAGTAAGCAAGTGGTGATTCTAACTCTTGTAGTCTTGTGACTGCATCATCAAATATAGTAGGTGCATGGAGGCAGAAGAACTTGGGCTTGATTTTTTATGCTTGATATTATAGTAACCACCAAATTTGAAAGGGCTGTATTGCTTATTATTATTGTATCCCAAACTAATATATGAAAACTCAACGCTTTAATGTTTATCTTTCCTATTGGTGGTATGGTATAGAATACGATGGATCAGAAGCCATATCGCAAGGTTTGTTGTACAGAAGAGCCCAGCTAGCTGGGGATATATGTACTAGATCGAAGGTACTGTGCTAATATTTTGTGGTATAAGTGCACTGGGAAGATAAACCTACATGTGCTGCATATCCCAGCACAGCTGCAGACCTCTGAAGCTCCTTGTCACTGAGACTCTTCTGCTTTGCTTTATGCTTTGCAATTGGCCAACCAAAAGACGACAGACGAACTTGTGGAGATTTGATAACACTGAGCAGATGTGTTCCATTTCCATTCTCGCCTGAAGGTGCTCCATTCTCTTGTGTAAGCGTTCCATTCTCTCCTGAAAGTGTTCTGTCATTTTGTCATACAGTGATCAATTATTCTCAGTTAATTCTCATATAAAAAATTGCACACCAGCAATCTTTGGATAGAAATATCAAAACAAGCTGTATGAGAACTGACAAGCAAATTTCTCTGTCTGAAGGTTTTTAACCAGTAGCTGCTGCACCCATTCAGTTCTGTCTGTCTGCAGAGTGCAGAGAGCGGTCTCTCCAACTAGACTACCATATCAGACACTAAACTAGCTTCCCACCATAGGCATATGAAATCATGGATATCACGGAGGTGAGAGCAGAGCCATAAATCACAATGATGAGGCAGATTCAACATTAAACAATACTAACACTGTCATTCTATCAAAAAAAATGAAAATATTAATGAACACTCCTGCACAAAGAAGGTAAATTGCTCACTGTTTCTGGACATGTTAAGTCTTCAGATTAGTTTCATTATATTGCCTAATTATCCAACAAATACTTCGGTCTCCATAGCAATGCTTTTCATTAGAAGGGACATACACACTAAAATCGTGTTCACCGCATTAAGCATTGTTCTTCAGGAGAGACATGAGTACTGGATTCTCACCATTAGTATCGGAAGGATGGTTTTCTGCACGCGGCAGATCATGGAAGACCCTGACAGGGTACAAGGCAGCAACCTGGCCTATCATGCACTGCTGCCTCATCCTAAGCAGCCTCTGCAGCTCCCCAAGCCGTACCTTATCTCCAGATAACACCTCCTTGGCTTCCTGCAATCAAAACATGCTATCGGAGTAAAGCAGCCACTCCGAATCCAATCTCGCAGCATTTTGCCTCGAGAGAAACGGGTCGCTCTAGTTACCTGCACTTGCCGGTGCGCGGCGGCGAGGGCCCTGGAGAGCGGCAGCACCCGCTCGATCTGCGCCTGCAGCTGCTCCTTACGCCGCTCGATGCCCTCGATCGCCATCCTCTTGCCGACGACGGCCTCACCCGCGCGCCTCCGCCGCAGCTCCAGCCGCCGCCTCATCTCGTCCAGCGCCGCGCCCTGCCGCAGCGACTCCCTCTTCACCTGCAGCAGCAGCAGTCAGCAACGCCCGACTACGTCAAATCAAGCCACGCCCAACAGAAGGGGGGCGACAAGCAAATCAAGCCACGCCCAACAGAATGCCGGCGGGGACGAACCTCGAGCGCGGCCTCGAGGCGGCGGGCCAGGGCCCCCGGGCCTCCGCCGCGGCCGCGAGCTCCGCGAGGCGGCCCCGGAGCTCCGGCCACTCGACCGCCGCCTCCTCGGCGCCCGGATCCGGCCCGGCACTCGAGCTCATCGCGGCCGCAGAGTGGGCGACGGGCGGCGGAGGCAACCTGCGGCGGCGCACATGACCGAGGCACGTGTAGCAGCAGCAGCAGCAGCAGTAAGCAACGGAGCGAGGGAATCAACAGGAGTTGCGTGGCGTTGGTGTGGACGCAAGCGGTTGGATGCTGCAGAGAATTTTGGGGTTTGGGGAGAGCTGCGGTTTTTTGGTTTCGGAGTTTGTCTCGGCGACGCGACGCGCGGGAGGGGGAGGATGCCGACAAGTGTGCGCGAGCCTGCCCGCTGTCTCAGGATTCGGCGCGGGCGAGACAGGGCGGCCACCGGAATTCATTACGGCGCGCACCTGGCTTTGGCCGTGTGGACTGAGTCGCCATCGGGATCGTAACTCTACGTGGTGCCACGGTGCCGAGTGATGTTGCAGTGGAATTCAGTGATTTTGATTGAACGAGCATGTCACGTCAGGGTACGCGGACCTAACGCGCACAACTGATCGCTCTCGTGACGATCCATATCTCAAGACTCACCATGCCATCCCCCGTGCGAACTTTTGTTTTCTTCACTCGTAGGAGGGATATACCGCATCGGCAAAGATCGTTGCTTCGGAAGTGCCATCTCCGTGCGAACTTTTTGTTTCGCTTTAGAGGGGCATACCACATCGGCAAGGCAACGATTGTTGCTTCGGGCTACAATAGCTTCAAGTGATTCTTGTGAACCCAGTCTGGAGATGTCATACTTTCCAAACGAAACAGAGAGAAGCAATTGCTGATAGGCTTCAGACTTTCTAAAGCTACCCTGCATCGGTCTGCTTGCTACGATGAAACAGAGATGGCTCTAACGAGTAGTGGGCACAAGAACCGGTGGAATTTTAGGTTGAAAATCTACCTACCAGATGGCCGTGATAATACGTCACGCGACACTCTTCTCTCAACCTATAAACACAAACCAAATGACGGTTGCGTCCAAAAATCCGCAGAGTACTTCGCTTTCTTACCCAGTCTACAAAGATGCGGATTTCCCTTCGTACATTTCCCTATCCTTTTCCCACGTAAACTCCAAAATGTACCAGCGACGGCATCAGAAATGATGCCACTTCTTCGCGAAAGGAAGCAGCCGAACCAGCACTCACCTCGACCGCATCAGAAACAGCCCGTCATTATACAGAATAAGGCATTTGCAGTATGAAAAAAACCGCCACTCTCCGAGTCCGAAAATAAAACATCAAAAAACATTGTAACATACTGCCATCACCTAGCAATGGTGGTAAGAAACGTTCATGCGACACGTTGTAAAACCTGGTGAGAAGGTGGCAAAGTTTCCTGATAAAAACGACAGAACAAAGAACAGCCTCGTCTAGTCTTCGTGAGCTTTATTGGAGGCCAGTTGAATATTTTTCCTTTCGATACTGACATTTCGACGTCTTCTCGATGAGGCAAAAATTCTCCTTGTTCATATTGGGGCACTGTCGGTTCACTGGAACCAAACACAGGGCTCTGTGCTGCAAATGAGTATTAACAAATGAATCAGTGAACTAACCATACTATTAGTGAAAGATGACGAAAATAAACTGTACCAACCAGAAGAGATTTCAGAGTTCTGAAACTCATCTGGCGATGTTGGACAAAGAGATGGAGCGGAAAGATAGCCGCTGATAAGAGTGCAAAGATTGGGCTCTTGTTCCCAGATACCGAGCTCTGAAGATTCCATCATAACATCGCAGGATGTACCAAATAGAGGAACTCAAACTCCCCACAGACAGCTGTTGGTTCTCTACAGAGCTTAATGCATGAGCTTCCGGAATCAGTTCTTCCAATTGACCACTGTTCCTTGGTGGCATGCACATGCTCTCAAACTTCGCTGATAGTATTGCCGCTGAGGAGTGCATGCAGAGGTCAGCAAAGTAGGCACGCTGCATAGCAGAAGTCCTTGAATACGTGGACCAGTTGTTTGGATCGGATTCAGCGTATTGGAATGAAGGGAGCTCCATCTTCGAAGGACCAGTTGTGGGACTAGAAGCAGAGAAGTTGCCATTTGAGAAGGCATGGCTGCCGAAGAGAGTACCTGCAAAAGGTGACACAGTCCGTCGCTAAAGTTGGTCGCATGGTAACAGTCAGAACCAAAAGCCTGTACGAGGTTCTCACACTTTTTCAAGGATTGACTAATTGAGGAAAACATACCATTGATGGTCGCATTCAACACAGGAAGTGAAATCTCAGATTCTTTCCGAACTTTTCCTTGGTTTACTTGATCCATGAAGCCATAATTTTTTGATGCAAAGTTCTGACCAAGTAAATTGCTGACAGGAAGATCTGGAAGCTGGGGTGCATAAGATAAACCTTCTCGGTCATCAATGAAATTGTCCCAGGTAAAGTCGGGAATATATAGACCATTTCCATGAAGGAGATCATTGGCCAGTTTCTCGCTAAAACTGAATTCAGTGCATTCATGCTGATACTCATTTGAAGCCTGCGGGTAAATATTAGCAGGATACATAGGCGTAACAGTACGCCGGCATTTCTTTATTCGTGTTCCAGTAGTTCTTTATTTCATTATCAGTGCGCCCTGGCAACTGAGAACATGTGCTCAAGGTTAGTAGTGATGACATTGGCAATTAAAGGAGAAGAAATGCATATAGAACTGATAAGTTGCTTTAAAGACAAACTACCAAAATAGGTATGTACATGTAGCTAGATAATTACCTACACTTCTTCACTTCTTACAAGTGATCGTACCAAAAAGGGACGACTAGTACTGGGCGAAGCAGATGTCAATTGCTCAAAATACGTGATCAGCACAAATCCAAGCAAATGAAAAACTGGATTGACTAACGATTTTGTGGGCAGAAAGATCTAAGCAAGGGGTTAGCAGGAAATAAGGCTTATTTGCTCAAATAACAAAACAACTTAATCTGGATCATAAGTTCAGGTTGCACCAAGAAAATGATCAATTTTTATATATCCAGAAGTAACACGGCAACCATAACGAAAACGAAGTTCTAGTGTCTGAAACTAATACTATCATATGCTCTTCAAGAAAACAGATACTTACAACAACAAATACATGTATCAGACGATGAAAAGAACATATCATGCATTCAGAATATCATGGTCTTAAGGATACTGTGAGATCAGAATCAGATGCAAGACTAGATAGTATATGGAAAAAAAAATACATGAATAACAAAAAATAATTCCTAAATATTTTATGAGTGCAGAACAGAAAATAAGAAGTGGAAACTGAACCTACATAAGCAGTGATCCGAGCCCACTTATTTCCCATATCACGATGGAGCTTAATGATTAGTTTCTCTTTGGTGAAAGTCCCCTTCTTCAGGTCAGACCTCAGGTGGTTTGCCCAGCGGAGAGCTGGAGACGGCAGCTCTTGCCACACCTTAACACTCAGTGTCCTTCTGCACCACATTCCAGTTCCGCACACCATACTTCTTAAAATACGCCTCTAAGATGGCATCCTCCGACGGTGTCCAAGGGCCTTTCTTCAGTTGCGAGCCAGCTCCCGTACGGGGTGATGTTCTCACACTGTCATCATCACCAGATGGCAAGGCAATCTGATCCAGACCAAGCATCTCCCAGCCGTTCTCGCTCTTAACCTGAACCATCTCTCAGAACCACTGTGCTGAATTATGCAAAAGAAGATTGCAAACTTCAAATGGTTTATGGTTGGCCACGGAAACATGGCTGCTAGTAGGGATTAAATTAACATAACAATAGAAGCTAACCCAGACATGAATGAGAGATGACATTCCCTGACTTGTTTGGGACTAAAGGCGTTGTGTTGCTTTGTGTGCTTATAACACATTTCAGTTTGACCACACATTAATAGCTGAAGCATTGGTAAGTCTACGAATAGTCAGAAGCCAAGTGATCAACACCAGTAGATCAGAGCTACTTAATCACATAGATCGAGCGCAGCTAAACCCAGAACCTAAATACGATCAAACTTAACCACAAAATCTCTCGATTTCTACGTCTCCTCTATAAGGGAAAAAAATTCTCTTGATTTCTAAATTCTAATGCACGCGAGAGAAGCTGTTGAAGAACATTAAACAGTAAAACCAACCTAGATCTGGAGGGAAGCGGAGCAAGTTCGCTTGCCTCCCACGATCCACAGATCAAACCACTGAAAATAAAACCCTAGACCACAAGCACCAATCCCCATCCCCCGGTACATTCCAACCCACTCAACCAATAACCCACCAATTCCTTCACGCCTCCGATCATCCGACCACCCGACCCGGAGCCCGAGGAAACACGCAATTTCGCGGACTTTGCCAATAGCTGACGAAAAACCCCCAGCCTGGAGCAGGGGTAGCCGGAGAGGAATCCGAGCGGGGCGCGCTGTGATCTCCCGCCGCAATCCTGGATCGAATTTGCTAGCCTCCGTTCTGCTGACACAGTGGAGTGTGAAGGAGGAGGAGGACGAGAGGAGATAGGAGATCTCCAACTCCCGCGGAGCGAGAACACGTGTGCTGAGAAAAGCGGGGCTAATAGGCTACTGGTTCCTCGAAAAAGGCGCAATTTGAAGACTCTCTTAGACAGATGCATTTGCAGGTCAAAAAACGCCCTTGCACGTGTGAATACCGTATTGTTGCTTATGCGCGAAATCTACCAGGAGAACGTCTCGCGACCGTGTTTGATCGGAGGTCCTGTAAAGTCCGAGAAGTTTGCCCTGGGAATTAGGAGAATAGAATCGCCTATCTAGGATATGCTAGGAAGAAAACTAGTTGGTTCTACTCATTTTCATACCCATTCTCAGATCGGACCTGGCCAATATATATCCAGTTCCAGTTTACAGTTAATGTCTGATTACCATAAAGTAAAACAGAGTTAAGCGGCTACTTGACAACAATAGTAAAATAAAGACTTGACTGGCTCCACCGTTGGATTGATTCGAAGCATCCTAGTCTTCCCTTCTCTGAACTCAGGTGTTCTGTTTCTCCAGAGCTCAGGTCTTGACAGGTCCTACGGAAACAATGAGTGAGGAAGAAGAAGTGGGAGGGGAGGAAGAAGCAGCAGGAGGAGGAAGAATAGGAAGAGGAGCGAAATGGAGGAGGCTGACTGGCAAATAAACTCCGAATGAATCGGCGACGACGATTGGACTCCAATGACCAGACGACGGCGACCCTACGGGTTTGAACCCGTCACCGATACCCCCGCTCCCCGGGTCGCTGGGGGGGTGCTGGATTGGTGGTAGTGGCGGATCAAGGATGGGGTGGCGAGGTAGGACCGTAGCCCTGCCAACCACGGGCGACGGTGGACAGCTGGTGCTGGCATGGTAGGTCGACGACGGCGCTTCCGGTGGTGGAGCGGGAGGGCGAGCGAGAGGAGGCATCGGCTTTTGAGTGAGGAGGATGAGCACGGGAGGTGAGGCAAGACGAGGTCGGAGACAAAGATGGGAGGAGCAAGATGAGAATTGGAATGGGGAAGAGAAGAAAGCCGTTGTCCCGTCTACGGGGGCCACAGTCGCGAGCGAGTTCTTTCCTTGCTGATGTGCCATCGAATATTTACGAAATCTCCCATCCTTTCGCTACAAGGTAGATCAAGACCCACATGTCGGTGAGATCACTGGTATATAAGGGATGACACAAACATTTGGTGGCATATATAACTGAATCCCCCCACGGCCATCTTTCAGCACTGTGGATGACATCCAACTACACAGAAATTCTTCTGACCCGAATGCAAGATGAGACTAAGCCACATATTTTACAGGACTGAATCTGACAAGTCGCAGCTAACAGTCAGAGGGGTCCAGTTAAAACTGACAAGGGTGCAAATCGATACAAACGATTAGCAGTAGTACATCAATACATTGCATCCAGAAGTATCCGGACAAATGGTGGCACAAAGTCACCATGCAACAAAAGCCAAGTGCGGCATCAACACAACGGGCATTCTACAGCTCGATGGTATTTCACTGTCTTCACAGCTCAAACCGACGATAATAACCATCTTCACAGTTCACATAGCAACCATGGTGCCATAGATAGAAAAATAGGTAGCAGCAGAAATATCTGCAGGAGGAACAAACAGGTAATATGTAAAGTAGATGCTCAAAGATGATATATGAACCCACAGAAATCTATAAGTGATAAAGATTCAAAATACTAGCATCTAACTTTAACTACTTGAGATGCAGAAAGTGAAGCCTTTCTTTCACTGTATAAAGTAAACACAACTGCAGTTTGGCTCTGGGCTAATAACATTGCACATTTCAAGACTACAAGAGCTGCGCTTAACCTATCATCCTCCTACATATGCGGTTGGAAGTAATTACAACAGTTTGTTAAAAAAGGAATATTGGCACTAGGGGGAGATAAATGACAAAGTCTATGGTATAAACATACAAAAAACTGGTGGATCCCATAACTAGTCACTCAAGAGATATAGCCAATTTGGCATCAGAGGAAATAGATGCATACTTGAGTCACAAAGAGAATAGATGAATACTCAGTAATACAGAAACCAATCTGGTTAAGAACCTTACCTAGCATATTGGCTTGCATGTTGATCCATTACAGTGTACATGCTCCCTAGTGAATCAAAATACCCCCCGACAGGTTAATGATCCACATAGGCAGTTCTTAGTTCTACGACTGGGCTCAGTTCCAGCCACACCATAGTCATAAGTTAGTTCTGTCATGGGAGGGATGTGATTGAGTGCAAAGAACATGATATGTGGGTGCCTGTCATCTCCATGGTCATATTGCACTGGTTGCCAGAAGGCATTTGGGGAGCAACTGTGGTTCATGAAACGTGAGACATTTCCAATATTTTTTGCACTTATCTTGATGGGCAGCGGCTCAAATTCATCAGCTGATACATATGTGCTTTCCTCACCTATCAATTCAGGCCCAAAATTCCATTTTAATGTCTTCTCACCAGGACACACAGTCTGAAAAAATGTAATCATCTTCACTATCATCCAAATTAACTTTGAGCTCATCAATGACCTCACCGGTGTACTCGCAAATAAATGCACCAGCACGAATGGGCTCCCAGCAGCGAAGACCCCAGCCTCGATTTGTGGTCTTGAAGACCTCAAAGTGGAACCTGATCCCTTTCTGGGTTACTCTGTTCCGACAATTTGGGGTACAATGGCAAGCTTCACCACATTCAAATATTACCGGCTTGCGGCACACCAACAGTCCTGATGAGCTGTACGGTAAATCACCCCCATTATGTTGTCCACAAGCACAATTGGAATCACCAGGTAGGCAAACACTCTGGCAACCGCAACCTTGCAATGGTTTCATAGAACTGAGGGGCCTCAAGTATTTGACTTGATTAGTATAGGTGAAATGTCCAGGTCCTTTCTCATGATCTACCTCATTGACGACACAAACAGGGATTGCTTCAGCCCCAGATGATAGGTCAGGTAGTATAAACCCTGCCTCTTGTTGCTGGATTTGCTATCCATTTCTGAGTCATCTTCCATATTGCAGCTCCATCAGGCTGTCCAGGTTCACGCTGCAACCTGTACTTGAAGCAATTGATGCCAAATTTTGTTCTCTCCTTCCAGGATTCTTGGATCTTATAGAGGCCATCATATATGTAGATTTTCCCAGTTGGGCAAATGGATCTCTGAAACCCCGTACAACCCTTATCTCATTCTTCCTGTGCAAACTCCTCTCGAGCGCGAGGTACCCCTCTCAAGTTTCTGGTCATGCCTCTCCTCAGTATTCCTACTATTACCCCTGAACCACTGTACACCAGTGTATCTGTGTCATCATCCTCATTTTCATAACCACCTGCAGCGACAATACATATTGCTACAGAATCCTCATCATTTCCAAATTTAGCACTCATGTAATCAATGCCACCCATGCTAGGAGCATGCAATCCAATGATGCATAGCTCCATCCTGAAATAGAAAATATCCCCTATTTCAACTCCAGGAGCAGTTCCTACCCTCTTTCCCATATTGGCCCTGATATTACTGGCCATCATGATGGCACCTGCTTTCAGGTCTGCACGTCTGCTAGCATCTTGTGTTTCATCCATTTGCAGATGTCTCCGTCTGAGTGCCTCAAAGGTCATGTGAACTGCTTCCACAGTCTCCCTAGGATCACTAGATGAAGCTGGCAAAAAGGCAAGCTCCTTGCCAGCAACAAGATTCTTGTAGATGGGCTTAGGGCGCTTGACCTTAACTCCATTTGAGCCATCAGCAGCCGAACCAGATGACCTCTTAGACTTGCGTCCAGATGCCAAAGTCTGGCTACCCGAGTAAGGTCATCGTCACCATCAAGTGAGACAACACCCGATGATCTCGTCTTGTATGCTGAGATAGGGGTGGCATCAATGGGCCCATTAGCACCAGTGCCTGCATGCGAAACCCCATTCGCAGTAGTACTGAAGGTGGCAAATGATCCAAAGGCAGGAAGGCTCCCAGCACCAAACCCTGTAGGAAATTGGCCAACCGAAGTGACACAGACCAACGGTGGGGTGCTTGACTGGTTAACATTGACTCCCATCGGTGCAGGGAACATTGGAGCTAAAGTCCTTAATGGCTTGATATCCAAGAGCTCCTGATTAGGACCAGGTATGAAATTTGTTGCCCTGTCCATCTCAAATCAACCGAAATTTCCTGCACAAGGAAGGAAAACCTTAGTAGAATATACAGTAACAAGAAAGTTCTTACTGGAATAACCTGAGCTTAGTGACTCCTTAAACAAAGAGAGCAAGAGACATATGGCTGCACCCTGGAAAAAAATATTGCATGCAACTACAACCAGCATATGAAACACACCAGGTTACAGACTGGCCTACTTTTGTTACTCTTTTCCAAACCAAATCAGAAACCACCTAGAGTAAACATACCATGATTTGATCGGACCATCATTGCCTATTGAGAACTACATTGGATCCTTGCCCTTGTCGATTAGATGAAATATTCCCTTCTCATGTAACCAAAAAGAAGTAGCATTGGTACCAGAGTAGAACAGTCGTATACATCAGTACCATCTACTAACTAGCATCGATGATCATCTAAAAGAACTTGGATTGATAATAGAACAATTACTAGGAGACCCAGACAACAATAACTAAAATATGTAACATTACTATAATACAAAGTATCATGGGTAGAGTAGCCACCAAGTGCTAACAAATTTGACATGATTAGCCTTTCACATCAAAGTTGGTTAAGTCCATCAGAAACTATACATACTGTTAGTTTCTTAAGTCGATATCATGACACAACCATACCAAAACCAGATACATACAAGGACATCTCAAGCCTTGTTGATGAATCATGCCACCAGTCAAACTGAATAGTTGGTCCTCGTGCTCTTGCCACCAATTGCACTTATGCGAGTGAGGACGAACCAGGGAAAAGTTCAGAAGATATGATAAATCAGGAATGGAATGGCTATGGACTGTGGTCTGCTGTCGGCACTGGGGTGGCACTAATAGTGTGGAAGTTCGGGTGGAGATCAGCCAAGAAGTTGGGGGATAGACGTTATGAAAAGGAAGATGAAGTGGTGGTGTAGTATTGGCGAATTAAATTTCAAGAACCACCAAATTTTCATTGAGAAAATTCCATGCATGGCACAAGTTTCAGCATGATACAAATAAATAGCACAAAATTTTCTCACCTCCTATCTATAGCACAAACTGAGCCCACAGTTTCAATCCATAGCACTTCTGTTGACTTCCTTTACCAATTTTCATTTTGTTTAGTTTTTTTGGGCAAAAGTGGGCATGTGAGATTACTGAACTCGCTCGTCCTCCATATCAAGTTCTGTGGTTGCTAGAACCCTGGATTTTACTTGATTTATACATGCTACGGTGGTCAGATATGCATGAATGTTTTGTTTGACAGTGAATTTGATCTGTATGCATGCGCTTTTATTGGTCAAATATACACGCATGTGTTCTTGTTGATCTGTATACACCAACATAAGCTTGGTTTTGACTTGAGCTGTGGCAGGTGCTTGCGTATGGTCCAGAACTAGCAGAGAATTGAGCTGCGGCAGGTGCAGTGAATAAGAAGAGTGAGCAGTATTATTTGGCAGCAAAAGAGAACTCGAAGAGAGGGCAATTTGGTCCAGAACTAACTCCGTTAGAAAGAATTCTTGCTTCGGTTTGTGCTATAGGTGGGAGATGGGAAAATTCTGTGCTATTTAATAGTACCAAGCTGAAACTTTTGCAATAGATCGAATTTTTCTCATTTTCATTAGTTCCTCTTTGTTAGAGAGACATCAATGAGAAGAGGCGTGATGACTTAAACACATGGAAGATTAAACTAAACAAATGGTGGTTCAGACGGTTAATTCAGGTTTCCGTTACTATCCAGATGACACATGAGGTTTCAGTGAAGTGTTGTCTCCGACAAATAGTTGATGGGACAGAAGCTGCCAAGGGAAAATCACATAGTTGCCATTTCAAAAAGATATCGAGCGTCCGTCGAATTCATGCTGACGAGGTCCAACCAGGGGAATCCATTTGGAAGCAGAAGGTACAGGTAAGAACCATTGTCCTTGTTATGCTTGTTACTAATGGCATTTTTATGTAGATTCCCTAAAGGTCCACCTCAAAAGTGGTACTCAAAAACACATGCGATCTAATTATCATGCATCCAGTCATCGAGCACAGCAAAGTCTCTTGCAGTAATCGTGTTCGAAGTTGCTAGTGCTTTTTTGAGTAGCCACGGGTCTCACACCAAACCTACTGTGTGCCTTCTTCCAGCCATCGGGCGCAATGCTAGATCAAAATGGAGAGAAACGCCCCAATCTAACAAAACATAACCCCAAAAAAATCTGAGCCAAAACAGCATGATTCCTCCAAAACCATCAAAGGAGAAAGGGAAAACGGACTGCTCCACAAACCCTAGGAGGCCAACCCGACCAAGACAATCACGCCGCAGTGAGGCGCCCTCTTCGGAAAAGAAGAAAGGAGAAACAGATTTTCCTTGGTGAGATAGCATAGCACCCATCCCGATGGAGAAATGGACACACCACGCGAAGCCTTACGGACATGCGGCATAGCGGGAGAGAGAGGAGCCGAGGAAGGGAACCCTACCCGAGCAAGAAGCCTCTCGGGGAGGATTCGGAGACGAGAGGGGAGAGCATACAGCGCCGTTCCGCCGCAGCCGCCTTGTCCTCCTCCTCTTCGACAGACAGCGAGCGATCTCTTCGGGTTGGTCGAAATGAAATGAACGGCACACGGGGAGAAGAGAAGGAGGTGGGAGAGGAGAGTCGTCGTGGGGCGGGTGCGAAAGGTTATTTATTTGCCTTGGGGTCCCTCGGGTCAGAGCTGCGCCACCACTGGCTTCGCCGCTCCGGTGGTGTTCCTCGGGGAGTCGCGTGCGCGGTGGGGCCGTGCCGCCGGCTGCATCCCGCGCGTCGGCCATGGATCCGGTGGTGGTAAACGGCCGCGTGGCTACCTGGACCCACCACCACCTTGGGCCGGAGCCCCGCACCGCAAGAGGTCAGAGTTGCACGGAACCTGAGGAAGCGAAAGGCACAAGGTTCCACGGTTGTTTTTTTTGGCCTTCGATGATACCGAGAGAGGGGGGTCGCAACGGGAGGTTTCGGTGTATTTTTGTTGCTCCTTTTGCTCGGGTCGCCGGCACGGACGCACGGTCCGTCCTTCCACCTCCGGGCCCGAGAAATCAAGTCCCCGAGGCAGCGCGCGCTGCCGAGCAAAAACACCGTGTCGCGTGCACCACCCTATCTGCGCACCTCACCAAATCTTAGTAGCGTACCGGTGAATGCTGCGGTAATGACAGTGAAGAACTTGTATTCGTCGGATTTCCAAGTCATTTCAGGCTGTAGGAATTAATATTCGAGGTGCAACAAACAGCAGGCAGAATGTGATTCGTTGAGAATCCAACGCAACACGACCCTGCTACCACAACTGGAATCGAACCGACAGCAACATTCTGAGGTAGTTCTGCCCTGAAATCAAATTGACGAACTGGTCCTGTATCTGCGTTACATGACGGTGAGGACGATTTCCGTGAAAGTTATAAAGACGAAGTATTCGGAGCATCATTGGCAATTTCTTCTTAGTCGGCATCCATCTCCTCAAGCGCTGCCTGCGCTGCTGCCTTGGCCTGCTCCAGAAGATCGTTTGGAACCTGTATGGTATGGTAAGTTAGCAAGGAATTCAGGGGAGAAATGACTCGGTTTGCTGTGGAATTTCAAGGGAGAGCTATTTCCCGTGGATGAGCGTTTATTACCTTCTCATGCTGACGGTTTGATTCATCGCATACCCAGCTCAGTTCCAATTCAAAGGATTTGTCTTTCGCTTCGTCATGTACTCCGTAAATTCTGCATAGAGAAAAAGGAGAATTCGGACCAGTTAATTCGTTGGGAAATGCTTGCTTTTGATATGATGAGTTTCCATCGCACGAGAAAAATGTTTTCATCGCACAGGAAAAATGTTTCCATCTTACAAAATTTGTTACATGAAAACACCTCAGAAAGTAATGTTGCAATAGTACAATTTTTATGTTGCATATGTAGAAAAACAATGTTGAGGTAATTTTTCTGTGTACACGGTAGTCCGATCCTAAAGGGATGTTTGGTTGGGCTTTTCACTGGAAAAAGCTGCAGCCCAACCAAACGGCTAGCTTTTCAGCAGCTTTTGCCAACGGTAGCTGTGGGCTTTGCAATGCAAATTCAGCTGTTTGGAAAAGCTGCCTTCTGCCAGCTTTTTGCAATGTGCTAAAGCTTCAATGCTCAATTTCCAAAATGTCGTAGATGGTTTGGATCAATCAAAATCTATATGTTCATTTTCCCACAGCCACAACAGCTTTTCTACGCAGCTAGCCAACAGCAGCTTTGTCAACAACCACAGCCCAACCAAATAGGCCCTAAGCTATCCCTAGTTCTTTCCTATTTCTTTTGAGTGTCAATCTTGTAGTAGTCAGTTGTCCACACACACACAAAAAAGGGTACCACTTGACAGTTGAGACTAGTGCATCGACAAGACAAAATCTACAGCACAAGATTCTGTGCTAAGAAACACTCAAAACACCTATAAGCTATGTTAGCCTATTGCAACGACAACTTGTAATAGAGTATTGGGTTCTAACCAAAGATACTGCTTGTGGAGTAAAATCATGATACCAAGGATCATAAATATTGTAATAGTATGAAAGAAATGCTTCATATGATTGAATACAGTGTTGCCTGGAGGGAAAATCCATCATCATTAACTACTAACTAATGGCATAACTGACAAGCTTTCAAGACATTCATGACAGAAAACTCTTAACAGGAAAAATGCAGTACTAAGGCAAAAGATCTAGGACATACATCTTTGCAACCTCAATGATGCCTTCCCTGCAGGTTAGCTCAGAAAGCTTCAATTTCTCTATCTCCCTGTAGGACAACATTCAGACAGATGACTCAGAATACAGAACCTTCGTTTATGCCCAATAGAAATACCAAGTAGACATGTTCAAAAGTTTGGTTTAAGGAACAAGTATTCCTGAATAATCATAAATATTCGTGCAAATGCATTTGACAGCAACTGCTAAACATTAAAAGGCGCATTCTTCGTCATTTTGAACCACATAAATTCTATGTAACATAAAGCTTCCGGTCTGATAATGCTTCAGTAATCATGTGTCAGTGGCTAAAAAAAATTCTCAAAGAATGGGGTAACTAGATTTGAACCAAGTTTTGCCAATCAAAAACTCTTTCCTTGAACCCCAAATACCCGAAAAGACTATACATGGAATCTAGTTAGTTCAAATAATAATTTACCAATTCTGGTAGAACAATTATGTTATGGCTCTAAAGAAGACGTTATTGATTAGTCCATATATCCAAAAAGACGAGAAAATGGTAAACAAATACTGTACATTAAAAGCCACCAAAATGCCAAACTAAATATAAGCAATAAGAGTGTGTTTCAACCATTTAATATGGAATGGCGGTGCTACTTATTCAAACTACTACTTGCACAAATGCTAGTTGTGGACGGGCCATTTGATGTATATAAAATCATTGAAAACACAAGTAAACATCATAATTTGTAAAGATATGCTTCGAACTATTCAGATGATATTTATAGGATCATCAAAGTTAACTCTTTCCAAATGTGCCACTGCTTTAGGAAACGTTTGCAACAAAACAGAAATTGGGCACTAATGCAGAAATCATACAATAAACAAACTATTGACTTGACGGCTTACGTTTTTGCTGCCTGTCTTCCCTTCCCCAGTGCAGCTCCGAAGTATTTCTGTCAAAATTCAATTCAGTAAGTCATGCATTCAGTATAAATTTAAGCTGTTCAAATCAACATTGCACATGTGAAATTTTTGCTCTTGCATGTAAACAAAATTGCATGCTCACTAGCGAAAAATGCAAATCAGTTCATTACATGAGCCCAGCCAGTTAGCTACTGCCATAAGATATAAATATGTATAACCTAGCCAACTTGGCCCTTTTTCAGTCCTATAAATAAAGGCAAATTGGAAGAACTATCATGTACTAGGGTAAGAACTCACATAGGAGAGCCCTGAAGGTTCGATCATGTAGAGCTGTGGCCCATCCCTGTCATAACCTCCAAGAATAACTCCGCAGCCAAAAGGCCTGAGGCAAAAGGAGTATAAATGGTATCAAACGTCTCATGTACAAAAGTTTATTGAAGAAGGCAACCACCACCTTCTTGAACAGAAGAAGATGTTGAATGTCTTACCTGAGCCACCAGTAGAGCGTACACAGATGAACGTAGCTAGCTACACGATCAGCCAATTCCTTTACGGGCATGGGTTCTCCGTACACCCTGGTGGATTACAACTTTAGACTACAGTTTGAAAAGAAATTGGGTATGGAATCACAAGTTTCAGTAATTCTCACTTTTCATAATTGGCTGCCTCTGACTTTGCCCTTGAGACTATCTGCCTACCGTCTGCTGCTAAACCAGCAACAGCCTGAAAATGAGAATAAGAACTACCTTAGTAAACAAATGCAATTCATTACAATTATGATAAAAACGGCAAGAAAAGGGATACTTTACACTATGCAAGACTTATTCACATATCTCCATTAACCAAAAAAAAACTGTTTATATGTAAAAAAATATTGAAATGAAACACAAATTACCAAGCCAGAGTTCCGGTGCACAGAGTGGAGTCTCCGATTCGACCCCTCCAGTATCATCTTTGATGTTATTAGCTTCTCCACACCCTACAGAAAAACAATGACATGAAAGGATATCACACAAAACAAGCAGAGAATAACACTGCCTCTGAGCAAAAGTAGATTCAGCAAGAAGCACTTACAAGGACAATCCCATCTTTGCATTTGATCCCAACAATAGTCCTACACAGAAACATCAAAAGTTCAGCTTGATGTTGCACAGACAACAAAAGAGAAGGAAAATATGGTGGGGGAGGGGGGGGGGAGGCTAAATCAAACCCGCTGTTGTCGACGGCCTTGCCAGCATACTCAACCTGGAAGACACGACCATCTGGGGAGAAGGTGGTGACGGACAAATCATAACCAGTTCCTATGCTACTCATTGTTAAGTTGCTTCAAACCCCTCTAAACCGTGTATATAGAGTTCTCTCCTGGAAAAAGAATTTGCAAAAATCCTATTAAGAATAAGCAGTACAAGCTCCATGGAATAAGCAACTACAGCAATTTTTCGAATAGATATACTGAGTGACACATAAAGGCAGGGCCTTTAAAGCACGGACGTAGTCTAGTAAACCTTCTCCCATAAAACCCATAAGTAATTACTACATGTTACACGTAGGTGCATGTCGTTGATTTGCAACTGAAGCTACCTGCCTACATAGAAAAAAGGTTGGGACTTTCCTTGGTTTAGTACGCGGTAATACACTACGGATGCAATTGGTACTGACACCAGGGCGAATTTAACATGGAGGGACTGTTGGACCCCCTTTTTCTTTTGGAAAATATAAATCTGTTAGTTCTCCACCACACAGCATACAAATCCGGATTTTAGTAATTTAGGTTAGATTGTTCACAACAAAGAAAAGAACAGAACAACCCAACCGAGTTAGGGTTCGCCACCAACAGCAAAAATCAACCCAAGTCCGGGCGGATCTCCACTCCACGCCAGTCCATTAGAGCAGAGGAGGAAGAGGAGGAGGACGACGACGACTACGAGAAGAATCCCTTCGAGGTGGCGTGCTCCGGTGGAAGGAGGCGCGTGTTCGTCCAAGAGGATTCGACGCCGCCGTCGCGATGGGTTTCGGTCGAATTTGGGATTGGGATCTCGTCTAAACTAAATCAAGTACCGGCGCGCGCAGGGCTGCGGCGGCGATGGATCTCCGGAAGCGCGGGGAGGCGGAGTAGATGGGAGGGGAGGGGGGAAGCTTACCGATCCCGGCGGGAGGAGGAGGGTCGCGTCGACGGCGGCGCGCTCGTCTCGTCGGGTTCCGGCTTGTGGCGCAAGAAGGTCGGGAGTGTGGGTTTGGGGGGGGAGAGGGAGGCACGCGAGGTGTATTTGCGAGCAGAGGCGTCGGCGTGGGACTCGAACCACTGTTAGGTTCGTTCGACCGGGAAAGGCGGCTCGGACCCGAAGTCGGGGACAGTGCTCGGGTCGGACTGCTTGGGCCAATTGAGAAGGGCAATTAAGCCCCGGGAAAAGGTAGGCCCATTCCACCTTGCGTCCGGGCCTTCTTCTCCCAGGTGAGATCAGCATCTAAAAAGAAATTGTAATTTTCTCTTTCCTTAAGGGTGGTCTTGTAGTTACGGAACGTATTGCACTCAATTAAGCTAGGAGTATAATGCAATCAGGGGTGGTTCATAAAAGGAATTTTTCTATTAGTCGGTTGCGTGAAATATTTTTTCTCTTTTAATTCATTTTTTCCTTCTTTTTCTTCCTCGTAAGATTGACATAGAGGTTACTAATGATGAGCTAAGATTCGCCGGAGAAGAAGCTCATGTTCCCTGAGCTTAGAGAGAAGGCCAGTGCTAGGGGTTTGGGTCGTTGAGGAGGAGACGGGGGGAGGGGAGGTGTTGAGAAGACACCAGGCTAGGACATGAAGGAGACGATGATAGGCACTAGGGATAGAGAAAGCGGGCGGAGACAGCAATCATGGGTTGTTAGGTGGCGGCGGGCGATAGGTGCGATAGGCTGTGGAGAGGTTGCGAATGAAGATAGAAAAAAGTGACTGAGACCCCAATAAACTTTAGACAACTTAACAATAAACGCTATATACCAGCACAAAGATTTTGTGATGTTCCTCTAGAAATAGAAGAGTAATACGTCATCTCAAATATATTTTTTTCATTATGTGTCATTTTGGACCATTTTGCCCATCTTCTTTGTCTCCCACCTCTCTCACTCCCATGGATGCGACCTTAGGAGCACACCACCGCAACATCAAGTTCTTTTATAGGACCTATAAGGTAGTGGAAGAAAGGGTGATACGTCGAGCAAGATTTACAAAACATTAAAAGAAAAAAAGAGCAAGATTCACATGACCTAATTTGTCTCGCGTTCCCTACAACTTCCGGAGGTCAGCTTAGCTCACCAATAGTTCCTAAAGTTTACTGTCGGTTCTCGTATCAACGATAGTTGGCGCCCCTACGTTGAGCAACCGTCTATTCTATCATAAAGGCAATATCTTTGTGTTGCGAGTGTAGGTAGTTCCTATCCACATGCAGACATTCAGATGTTGTTCCATGTGTACAGAACGTCGTTTCACACAAAAAGAGCTAGTACTTGGATCGATAATGAATACTAGTATAATTTGTTCTTCGTTCACCTGATCTTTTCCCAATACAAAATCATCTGCTCGACAGTTACAGCTTCACACCACACCCAAAAATAAAGCAATATGTTCAATATGTTCGTCAGTACTCTCCCGCAGAATCAAAGGAAGCCGTCTTTGCGGTCTTGCTCCTCGGCATCTTTGTTCGCCGTTTGCACAGCTTTAAACCACAGAAACGCCTGAAAGATCAACAAAAGCAGACGACGACTCGATCAAAAGCTGCAGATTTAGGATCCCGGGAGAGCAAATGGTCGGGACGGCATGGCAGATATACGTACGGAGGTTGGGATCCCGGTGATGGCGAAGAAGCCCAGGAGCGGCGCGTAGAGGGGGCTGTCGGTGCCCACGGCGCCGAACACCGGACGCCCGTTCGTGTACTCGAATATCGAACCGATCTGCGTAGCGACGAGGCAACCAGCCAAAAGTTTTGATCAGGCTCCGATCAGTGGAACGGAACAGAAGAGTATGGGGGTTCAAGAAACGTACGGCGGCGATGGCGGTCACGGCGGACGCGAGCAGGTACGCGTAGAACGGGACCTGGACGGCGGCGGCTTCCTGCGGGGCGCCGCCTTCGTCGCGCGCCCAGGGTGGCGGCTCGTCGGACCCCGGCCGGGCCCAGGAGGGGACCTGCTCATCCGCCTCCCCTGACGACTTGGCGGACCCCTCCGTCGCGGCCAAGACCACCAGCCTTCGGCGCGACGACGACGGCCCGGCCCTGGCGCGCGGCCGCCGGCACCTGGTCCGGTCTCCGAGGAGCGGGGCGGCCACCGGAGATGAACGACGCGCTTCAGGTCTCAGGCTTGAACGGAGGCACCTGGAGCCGCACAGGGAGATGGTCGCCGCGGCCATGGATGGATACGAGCGCGGGTTTCCTGCGGTGGCGGAGGAGGTTCGAGTGATGGGGGGAGTGGATAGGACGTGGGCGGCTACGTGCAGGCTTCCCACCATCCCATGCTGATGCGCTATAGGCTGGGCTGGGCCGGGATGGCCGGCCCACCTGTGCGAAAAGGCTTTGTGGGCTCTGATTGGCTGGGCTGAAATGCCGAAGCTCCATCCTCTTATCTCACTGGAGTCGTTGGTTCTTGTCAGTGGTCAGTGGTCAGTTCCTCTCTGCTGCATCCGATGTGTTTCTTCAGGCTCCAAATATTTGATTCCCCGTATCATTCTTGTTCCAGTAGAAGGTGTAGCTGGTTATTGGTCGATAACATCGACATGGTTTTCAAGACAAAATACGCATCGGTCTCCAGATTTGTTGCCACAAAAAATAAAGAGAACCCATTTTTGCACCTTGACGAACTCCTTGTACTCAACGCGCCCGTCGCCACGGGGGTCCGCCTTGCGGAGCATCTCGTCGGCCTCCTCCTCCGTCAGCCTGTCGCTGTGGATCACCATCACCTGCCGCAACTGCTCCGCGGGGATCAACGCGTCGAAGCACTCGGCGAGGCCTTTCTCCGACGCCCCGTCATTCATCTTGCGCGCCGCGACCGCCAGGAACGTGGCGAAGTCGATGGTGCAGGTGCCGCCTTCGCCGCCAACGCCCGCGTCCCTGAGGAATTCCCGCGCCTCGGCCTCGTCGACGTTTTGGCCCAGCGAGCGGAGCACCGGCCAGTTCGACGGTGGCGATGTGGCCGTCCTCGTTGCCGTCGAACAGATCGAAGATCTCTTTGCACTCGTCTACCTGCTCTTGGGTCAGCTTTGTCCGTCATGAGCGAGCGAGAACACCTCACGACACCTCCAGCGGTCTCTTTAAATCTCACTCTCTAAAACCCGAGAGCCTCCCTAAAATTGATATTTCTCTCTACTTTAACACTTTCTATATCTTTTTTTTTCCTCCTCATCTCTCTATGACACCAGGCAAACCCATACAAATCACCCGCTCGCATGTAGCCTTCTCCCTCAAATGCAATCCAACTCCCCGCTACCCACAGCTATCATCTCCTCCTCTTCGGTCACCTCGATGGCCTCCTCCACGGCTCACTTCTCCCTTTCTTTCCTCTCCCGCCTCATCACCACGTCCCAGCACCACGATATCCACCTCCACCTCCGCCTCCCCTGCCCGCCGCTCCTCTGTGCCATACAGAACGACAACACCTACATCAACAGGGATAGCACGTCCCCCATTCGGAGCTTGCCCACATCTGAATGTCCAAGTAACCACGTCCGAGGTCGGCTGTCGGGGAGTCACCAAAGAGAGACATCAACCTGCTTTCTCTGTCGCCGCCTGCTTCAGGGTCAAGCTTGGTGAGGGGAAGCGGTGGTGCTCCTAGCATCTCCATCGCAGGCTCCGTGGCGTGATCCGGCGATGGCAACCTTCGGCTGCTAGATCTAGTCGATGGTGACCTCTCGCAGGCTCCAGCCATCAGTGGTCTCTGTTGCAGGCTCCATGGCGGGAGGAGAGGTCTGAGCTCAGGCGATTGGGGACGGGAGTTGGGGGATAGAGAGCGGCCACGACTCCCCATGGATGGAGAGGGCGCTTGGGTGGATGGAGAGCGAGATAGGGTAGGAAGCCGAATGGGGAGTCTGTTGGAGTGGTGTTTTTGGGCACTTTTGCTAAAAATGGAGACAGGGAGGGATAGAGAGGCTGTTGGAGATGCTCTAAGAGAGGGGATTTGGAAAGAATGGCCTAATTGCTCTCCAAACTGCTTGTAATGGTTGTCTTGCTTTCCTGACGGAGGGAGGGTTCTCTTTTTTTTTATGTCTAAAGAGAATATGATTAATAAACTTTTCTCCTATTAATTTTATTTTTGAGTAAGGTTGTCATTTGCAGTACCTTATTTGACTCTAGTTGCACGAAGCACCACCGTTATTCATATCTTCTATGCATATAACCCTAGGTGGCAATAGGATGTTGCGTTGCACACTTTGCACCAAGCCTTATAAAACTAGGTAATAGTATGGTGTTGCATTGCACTTCACACTAGCCTAATGACACTGATATCGACTAGGCTAACCATCTAATGATCTATCTGTTGGTATCAGTTCTCAGCTCTCATATCTCGTTAGCTTATTTACTATCATATTTGGTTAGTCAAAATTAAACATCATAAACCCTTGATTATGATCAACAACCAACTTCTATCATGCTAGAAAAATACACTCATAAGCATAGTTAACAACATAAGCATGAAAACTTGCATAAATAAAACATAAGAAACTGTGTTGCTAAATTAAACATAAAATTCAGCGAGCTACTGCTTGTGTTGCTGATCGTACTCCTGGACCTACGAAGGATCACTCTCATAGGGTGCTTCGTTGCTGGGCTCTACCGATAAGAAGCAAGAAATGATTGGAAACATCAAAAAAGAGGAAATAAATCAATAACAAAAATTTAAAGTCCAATATGATGAATGAAATACATCCTAGAACATGGCAAATGAAATTATAAAACTAGTACAATTAGTTTCACTCCATTTGGAGACATTCAATTAAAGTTATGAATTTTCTAAATTATATATGTCAATTTTAGAATTTAGTTAACATAGCAATTAATTCTCCATAGTAGTAACATGCATGAAAATGATACCACAAGGCAATATAGATTAAACCATGATTTTTTCATAAATTTTTTATCTCAATTAGAGTTCATATGAATTTTTTTTTATTTTTACAAGTTTTAGTCATATTTAGAATTTTCTATCTTCTCTCGTTTAAATAAAGAGAGAGCAACAATTTATACTCAGATGCACTAGCCATAGAGGCTGATAAGAGGGGCTAGGGGTGAGCTCTGAGGGCTAACTGTTCAAAGTGGCCTCTAGGCTCACCTGTCATTCTCTCATTTTTAATCTAATATTGTTATTTTCATTTTTATTAAATCGGCGAGTTCACCGACAAAAGGACCCTGCATGACATATTAACTTCCTTTAGTATTTTTATTAATTTGATCAGTCAAATGGTGGGGCCAACATGTCATACGCATAGAAAGTTTAGTTGGTACTTTTACATAAGATAATTGAGCGGGGCTCGCATGTCAGACACCTATTAATAACGGTCATTAATCGTTAACCGACTAGGCCTACTTGTCAGATGGCTGGCGACTAAACGCCAGCAAAACCATGTGGAGGTGCGCGACGGTGCAACATTAGTCGAGGGCTTCAAAACACCATTTTGTGTGTCGCTTGCACCGATTGGGTCATACGCGCACCAAAATTCGCCTCGGTGGTCACGAGGACCTCAGGCTCGCTAGAGGAGGCCAGGTGACGGTGGCCGATGATAGGGCAAAACAGGGCAACACCACATTGGCACACTATAAGGGGAGAACGAGGAGGAGGTGGGTTCGGCTGGAAATCTCACCATTGATTCGTTGGTGAGCTCGTTAGAGATGAGGGGGGATGATGGTGAGAACGTTAACAGTGGGAAAGAAGTTTGTCGAGAAGGAGGGAGTCGCTCTCGTGGCATTGTTCTTGAGCCAAGAAGCCTCCTAACAACGTGGCGAAGCCACCACAAACCTTAGCTACTTGAGTGGAGGACCGTGCCATGGAACTGACAGCCCGCCCAGAGTGGTGCGGTCGACCACAAATCACCCATGTACCGAGGTGCGTATAGGTAGCATGCAATGGAAGCTTCTCCATCGCTGGAGGAATCAGAGTTTTGTCACCCATGTACCGAGGTGTGTATAGGTAGGTATATGCAATGGAAGCTTCTCCATCGCTGGAAGAATCAGAGCTTTGTTGACAGCTCTTTCTTTCCTGTCACAGAAGGGAAATATCTTTCGTGTGGTAACGTGCGTCCTCGCTTATCAAATCCTACGAATTAGTTCAGTTCTCAAATCAGAGCTTAAAGTTTACCTCACCCGAAACACTCCCGTCATCTTCTACGGTTCCTTGTGACGGGGAAACCGGTGGGGGGCCTCAAATTTTGCGCCGCGGTTATAACGTATAATCTCCACCGTGGTTTTCAGAAGATCGGCTGGCGTTACACTTTGCCTAGTTGCTCTGTCTCGCCATGTATAGATGGATTCTTTTCTTTCCTTGTATCGGTTACCTACGTCTCCAGTAAACTGGCACTTCAACTTTATCCAGACGAAACAAATTGGATCCTAGGTAATCGTCCCAGCATTTTCCTTCAGTTAACTCACAACACGGAGCACAAAAACAAGACCAGATATTTGCACAACCAGAGACTTTATATTTTTTTTAATAATGAAAAGGAATACTCTTTTGATCTCTAAATCGAAGTGCACATAGCCAACTGATACAAAAAAATTTAAGATTTCAAAGTAAGAAAAACATATTACAAGTCACCACTGAAAAAAACAAAGCAGAACTGAAATAGAATCATCAAATCGCAGCAAGCCGATTAGTAGACCACCACCCATATTGGGTAAAAGGCTTGCTGGTAACATCCTCTATAATTTGGCATCCCGCTAACATATACTCCTGACGCGCTCCACGCTGCAATGTATCTTATGCCCACATCCACCTGATAGCCATATAAATAACCTACACAGGATTATTAGATTTCTTTTTATCAAAAACAATGTCATTACGGCAAAATCAAATAGCCCAACAAATTGCTGCCACACCAACACGAATCATGGAAATTAAATGAGCGGTGGCACTAGCGAACCAATGTCCCAACATATGATAAATACTAGTTGATTGTTGTATATCAAAAACAATCTGAACAACATGTCAAATAAAATGCGCTATATGGCAATTAAAAAATAGGTGTTAAATGTTCTCATTCTTAGTACAAAAAGAACAGTGAGCACCCAACATTGTTTGATAAGATTGTCCTTTCTAAAAATTATCCCTTTACACAAATACCAAAGAAAGACTTTAGAGATAATTTCAATTTCCATGACACCGTGCGGCGAAACCTAATGTTACGGTTAGCTAATGTTGTATACATCAATTTAACCCGAAAAAGCTTATTGGCTTGAATACTTCATAGGATTCTATCATTGGTGTTAACTTGCAAGACAATAGTAGACACCTGAGCTATTAAAAGATGAAGAGAAGCTAAATGATGACTCAAGAGAGGCTTTACATACTGGAAGGCTCTTTTCCAAATATATCTTGTTCCATTTTCTCAAAGAGTTCAGTCTGCTGAAACCTCATGCTACAAGAACAGCTTATTGAAGAAAGAAAGAGAAAAAAAAAGAGAAAAAGGAAAAAAGAAGAGGCAAAAGGGTACAGGAGCATCATCAAAGAACAAGGGCTAGCTCCTGCATTCAAGAACAAGGGCTAGCTCCTGCATTCCCCTTCTGTACATTGTCAGCTACACACCCTTATTCACCTCCATCAGTCACTAGCCACCATTGCTTCCTTCTTCCACTCACCTCCTCAGTAGCGGTTTGTAGAGCACAAAGTTCACATACTTGGATTGGAACCGGTGCGTGACTCCGAGGGCGAGCAGAGACTGTGACCCCCATCCTTTCTCGATGAACAGATGGTTGAGGACTACGTGCTGTGGCTTCTGCTTCAGAGCGTGCTCGTCAGTTTCATCGGTGCCACCAAGGACTGACATGAGAAGCTGAGGTGGTAGGGTGGGCGGCTCCTTGGCAAACTCCTCGTCGGCTGGGAACTGTAGGTCGTAGCTGTGTTCAGGCGATGGAGGAGCGTCGAATTCCGCCACGCTGTCCAGATTTTCTGGAACATAATCCTATTCCAAATAGAGATGTTTTCAGATAAAGCCAAGAACATGCATTCTAGAGCATCTTTTACAGAAGGCAGAGCAAAGTGCCCCACTATCTCTTCTTTTTTCTGCCTTTTCCATTAGGTTTGCACTAATTTGATTGCTGAAATAGACATATCAATCCTTACTGACATGGACATCCAGGAGGTTGGCCACCTGCCCTCTCTCGTCAGTCACACAAGGTTGTTCAGGGACATATCTCATCTCCCCGTCGACAATGATCCTGTAATGATATACTCCAGATGGAAGAACCAACAAGATGGTGTGATCTTTCCCAGACCTCTCTAACACCTTCCTGAGAGTAATCATATGGAATTCGGTATTTTAGTATCTCATTTTACAAAATTGGATTGAGCATTTAAACAACAAATTCTATTGTTAGGTGAAGCACAAAACCTTGACGTCCAGTTATCCCATGATCCTTCCACAAACACCTCATTTCCTCCTTGACTCCATGTAATCAAGGTTGGAATTCCCTTCTCCTGGGGGTTATTGTTGGTGGGTTCATCCGAGCCATTTATCCATGAGTGGTTAAAAACAGGCGCAATTTCAGTATGTCTCTGCAGTGGAGCTATTGGAACCTGCAAGACGGACTTATCTGTCAGTTCAAGCAGGGCAAAGAATAATGGCATAATGCTCATACATGTGAACTGACCCAAACAGATAAGAGTTAGCAACATCCTATAATGAAAGATGGCCAAAAGTAACAGATTCCAACTTGTAACGGTGCGCAGAATTTAGAAGCATGAGCCCATGAACGTGTCTCCCAGTATTACAGGATCTGAAAGTGTCAATAATCTATATAGTTTTTCATAGGTCAAGATGAATTTGCTAAGAATCAAGTTAACCATGTGGGGACTGGGTGCTTTACTATGTCCAAAGGGAAAAGGTAACATCTTTAACTGCCAATTATACAAGTTTACATGAGGATTATGTACATTTGTAATTAAGAGGACTACAAAGTGACTGAACACACAGGGGTCAAATGCCTTGTTTTTCTTTCTTTTTTGCAAGGAAAATGCTTTGTTTTTCAGTAGTATGATCAAATAGGTGTTAATGTTTACTTAATTGCATCTGCTGCTTATGCATCTACTTCATCAATATGACTTAGATCCTTTGCTAGTGGTACTAGCCCGCATGCTCCAAGAGCCCAGCCATTTGTCTTATGATAAGCAGCTGACTACGGTGGTCGCTGCTCAGTTAAACTTGTGATCAGTTGACATTTCTTTTAGAAAATGGAAGCTTTTATTGATTCCTAACATCGCATCAAGATGATGCAATTACAAAAGCTTTTTTTAATAGAAAATTTGTGATCAATTGACATGTCATTTAAAAATGCATAACATACTCTGATGTTTTGTATGCATCGCCTTTTCTTAGGGAAGAATCGCTATTGTATCAAACAACATGTAAGGCAATGTTCACTATATAAATGGATCAAGAATTCAAGTGCCACCATAAATCACTGTAAATGCAACTCAAAATTCCATATGATGGTATATAAAATCATGTGCCTTTTTCTGTCCCTTAGCACGTTGCTGCACAATTCAGTTCAGAATACTATATATGTACTGTTGCACGCCTGATTACATTTTAAGCAGTACTGGATATAGTTCTTGCAATTAATCTTCTCGAGGATTCCCTTTTGAATTACAGTTCTAATCGTGAAACACATTTCTTGAACATGACGCCCCACATACGTTTTCTTGAACGCGGACAATCCAGGGACCAAGAGTAAATAATTGCTCAAGGATGTCGCACCAAACGCTTAGCTCACAGTATATTTTACAGAACGAGATCAACTGCCCACAAAACGAGATCAGGCCTTAACGATTTTTAATCACGGAGGAAGATTAAGATACTATCTAGTAATTAAATGTATGCGCCATTTGAGAAAGTAGGACCAACTTGCCCACTGCACCGAACCTAATCCAAGATTCAGAGCTACCTAATCAGTTTGCAGAATCCAGTTGCGACCAAATCTACCAACTTGTCTTTACCAAAGTTATTTTCTTTCACAGACAAGTTCTAGCAATATCCTGAACAAGAATCCACTCTTTGAGAATATCAGAAAGATCTACAAGTTGCAGTTTACCTGTGGATCCACAGTGCAAGTCAAGTTGCCATTTCGATGGATCTAAGTTACTAATGACTGATGCGGTGCAACAGCTAAGGATTCACAGAGAAGTTGCTCAGTTTTTTTTGTCACAACTAAGCTCGCATACAATGCTAAGCTAATCAAGAAAAACCCAACAAAAAGGAGTAAAACTAACTTTGATCACCAAGGAGGAGCAAGACAAAATCAAGCACCAATTGTTAACGAGACTGCACAAATACACAGGCGCGATTGACACTAATAACCAACAACAAAGGAGCAACTTTTCTCACGAAACAAAAAAAAGAAACATCAAGAACACCAAGTGAGGGTTTCCATTTTTGCCTTTCCGGGCAAAAGCTCATAACCTGCGGCGCGAAGAGGTAGGGTACCGGAGGAGGAAGCTCCCGCATCACCGCGTCCGGCGGCGCCGCGGCCTCAGCCGAGCTCCCGCCGGCGCCGGCGCCGGCTACCTGCTCCAGCGACGCCGCCGCCGCGTGGCCGTTCCCCACCTCCCTGGCGCTCGCGTTCCCCATGCCGCCGGATCGCCGCCGCCCGCAGCTACTCCCCCCACTTCGACCACTAATTAATCGAGCAGTACCACCACCACCACCTCTTAAAACACCACCCTAAGCAAGGGCCCAAGGCGAAACCAGCAGCTAACTGAGAACAGGGCAGCAGGAGGCTACGGCCTACGAGAATGCCACGGGGGCTGGGGATTATTTACGCCGACGTGCCACCGGCGCCCACAGGAATCGCGCGAGCGTGCAGGCAGAGAGGCAGCCACCGGCCGCGTCGCCGGAGGCAGGGGAGAAGGGGATATAAGATGGCGAGGCACGTGCCCCGCACGCCATCTCCCGCGTGTTATTCCAATTATTATTCGACTAATTATCTGAGCCGTTGGATCGGACGGGACGGGCCATCTTGGCCGCCCAGATAAGCATCTGTGCATGCATGGATCGTGCGCCGGAATTTACCGTATTGCCCTCATTGGACTACAAAGTCAGCATCTGTGTCTTTGAAAAAGGTGATGTTTTTTCTAGAGCATTTTGTGTCCGGATAACGACGAGGAGGAGGCTGCCGAATGGATATGGATTATTGGAATTCTAATTTGTGGTTGTGTGTCTGTCTTTCTCTAGGAGTGTTGTAGCTGATATAGATATGTCATGTAGAAGCAGTGTGACTGAAAGAAGATGAACATGTAAAAGTCATCTTATGCACGAATTTTAACTTTCAACAATTTTGACTTGTTAAGGTGCTTCGGCTGATTTGAACCATATACTTCTTAGCCTTAAATTGCTTATTGGTACAGTGTGAGGATAATTATTGCTGGCAGTCTCTCATGCTCAGCGACATGAAGTGTACTAAGAATCAGTTTATCCATTTTCAAGAAAAAGAATAGAACAATTGGTGTAGCCATGTATTGTGTATGCTCATGAGATAATGTATTCAACAAAATTGGTTATAACTAGTGATGGAACCATAAAATAAAAACATACATTAACACAACTTTCATAAGTAAAGTAGTGCTAAAAGTTTATAATCCAGATCAAATTTGGAAAGACCATCTAGCTGGTGGCAAGAGCTCAACGATGAGAACTTCAAGAGCAATGGACGTACCACAGGGCAGAGCAGTTATTCCACACCAAATAAACAGACCATCATTTAACAAATGGCACCCTTGTTCTTTGAGCCTAGAAGAAGAGGGTTCTCTTTAACAAGAACAAGAGAGTGAAATTAAGACCTAAACGGGCAGTAATGACGGTCATAATTAACAAAGCGCGATAGGATGGTGATGATAGATGGGTAGATAGATTAGCCGGAGGGGACAGAGAGGGGTGTGGTATGGTGGGTGGATAAGGGCCGTGCTTATCCACTCTCTTTTCAAGCTGTTCGGGCGATCCTCTGCGACGCGTGACCGTGTGGTACCGAGGTTTCTTGCAGAGCTGCAGGGTCCTTCGTAGCAGCTCATGCCTTCCATTTTTTTTTCAGAAAACCAGCGTGCATTCCATATCTGCAGCATGCATATCCTTATCCTGCAGCTTGCATGTACGGATGCACCAAACAACGTTTGCCACTTTTGGTTGTAGTTGTTGCAGGCAGGGTAGATCACAGAAGATGTATTTATTCGTTAACTCCAGATAATCCCTGGTCTTGACCTAGGTGGCACATGAGCCATAATCAGATGCATCTGTGTCGACATGTTAAAGGAAATTTTGCATACCTGTAGTCCGATCCCATATTAAAAATTGAACGACCTGTGTGCAAGTGCAGCTGCGAGATCTATATCAATGGAATGCAGCTCCTTTCCATCATGCACCTCACAGGGCCGGCCGGGACGGGAGACCGGAAAAGCCGTTGGCTGTTTCACTTGCAACCGAAGCAGCAATTTTCCTAGCTTTCACAACGTGCAACCGTCGAGCGGCATTATTTATTTCTTCCTGATGGATGAACCGGCGTTCTGTCTCTGATTCTCTCTATATTATGTGCTAATTCTCTACGTGCGATGCAGAGGAATCTTCACATCTGTCTCGGAATTGGTCGACCTGATCGATCGCCATCCGATCCATGGATGCTGCACTTAAGTGGATAGCGTACTACATAATCCTGGATGTCACTCGCGCCCGTCATGGCGAGCAATTTCCAGCGTCGCGTCGAACCACCGGCCATACATGGCTTCCTATCCCCACGCATGCAAATCGATCCCACGGTGTGTGGTGTGTTCGAGAAGTACGATGACGCATGCGACGCGAGCTTTGAGAAGACGAGAAAATCAGTCCTTTTTTGAGTGGATAAGGTTAAGACTTGATCGAGGGAGGAGGGCCCATGTGGCCATGTGTCCTCATGAGCATGCATGTCTCGGGGTGCTCCTGAGATTATAGCATACTTATGCTCGGTGCATCTGCAAAATTAGAGTACCAGTCTATCAAAAATAATTAACATAAGAGATTAACTTTTAAGCTGATTTTATACAAGGAAATTAAAGTATATAAGGACAAAAGCTTATTAGAGCAATTATTCTTCATAGAGTCTAAATCGAAGTCAGTTTTGTTATCTCTTCTCTTTCTCTTTTTTCTACATCAATAATTATTTTATGTGACAAGACAAAAGGTCAGCCGACGCCATGTCTTTGTAGATGCTCTTAGCGATTATCGACTACTACTATTGTTTTACACTAGTTTGCTTAGCATTTGACAAGAATGTCAAAATTAGGAAAATTTGATTAAATTAGATGAATGTTTGATTCTAGTCATATCTTTAACAAAATTACTTTTCTAACAACTGGGTCTCATGGGACATTGGTTGGAAGAGTGTGATAAGATCCCATTAGTTTTTCTAAAGTGTGGGAATTTTTTTATTTAACCTTATATTTTTAGCAAAAAATTTGCTACCTACTATCGCCAGTGCCGGCTCTGGGCCTAGGCGGGAGGGGCGACCGCCTAGGGCCCAGGCCTGGGAGGGGCCCAGGATCGCATCTGTACCATGCCTGAGGCCCAGGATCGCATCCAGTCCCTGATTGCATCTATACCATGTGTCCATGCCTGCTGCTTAGGAGGAGAAAAAACGTTTCACGATCTTCGTCTTCATCGTCTCGAAGCCGCCTCGACAGCGCCAGTCCTCGCTGCTCCTCCAGCTCCTCACGTCACGTTTGTGATCTCGGCCCCTCGCTCTCGCTCCACGCGCGGACGAGCCTACAACCGTACAGGTACGTTACGTCTATCATCTTCACAATTTCTAATTTCTAATTTCTAAAAGATTGACCAAAGATTGAGTAGCAGGGCGTTAGATGTTAGGGTTCTAATTTCTAAAATTCTAATTCCATGTATTTACTTTCCTTCACAATTTTAGGTGTTATAATGTTGCCTAAGAAGCATTTATCGGGTGCTGAGAAAAGGAAAAAAAGAGAACGAGACGATCAGTTAATTGAATCACAAAGGGGTGCTCTAAATAAATTCTTTTCAGTTTCAAGTAATGTTGATGTCAATGAAGATCAAGGGCAGGAACCTGATCCCAGGCAAGAACATGATCATAATTTAAATGCAGATGTTGAGGTCAATGAAGATGCTACAGGGGAGCAACATTTAAATGCAGAAGTTGATGTCAATGCGGACAGAACGGGGGAGGAAAATTTGCAGCCTTCAACTGATACTGAAAATCCAAATGGTGATGCACAAGAAGATTCTCTTTTATCTATCTATGATCCCAGAACATGGGATATTCTTGACAATAGCAAAAGGGATATTTTAATTGAAAAAGGACCTGTGAGATAACCGAATCTGGAGTTCCGTAAGGATGACCTTGGTAGACATTTTTCATATGCTTATTACTCCAGAAAGTTAACTAATTTGTGAAGTTGTTGATAGAAAGTGGTTGGTTTACTTTAAAGATGTGGACAAAGTTTATTGTTTTTGTTGCAAGTTGTTCAAATCAAATCAAAGCAAGTCCTTGCTGGCATCTGATGGACTGAGGGACTGGAAGCGTCAGAGTTGGAGACTCAAAGAACATGAGAGCAGTGTTGAGCATTTAACAAACATGAATACATGGAATAAACTTAGGTTGAGGTTAAGTAAAAATCAAACAATTGATGATGACATGCAATGGGAAATTGCAAAGGAAAAGGAGCGTTGGAGACAGGTTTTGGTAAGAATAGTTTCTACATTGAAGTTTCTTGCAAAACATAATTTGGCCTTTCGAGGATCAAATGAGAAGTTGTATCAAGATAATAATGGTAATTTTCTGGGCACGGTTGAAATGATTGCTGAATTTGATCCTATGATGCAAGAACATATTAGGCGCATTCAAAATAATGAAATTCATCATCATTATCTTGACCACAATATTCAGAATGAGTTAATTTCAGTTCTAGCTGATGCTGTGAGAAACGTTGTCTTAAGGATCATCAATGATGCCAAGTATTTCTCTATTATCTTGGATTGTACCCTAGATGTGAGCCATGAGGAACAAATAACTCTAATTGTGCGTTGTGTCAATATGTCAAGTAACATTCCGAGAGTGGAGGAGTTTTTCCTAGAGTTCTTAAAGGTTGACGACACCTCAGGATTGGGGCTTTTTAAGGTATTGATGGATACATTGGGTTCTCTTGATTTGAACGTCGCTGATGTGAGAGGTCAAGGTTATGACAATGGTTCTAATATGAAGGGAAAACACCAAGGTGTTCAGAAGCGTTTGCTTGAAATTAACCCCAAAGCATTATATATGCCATGTGCATGTCATAGTTTGAATCTCACTCTTTGTGATATGGCGAAATCTTGCAAACAAGCTATTACATTCTTCGGTGTTATACAATGGATATATGTATTGGTTTCACGTTCTACTAAAAGGTGGAAGATTTTGCTTGACAATGTTCCAAAACTTACTCTCAAACCTTTGTCTAATACTCGTTGGGAGAGTCGAATACAGAGTGTGCAACCTATCAAGTACCAAACTCCCCAATTGGAGGAGGCTTCTACTGATGACCCAGCAGCAGTAAGTGATGCTCAATCTTTGGTCAGTGCACTTGAGAATTTTGAAACTTTAGTTGGTATGGTTGTCTGGCATGATATTTTATTTTCTATAAATATGGTGAGCAAAAAGTTGCAGGAAAAGATTGTGTGCATCGATGCTACTCTCAAACACATTGAAGGGGTCATCTCATATTTTCAGAAGTACAGAAATGAAGGCTTCGATTCTAATATTGAGATTGCAAAAGCCATTGCATCTGATATGGACATAGAACCAAAATTTCCTACAAAACGTCAAAGTAAAAGGAAGAAGCATTTTGATGAAACCAATGATCAAGATGAAGAAATACAGCTGTCAGCTATGGAATCCTTCAGAGTTATTTACTTTCTAGTCATTGCTGACACTGCAATTGCTTCATTACTAGTCGATTTGAGCAGCTGAAGATATTTGAAAAGGTGTTTGGTTTCTTATTCAATTCAAAAAATCTAAAGTCCTTGGATGATAGTAATCTATGGAAATGTTGCACTACTTTTGCAAAAGCTTTTTCTCATGATAACTCGTCTGATGTTGATCTTGATGATTTTTTCTCGGAATTAAAAGTGCTGCAAGTAACTTTGCCAGATGATTTGATGTTAGCGCCTGAGATTTTTCAGTTTGTTACAGTTGTGGATTGCTATCTAAATGTCTCTGTTGCCTATCGGATCCTCTTAACTGTACATATGACTGTAGCCTCAGCTGAAAGAAGTTTCTCTAAATTGAAACTACTGAAAAATTGTTTGAGGTCAACTATGTTACAAGAAAGATTGAATGGCTTGGCTATGTGCTGTATTGAGAAGGATATCTTGGACAACGTTGATCTTAATATTGTCCTTAATGACTTTGCAACAAGAAACGTCCGAAGAAGCTTTTTTGTGAAGCACTGAAGCATTCATGTCGATGGAGTCATTGGAATTTATTTCTTATTTGAGGTAATCATACTAGCAGGCCCTGCATACTAGTTCTATTTTGCTATTATTTTAGTCTTTCTGTCGTAATATGACATTGCTCAACAATTATTATTAGACATCTCAAACTAAGATTGTGTGATTCGAAGTTAACTCTTAATACTTTACAAATGAAGTGAGACACATATATGCATATATGACTATATACACATACATACATATAGCCTTAAGGGCTCATGTCGTCGACTTTGCTCTAGGCCCTCCAAAACATAGAGCCGGCCCTGACTATCGCAGGACTGATTCTAAACTAAACAGGCCCGACACAATCAGGTTCGTGTCGTGCCGTGCATCCTGCCGTGTCGGGTGTGAGAAGCACACCGCCGAAAGGACGAGACGAGCCCAGTCACCAAAAGGCACAAGTCAATTTCCTGCTTAGAAAATTAAGCATGTGGTGACGTTGGTGTTGTGGTGTGGTGACTGGTGTGACCACGGTGTGGTCTTGGCTATGCGATGCACTTCGACAGCGTTGGCGGCGCTGTTCATGATGTGGTCTCAGCGAAGCGATGTTTTTCGACAGTGTCAGGGTGCTCCTCGTCAGGCAACTAGCTCGGAGCTTCCTCGCTTGCTTGTGTTTGTGTGTTTTCTGTCTGGTTCTCTTGTAATAATCTTGTAACGGGCTGCGAAGCCTCGTAGACAAAAATGGATAGAATTCAGGTGGGGATTTTCTCTCCCCCTCCCCCCTATTAAAATGAAGCATGGTAATATAAATGTAGCGCAGACTTCAGCATCTGGTGATTTCATTACGGAGGCCTGTGGCAACAGCCACAGACAGACGCATCTTGCCTTGTACAACAGAAACCAGTCTGCTCTGACATAAATCTAGGTAAAACAATCGACCCAGACTTACAGAACAAATTACAATGTACTGAAGGCAGCTCTACTACCGACCTGCTCAGAGGGATGTTCTGAAATGGTCCAGTTGTTGGGATTGTCCCACAAAGATCATTGATTGTTTGATAGATCTCTGTAACAGAAAGGAGGGATCAAATGAAGGTAATTGTAACAGAGATCTCAGCAGTACGGAGGAGGAACGAAATGCTATACGGAAGAAAATGCGCATAGAACAATTGGAATGCTGAGAATATTGGGGGTTTCAATTGTACTTACACAACTCAGTTTGTCCAGTCCAACCAGTTCCCTTGGGATTGGCCCAGTTAAACGGTTGTGATCCATTCGCCTATCATCTTGCAATCCATGTATTAGGAGGGTATAAGTGTCCAGAAACAAATTTTCTGTGTTAGAACCAAAAATATTTTATAAGCCATAAGCTAGCTTAAGAGCTATGTCCTACGCACAGTCCTCATTTGGTGCACAGCCGTGGAAATCCCTCCACTTCAAGCAAAAATTAAAATGAAAAAACCCTATAAAAGAAAGAGAGAGAATCCGATCTCTGATTTACAATCCAGCAAAATTTAAGTATAAATTATGGTAGCAACAGAAGTATAAACCAAAAATGACAAACTCCGGTGCAAAATACTACTATCCACTCCAGATTTCATCTCTGTTGTTGAGCTAAGACACGATTTGTTTTGCGAATTCCTCGGAGCTGGTGCTCCATACAAAATACTTGTGTTGAATATGGTGTGATTTATATTCTAAACCTATTATGATTCAAATATGTGTGCTATAAGAAAATTCTAAAGGAAACGTACTAGGATTTGAAGATCTCTTTGCTTTAGAAGTGGTTATTATGTGGGAAGATATATAAACCCATGAGGGTGGCCATAAGAACACAATTCAAATAATCCAAGAACAATGTGCAAGTAAAAGAGGATTAGAGACTAGGTTTTTTTAACACTAGATTCTTGTATAGGGGGAAGATCCAAGGATCCTAAAAGGGGGATCCGAGGCTGCGCATAAGAAGGGCTATTAGAGTATAACAAGTGGCATCAGAACCAAGGTCAAATTAATCAGATATGTGATAAGGTCGGCAAGGCGCCAGGTGGCACGTAATCAGGAGTGATGTGAACAATGTGGAATCAAATAGAGAAATTTGACGGTGATAGAAATTTTAGCGTGTGGTAATGCGTGGTGAATGATGTTTTTGTCCAACAAAGGCTAATCGACGCCTTTGGAGGGGACAAACCGGCTGGGACATTTAATGGAGACTGAAAGGTGATGGAGCGGAAGACTGTCAGTATAATCCGTCTGTCTTGCCGATGAGGTAAAAAACTCAGTGATGAAGGAGGATTTGTCAAATAAATTATGAAGTGACCTAGAAGAATTGTACATGACAAAGTCGTTAACAAACCGATGGTGCTAAAGCGGCAGTTATTCAAGTTGCATATGGAGGAAGGCATGGGTTCATCAACCATCTCAATGTCTTCAACAAGCTTGTCACATAACTGACTAGTGTGGATGAGAAAACTGAGGAGACGAGATCGTCTTATTGGCCTCATCTGTACCACCATCATGGGAGCAATTGGTGATGAATACTCTCGTCAAGAGAAACACTCCCAACTTCAATGAGACGGCTGCATATCTATTAGAGGTGGATTCCTTGCAGAAGCCATCCGAATCTTCATCCTCGAGTAATCAAGCCGTAGGTGTTGCAGGCAAAAGCAAGAGTCACGGGAAGAAGAAGAGCAAGAACAAGGACAAACATATATGCTATCTATGTGGCGCGGAAGGTCATATAATAAAAGACTATCCAAGTTTGAAGCAGATGAAAAGTGCATGCTCAGTGGTAGTAGCGAAAGATTATTCGGACATACTTGTTGTAAGTCAATCAGATTCTTCTCATGGGTGGATATTGGATTTAGGTAGTTGCTTCCATATATGTTCGGTGAGATAATTGACGAATGATCTCTACTCCCGGTGCATGAAACTGCTCACCTAGTAGATTGCAAGGGGTATGCGGTCACCGGGGTGGGAACGGTTACATAGGAGATGTATAATGGAGCACGTTGCACACTAACGGGAGTTCGTTATATTCCCAGCTTGAAGAAGAATATAATATCTTTGAGGTCGCTTGAACTACTAGTTGTACGGTATCACTTCGAGGTAAAATTAAATGAATTACTTGCAAATGATAGGTAATCATAAAAGGTCTTTGGGACAAATGTGGATACATATTGCTAGTAGATCTTAAAAGTAGTGCAATCAACGGGAGGTTTGATACAAATCCTGGCAAGGAGAATGGAACCTTGTCGTCAACCGTAAGTACTCAAATCTTAGTTGTAGTTATGTGCGGAGCTGCAAAGAGGGTTGCAAAATCTAATAGACATGAAGACAAGGTGCAAGCTGTTGGAAGAAGGAAGTTGTGACGGGACCAACCACACGCTACCAACAAGAAGATAGAGCTCGGAGATGGTACAAACCTATGGCAATGAGGGCTATAAGGGTTGCAAACTCTAATGGACATGAAGGCGAAGGTGCAAGCTGTTGGAAGAAGGAAGTTGTGACGGGACCAACCACACGGTACCAACAAGAAGATGGAGCTCGGAGATGGTACAAACCTATGGCAAGGAGGGCTATATGAATATATGGTGTGGTTAACCAAACTACACAAGCTAGGTGCTTTTAGGTGGAGGTTCAGGCGGTCCAGCCGGAATACCAACACGCGCATCACGGTGATGTACATGAGCCCCTGGTAGGGCTGCTCCCAGTGTGGGAGCAAAATACGGAGCCAACTTGGAGCGAATTATTGGATAGCACAATAACTTCGACGGACAAGTGTCAAAGTGGAAATTGTTGAATATGACGTGACTCATATCCTAAACCTATTAGGATTCAAAGATGTGTGCTATGAAGAAATCATAAAAGAAACCTACTAGTATTCGAAGACCTTTTTGCTTCAGAAAAACCTATGCGAAAACCTATATAAACTCATGAGGAGGTGGTCATAAGAACACAACCCAAACAATTCAAAAGTAAGGTGCAAGTAAGAGATGATTAGATGCTAGGTTTTTTTAGCACTAGATTCTTGTATAGAGCAAGGATCCGAAGGTCCTAAAATATATGAGAGGGTTATAAAAGAGCGACAATCTCATATACTCTTTTAAGGTCTTGCTTAAAAAGTTCACAGTTAACTTCACCAAATCTTCTCTCTTTTGCCGTAGTTGTTCGTTATCATTATTTTGGTACTCTTTACGAGATTCATTTACTTCGGTCTCGATGCCACGCTCGCACATACCATATCTCACTAACGTTGATCAACTTCAAAGGCTGCTGCGCATAAGAAGAGATAGCAAAGTATAACAACTTGCACCACTTTACGCAAAATGTCGTGCATTGTTTCACCCATCTTAATATGTTCTTTTATCTAGTGTTCTGCACTGATCAATATGAATTGCACTTCTCAGGCCAGATCAGCGCTACTTGTATAAAGTCGTCTTCAACGAATCGGTGACTACTATGATAATTACTTGTATGGACAAGGACGACTTATGAACTTACAAGAATTCTAGGGACTTCAGTTTCCCAAGTGATGCAGGTATAGGCCCTGAAATGTTGTTGCTGAACAAGTCCAAGCTAATGAGATTCTTCAAATTACGAAACTCTTGTGGGATTGTTCCTTGAACATTGTTCCCCTGAATTTCCCTGTCCAGATGCCAAAACAGTGAATAATACTGCATTCGCTGTCATGGATAATGAATAGGCAGTTTTCAGAGCAAAAGGAAACTTCAAACGCAGCAAACTCATGTAACTGATGAACTGCTGCTCTATGAGAAAACAACTTGCATGTATTTTCCTACGGAAAACAGAACACTAGAAGTAATTTCAGATCGCAATGTCAGTTAAGCTCTATCATGAATGCAAAATAAACCGTGCCTGCATAATGGAAGGAATAGGTTTTGTCGATTAATTTATTTTTCAACTCACATGTTCAACCATTCTCTACCAAGTTCCTATATACCAATCACACAGAAGAATAATAAAATTATGATTCCAGAAGCCTGAAGGGTAACTTAACAGTAAGTCAGAATGCGTTCTGGAAGAATTGCATTCTACTACAGAGTGCACATGGTTTTGGTTAACAGAGCAATAGGAAAGCTCAATTTATCATGGGCAGAACAATGCTTTTCTATCATTCCCAGTGCTTCAATTCACAAGCAATACAAACCAGATTATAGCACTGAGCCTTAACATGGTACCAAAATCTTGTAGACAAAGCAAGCAAAACAGATGGATTAGAAAAGGCTCACATGTATTTTAGCTGGTCCAGTTTTCCAAGCTCGGGCGGCAGAAGACCGGACAAGTTCAAGTCGGCAAGATCTCTGTTAAAACAAAAACAAAATGTTAGTAAAATTTAGATGAAGATGAGGCTTCCAAGAATGCAACCACATACACAATGTTCCTAGCAATCAGTCAACATTAACACATTTGGCCCGGCCCATGAGGCCTCAGCCTTGCCTGTGCCAGGGTTATGATGTGGCGTGTTACCCAGGCCCGCCCAACCACCCCTGATGGCCTAGGCCTTACAGACCGACCCAACTTTTCTTCACGGCATTCACGTTTTTGTTCTCACGTTTTGCCCGCTGGATATGCTCTTGATTCACGCTTCTGCTCCTCCCCCAATGATCAGCAGAAACCGCACGTCGAAACCAAAAAAATTGGGCAGATCAAATGAAGCACACTCGATATGCAGATGGAAATCTACTCCTAAAACAATCAAACTTCCACGAGGACCACAAAATTCCTATAGCCACCCACAAGCAATTTGATCGTTCAATTCCCAAAGAAATCCAACGCCTGGCAACAATTCCGCGGCGCCAGTTCCTCGAACAAGGATGCTGCACACGGAAGCAGATGATCCAAGCGGGACGGAAGCGGAGGAGGTGGGAGGCAGAGGGAAGGATCCGTCTGATCACTCACATGCGGACGACGTGGTTGGTGTCGTCGTCGCAGGTGACGTCGAACCAGGTTCAGGGGTTCACCAAGTCCGGGTCCCAACTCTCGAGCACGCCGTCGGGGTCACGCAGGCCGTTCCTCAGGGCCCCGAGCGCGTCGCCGTCCAGGTTCGCTGCCACCGGCGCCAGGGAAGCGACCGCCAGCAGGAAAACCGCGGCGGCGGCGGCGGCGGCGGCGGACAGGGTTGGTAGGTTTCCGGCCGCCGTGGGCGCCATGGGGCTCGGTGGTACGGTGATCGAAGGGAGCGGGACGAGCGCAGCGACGAGGGTTTTGGCGCTGTGCTGTGTGGTTTGAACTGGCGTGGTTTGGCGGTGGGGGTGGGGTGTCAGTTACTAGTACCACTGGCCAAAATGCAAAGCGCACCAAGAAACACGTGCATACCATGTAAGTACTTTCCCTTTGAGTCACTGACAGTTGGCCAGATTTCCTCTCGATGGTCGGAGCCTCAGGTTTCAACAGTCATATATACATTTCGGTCGTAACATAATGGTTTTCTATCTTTGATATCGGAAACAGGGGGCCCTGGGGAAGAAACTTTGGAGTACAACTATACGCCGGTTGTCATCCGTGATGAGAGATACTGATCGAGAACACGTGCTGTTTGTGTTACAAGATATATATCTACGTCGATGCTTAAGTTTCCCCTAACTGCTATTAGCAGTTGCTAATATCTCTTCCAAGGGACATGTCTTTTCACTAATGTAAACTGCCATCCGTTGGCATTATATAAATACTTAAACAGTGCATGAATGGATTGATATCTCATTTTGCTTGTCCAAATGCTGTCTCTATTATCTCTACAATCCTACTTCTAACACGTTATCACGCACGCTGCTCTCCAGAGCAACTCTTCCACAGAACGACAAACAACAGAGAAGAAAGGAAAAATGTTAGCAACATGCCTTTCTTCCGGATCTTTTTCCCTTCTGTTGAGGCAATGGAGGCGGCGACGTTCCACGACGCCATTCCAACACAGAACTATCGCGCAAGAGCTCAAGTCCGTCGCCAACGACTCACTGGTCTCCGTCGCCGACGACTCGCTGGTCCCCATCGCTCACACCACGGTGGTCGTCTCCACCGATCTCATCGACACCGCAACCGCCACGAACGCCATGGCCGCAGAAACCGCAGCCGCCACGAACGCCATGGCCGCAGAAACCGCACCCATCGCTTTGCAACACCGCCACTCGACTGGCTCCTCGGCGGTCCTACTGCATCGATCCTCGGTGATGACATCAGGGTGAACTCGCTGAACCACCCCCACCACCGTATTGCCTGCTGCACGGGTATGGTCCATGCTTGGCGCATGGCGACGTGGTAGCGGAACCGGCGGTAGCACCCCCATCACCAACTCCAGCAGTGGACAGCACGTACCCACCGGGCTTTGCCCCGGCGTCTCAGTCAACGGCCACCGCGCCAGCACCTCCTTTTTCATCGCCCACCAACTGTCCCTGACGTCGTCCCGGTGCTTGGAATCCGGCGAGCCTTGGGCTCCCGAATGGGATCCATGCCGCCAACCGCTCCTTTGACGTGGAGGAGTACACGCCGAAGTAAGCGAATGGCAGCGCGAGGGGGAGGTGGTCGACGGCTTGGCTCCGGTCGCGGTGCAGCCGGGTGGCAAGGCGGCGACTTCGGCACGGCTTGGCTCCGGCTGCGGCGCGGCTCGGCTCCGGCGCGGTGCAGCCCGGCAGCAAAGGCGACGGCGCAGACTGGCTTCGGCTCTGGCGCGGCTCGGCTCCGGCGGAAGGGCAGCGCCAAGGCGGCGGCGGTTGGGATAACCCTAACCGCAGCCCCACCACCTCCCCCCCCCCGCACGGGCCTTTAGGCCGGCCCACCGGCCACCCCCCGCGCGCACCCCTGGTGGGTCGAAAAGGCCGCCTGGGCTTTGGCCCAGGTTGTCTTAGCCTACCAGCGGGTAGAAAAAAAATTCTGCACTGCTGATTTTGCAATTTAGCCCCTATATTTTCAAGCAATTGCAAAACAACCCAAAGTATAGTTTAATTTATTAATTTGATGTTTTTCTGTATTTCTTTGTATTGTAACTATATTTCAGACCATGTTTGTCTAGAAATTTAATATATGTCCCATGTGTTTGCCCTTTTAGCATTCCCTATGGCATATAGTTGTTTTCATTTTGTAATTAAACTCAATTTTTTTGCAACACATTTAGTAATTCGCCTAAATTAAGTCCACTGACTTAATCCATGGAATTACATATGCAAAATCATATTAATGTGACTACCCCCATATGATAATTGTGAATCACAAGTTAAATGGACACGAAATCTACTGTATGATTGCAGATTATTCCCCATTTGCTGTAAGGTCTGCGTTATGTCCATATCGACATAATGATTACCTTTAAACGTGCTCTTCTAGTTATCTATGTTTAACGTATAACACAAGGTGAATAGGCTATGACATCTACTGACCATGTCAGATTATGTCCCTATTGATTGTGAGATCTACACCTACAGGTGATTATCTTCAACGTGTTAACTTTAAATTAAGAGGTCTACATTACTTTATTTCAAATTCTTCAATTTGAATATTACAGTTTTGCATATACTATTGCAACATACCCATGATGGTTTTAATTTACCCACAGGTAAATTAATAAAATCTCTGGTCTTAATTCCATGCAGATCAAGATGGCCAAAGAATTTGAAGAGTTTGCGCTCGACGGTCACAACTATCCTACATGGGCAATGGATGTTAAGGTCAGCCTTGCGTCCCGTGGGATTGTGGCGACACTCAACACTCCCGTTGAGGGAATACAACCGCTACCAGAACATCAACAATATTCTGCTTTATACATTATAAGACACCACATCCATTCGGACCTCAAATCCGAGTACCTGATGGAAGAAAATCCATGCACATTATGGCAAGCACTTAAAACTAGATACGAACAGCAAAAAGCGGTTATTCTTCCCGAAGCCACTCATGACTGGGTACAACTTCGACTTCAGGACTTTAAGTCCATTGAAGACTATAACCACGCTATTCACAAGATCTGTTCTAAGTTATGCTTTTACGAAAAAGAACCCTCTGAGGCAGATAAGATTGAAAAAACCTTATCAACAATGCTTCCATCTGACCGGATCTTGCAACACCAGTACCACGCCAAAGAATTCCAACTTTACTCTGAACTTATACATGTACTCCTACAAGCGGAAAAATATGATGAACTCACTCTGAGGAACCATCATCAGTGCAATGTCGGCGCAGCCCCACTCGCAGAGGTACATTATAACGCTCAGAATAACAACAAGTTCAAAGGAAAGCGCAAGCGAAACTGGAAGAAAAAGCCACGTGCTATGGACAAGGGGAAAGACATTGAAAAGCTAAAATTTGACAAATCTCAAGTATGTCAAAAGTGTGGATGCTACAAGCATTCCACCAAAAAGTGTCGCACCCCTCGACACCTTGTTGATCTATACCTGCAATCTGTGGGACGCAAGAAACAAGCTCAAGGATCAAAATTTGAAGCACACTTCAACCTTCAAACTGACAAGTCAAAGGAAATCGGTTGTTCCACTGCAGTTCTCCCAGAACCCTAGGAACCAGCGTCTCCAACAATCCGAAAATCCGCTGAACACAGAGAACATGATCATTGAATTTGCTTCGAATGACATGTTTGGTGACTTCCAATAAGTCCACCCAATTCCACCAAAGTCATCATAACATCCAAATGATATTATTATGTTGTAATAAGTTAATTAACATGTTGTCGTCATATTGTTTAAAGACAATATTGTAATAACATTATATATATGCACATTATCTATGTATAATAAAAGAATTAATTCCTTCTTTTTAGATATAGAGTCTACGGGAATCAATTCGATGGAAGAAGAAATGTGCCTTGTGGACAGTGGTTCCACAAACTCTATTCTTAGGGAACTAAAATATTTCTAGAATCTTACTAAGAGAAAAGAAGAAATTTTAACAATCGCCGGACGCGATGCTGTAATTGTAGGCTCAGGTCGGGCCATAATTACTCTCCCTATGGGTACTCAAGTAACAATCGAGGATGCTTTACTGTACCCCGATTCAACTCGTACCCTACTAAGCTATAGAGATATCCATCAGAATGGTTTCCATATCGAAACTCATGATGACAACAAAGAGGAATATCTCCTCTTAACCCAAAACAACGGATATGGCAAGCAAGTACTTGAAAAAATTCCCTCTTTAACGTCTAGACACATACATCAAACCCGTAGTACATGTTGCGTACAAGGTAATTTTTCAGAATGTTGATGCATTTCAGACTTGGCATGATCGCCTTGATCATCCTGGGATATGGATGATGAGAAAAATTATCAGCAATTGCATTGGCCACAACTTGAATAATGCTAAATTTCCTCAACATTCAGATTTTATTTGCACCGCATGTGCAACTGGAAAATTAATATTAAGGCCTTCGTACCTTAAAATTAACGTGGAACCACTTAACTTTCTTGACCGCATTCAAGGAGACATCTATGGTCCCATACAACCATTATCTGGACATTTCTGGTATTTCATGGTTTTAATTGACGCATCAACTCGATGGTCACATGTGTGCCTTCTATCCACACGAAATCATACTTTCGCAAAGATTATGAGTCAAATTATTAAATTAAAGGCTCATTATCCCGGCCACTGAATCCAATCAATTCGCATGGATAATGCTGCCGAATTCTCCTCTAGAGCTTTCAATGATTATTGCATGGCTCTGGGGATAGAAGTCCAACATTCAGTACCATACGTCCATACACAAAATGGTTTAGCCGAATCACTCATCAAGAGTGTAGAACCTAGGGGGAGTTGTGTCTGAAGGGCTCATATGTCGTCGTGCTTCCCTAGGATTTAGATGATGAACATATTGCCTAGTCTTTATTGAGTTTAGAGTTGTGCTTGAGTGTTGCAAGAATTCAAGCTTTTCAGAACATCCGGTTTTGTATCCGGAAGTTCTATTTTGATCGGAACATCTGGTTTTCTATCCGGAACATCCGATCTAATCGGAACTTCCAATCCAGCTTTCGGATGTTCCAATCAACTTTCACGTTTGACCATGTGTTGATTGATGAACTCGAGTTTGGTCAATTTGTCTCGTGAAAATTGTCTAGAAATCCCAGTGTGTTTGGGTAGGTGTCTCGGTGGTTCTGAGATGTTGTGCTCATGGTTGAGCTTTTGTTTTGGGAATTGGAGCTTTTACAGTTTAGGATTAATTGCAAAGTCCAAGAGTTTGGAGTTAAAGTTTTTTATCATTTTGTCTTGGTAAAAAATGATAGGATGAATTGTTTGGACTAACTTGGGTCAAGGAAAAAATCTTGTGCTTGCAACGCTTTGCTTGGTCTATTGTGTGCAGGTGCGAGTTGGGTGCGGCGATGGTTCGGCCACGTGGGACCGGCATGAAGCTTGGAGGGCGGAGTTGCGGTCAAGGAGATGGCGACGACATCGTGTGGCTTAAAAGCATGTACGCGGAGGACAAGGAAGCGGTTGGAGACAAGTCGTGAAGACCAAGTTGAGTCTCGGGGGCGTTTTGGGAAAAGCGCCAAATCCACCAAGAAGCTTTTCAAGAAACCACGGCGGAGGCGCCCGAGGAAACGGTTTAAGAATTGCTTAGGGTGGAAGGAAAATCGGATAGTGGCTAAGCTAGCTAGATGCTTTGTGATGCGTGCTAGTTAGGTTAGGCCCATAGGGCATTAAGGCCCAAGTGGTGAGGGGGTTTGTCCCTCCCACTATAAATAGGTGTCAAGGGGGTGCTTACCTCCCTGAGCCCCTTGTTATCACTTTGTAAACCCTAGGAGAGGGAGAGCTGCACTAGAGAGTGCTTTGGCCTAATCATGAGAGGCTTTTAAACCCAAGAAAACCCACGAAAATTCAATACAAAAAGATTTCTCCAATCCCTATACGTTCTTGAGCTATCTACTTCATTTGCTCTTTTGAATTTTTGTTTTCTTGCTTCTCCTGTGGATTGATCCATGGTATGGCAAGTAAGTGATGGGAAAATCATGTCTATACTGATTCCATCCAAGCATACCTAAGGATTCAGCTTTTCCCTCCTCTATTTCGAGTTTTCCTCGAGAAAAGGGCAAGAAAAGTGATTTTCGTGATTGATCTTTGTAGAGGGGTTAATCCTATGGTTTGAGGCTTGGAATAGGTTGCTGAGACATGTGAGATGACACTATATTGATTTCAGATCAAGATTCCTCACGAGCTTCCTTTTCTCCCAAAATTTCTCTTTTTCTCACTTCTAGGGCTGATTGGAGAAAAGAGGGTAAAGGTCTTGACTTGAGAAGTTTTTATGGAGATCAACACTTGATTTAGACTCACAAGACCTTCCTACACCTCTCTGTCAAATTTGGTTTGATTTGGTTGGGTAGATTTTGAATTGGTTCAAAAATTAGATCGAAATCACAGTTTTAGACTAATCTGCCTGTCACACAGCTGTGACCTAGCTGTGTCACTCAGCTGTGACACTCAGCTGTGTCACACAGCTGTGTCACAGGTGTCACACAGCTGTGGCACAGGTGTGACACACAGCTGAGTCACACAGCTGTGCCACAGGTGTGAGTTACTGCTGCTGCAATGTTTTGACCATAACTTTTGCATCCGAACTCGGAATTCAGTGAACTTGGACTCGTTTCGAAGCTATCGACGAGCTCCACGTCACCAAGGACATTTGAGAATTTTTCCGCCGAGCCAGCTGTGTCACCCAGCTGTGTGACACAGCTGTGTCACCGGTGTGAGACACTGCTGTTCCAGTTTTGAGGTGTCCTGTCGAGCTATTTTCGCTGCGTCACTTCTGTCACTTACAGTAGCACCTTAGTTGCTATTTGTATTTGAATTTGAAGAAGAATTTTCAAGCAACCGACATTCACCCCCCCTCTGTCAGAAGCCACCGATCCAACAAAGAGGATTAAGCTTATTGCAAGACCATTACTACAAAAGTGCAATATACCAACTTCTTGTTGGGGTCACACAGTCCTACACGCTGCTGACTTGATACAGTTGTGCCCAACTGCTTATCACAGTACTTCCCCTCTGCAACTAATACGTGAAAATCCTCTAAGTATTTCTCATCTGTGAAAATTCGGATGCGCCACATATGTGCCCATCTCACCACCTCAGCGTATATCCATGGGGCCACATAAAAAATTAGGGAACTATGTGGGGTACAAATCACCATCAATAATCAAGTACCTAGAACCTCTCACCGGGGATCTATTCACTGCCCGTTACGCTAATTGTATCTTCAACGAGGACCATTTCCCGGCATTAGGGGGTGATCTCAAGTACCAGAAAGAATGCCAGGAAATTGATTGGAATGCCAAAGGTATTTCCTCCTCTGATCCACGTACTCAAGAAACTGAACTCCAAGTTCAAAAATCATAAATTTACAACATCGTGCAAATAACTTGCCAGATTCATTTACAAATCACAAAGGAGTTACAAAATCCTAAAATCCTGCTATAAATGCGCCCGAACGAGTGGAAATACCAAAATAAACCACTCAACTCCCCATCAATAATAAGAGGGGGAGAAGTATGGCCGCAAAACAGGATTCAGCTTACACGCAAGCAACAAAGGAAACAGAAAAAGAAACCCTCTGAAACTGTAAATAAAATTCAAACTCCACAACCCAGCTTAAGAGTGCACTCAAATCTAGAGGCTGGGACATCAGAAAATCCTGACATGATCATATTGGGAAATCACGAACAGTCACCAAGGGATAATGAAATCTCCACTAATTATATTGATTCTGGAAAATCATATAATCGTAAGACTACGATTGTGGACAATTACTTCCACAAAGACTGCAAACAACCTCCAATCTAATCCAGATCCCAAGACCATGGTAGAGTGTCAAAAACGCTCGGACTGGAATTAGTGGAAGGAAGCAATTCAAGCAGAGATAGCTTCGCTCAATAAAAGAGAGGTATTTACAAAAGCAATACCTACACCTCACAATGTTTTCCCTGTGGGATTCAAATGGGTCTACATTCGGAAACGGAATGAAAACAATGAGGTGGTGAGATACAAAGCGAGGCTCGTAGCACAAGGGTTCACGCAGAGACCCGGCGTTGATTTCAATGAAACATACTCTCCAGTAATGTGTGGAATAACTTTCCGATACCTAATATCACTGGCAATGCAAAATCATCTATCTATGCAGTTGATAGATGTAGTGACTCCATATCTTTATGGAGGTTCCCGATGGAATCCCACTTCCGAATCAAAGCGCTAAACGCAACATGTATTGTGTAAAACTTAACAAGTCCTTATACGGCTTGAAGCAATCAGGTTGAATGTGGCACAATCGACTCAGTGAATTCCTTATTCAAAAGGGATACACAAATAACAATGATTGCGCATGCGTGTTTATAAAGAAATCCTTGAACAGATTTTGATCATATCCATGTATGTAGATGATTTGAACATCATTGGCAACACACAAAATATTGATGAGGCACGTAATCATCTAAAGACGGAATTTGAGATGAAGGATTTAGGCAAAACTAAATTTTGCTTAGGGCTACAAATTGAGCACATTCACTCTGGAATTTTGGTACATCAAGCTGCTTATATCCAAAAGATCTTGGAGAAATTTAATATGGACAAATCTTATCTATCAAAGACTCCCATGGTTGTTCGATCTCTAGACGTAGAGAAAGATCCTTTCAGACCAAGGGAAGATGGAGAAGATATATTAGGATCTAAGTTCCCATATCTTAGTGCTATTGGAGCTCTTATGTATCTTGCAAACTGCACCAGGCCTGACATCGCATTTGCAGTAAACTTATTAATAAGACACAGCGCTACTCCAACTGAATGTCATTGGACGGGAGTCAAGCAAGCCTTACGCTATCTCCAAGGTACTAAAAATTTAGGTCTATATTATCAATCTCACAAAAATCAAGATACAAATCTAATCGGATACACCGATGCAGGATACTTGTCTGATCCCCATAACGCTAGATCTCAGACCGGCTTTGTGTTCCTACACGGTAGAACAGCCATCTCATGGAAGTCTTCTAAATAGACTTTAGTGGCTACGTCTACGAATCATTCTGAAATTATTACCCTATATGAAGCATCACGTGAATGCGTGTGGCTTCGTAGGATGATTAACCACATACAACAGTCATGTGGTCTTGGTTCTATTGAATCACCGACCATTATCTATGAAGATAATGCTGCTTGTGTTGCACGTATGCAAACAGGTTACATAAAGAGCAATATTACCAAACATATTGCCCCTAAGTTGTTTTATCCCCATGAATTACAGCAAAGTGGGGAAATAAACATCTTGCAAACCAAATCATGTGACAACCTTGCCGATTTGTTCACTAAGTCTTTACCAAATTCAATTTTTCAGAAATATGTTCATGAAATTGGTATGCGGCGACTTCGTAATTTGCAAGAATCAGGGGGAGTATCTTCCTAAAATTTTAACCTGTTACAAACATCATATTGTACTCTTTTCCCTTTATGAGTTTTATCTCAAGTTTCTCATAAAAGGTTTTTAATGAGGCAATATTGATACAAGTACTATATGTCATATTATTTTTTCCTTATTTTTCCCAAATGGGTTTTAAAGGAGTTTTCCATAACATATTGTCCTATATTTCTCCTCATATTTTTCCCACAGGGTTTTTAGAGGAATTTTTTAGATGCACTATATTCAATGGTGAAATTGATCAAGGGGGAGTGTTACAAGACATATATCTATGTCGGTGCTCAAGTTTCCCCTAACTGCTATTAGCAGTTGCTAATATCCCTTCCAAGGGACATGTCTCTTCACTAATGTAAACTGTCATCCGTTGGCATTGTATAAATACTCAAACAGTGCATGATTACAATATGGATTGATCTCTCATTTTGCTTGTCGAAATGCTGTCTCTATTATCTCTACAATCCTACTTCTAACAGTTTGAAACAAAATTGGGGATCTTGACTGCCATACTAAAATAAATGATAAAATACTTCTTTTTGACGGAAATGGTATGCGAGACATAAAGAAAATTGTTCCTAACACATTTGGAGAAATGATATACGGCACGAACGCATGCTCTTGCATGGTTAACTCTTCGATTCTAGGAATACACATCCCTCTTCAAGATCTCACATGAATGGTGGGTGCCTGGTAACTAATAATTTGTTTATGGAACTGCGCACATGTTTTGTGTGTACCGTCATTTTTGGTTTGTGTGACATCAACAAACATGGCTACAATTGAAAGCTGAAAGTTTACAAGTTCGCAAAATGAAGCTAAGAAGACTGCCTTATCAGATGGGGAGGGGGTTTCTCACACTGTCTCGTCGATGGTTTATGGTGCAAACCAAGATGAGCGTCTAACGAAAGTTGTCGGGCTCACAATTGTGATGGCAACGACCAGCAATAGGTTGCTGGAGCTTTGATGGCGTGCCATATTTCAATGTCATTTGGTCTAGGCTGGTCATTAAGCCTTTTTTTTTAACCAAGCCTGGTCATTAAGCTTAGAAGTGTTAATGTCTAGTTTTTAATATAAGGAGGCCAGGCGTCGGCGGGCTGATGGGATGCCCCCCATCGGCCAAATCGACAGCCTTACGATTCAAATCGTACGCTCTACCCTATTTCCGACGCTTCCTCCTTGCTACGGTTTTTGGTTATTGGTGGTCCTTTCTCTCTCTCATGCGCGTCCTCGCGACGGGTAGTAGAAGCTCTACGCATGAAACAGATCTTATAACCACACAAACTTGACAAATCTCGTTCATATTCTTTCTCAAGCGTCACAACATGGTAAAAACTGGATCGATGCAGCTATTCTCATGAAAAATCCAACAAAAACTTGTACACCAAAATATAGATCACCACAACAAAATTGATATGTTTATGCAACATAAAAGTTTAACTTGTGCGATAATGCAATAAATCGAAAAGTAATTAAATGATAAGCAATAAATCGAAAAGTAATTAAACAATCTATTGTATATTAATAGTACATAATATGTTAACCAGAAAAAGATAGACGCGTTAGAAATTCTCATAAAAAAGTAATCTAAATTTTTTGAAGAACAAAATGCTTACTTTTTGAGACTGGAAAGTTCACTTGAAGTAGGACATTGCCATGGTTATCCATAGAGCAAAGCAAAAATTCAAACAATTGTTCTTTGATTGTGTAAAAATAGATGGAAACGTGGAGAAAAGATTTGGACTCGCACATCAATCTGATGGCGTTAGTGTTCTATATATATTGCTGGATATCGCATAGTAACAACCAGCTAACGACCCAGCTGGATTACAGAAGATAAGTACAAGGTTTAACAGCTTAATCTCTATGATTACATCACATGATATATATATGGCTAACTACTTCGCTAACACCTTCCCTCAATCTCAACCGGGTGATAACGCATTGAGATTGTGCCGAAGTGAACGCTTCATAGAGATATCAGCAACCTGATCCTGAGATGCAATAAACCGAATATCCAGTGCTCTTTTTGCCACCCTTTTACGAACAAAATAGAAATCGACTTCAATGCATTTTGTTCACACATGAAAAACTGGGTTCGCTGAGAGATATGTGGCACCAAGATTATCACACCATAGAACCGGCGAATGTGGCAAAAATACACCCAATTCAGAGAGTAAAGACTAAATCCAAATGAGTGCAGCTGCTCCATTTGCCAAGGCCTTATACTCTGCCTTGGTGCTCGACCGAGAGATTTTAGCCTGTTTGCGAGAGCTCTAGGAGACGAGATTAGCTCCAAGAAAAACAGCAAATACTCCCGTGGAGCGCTGATCATCAGAACACCCGGCCCAATTGGCATCAGTGAAGGCTGACAGTAGACTAGAGGATGAGCACCGAATGTTGAGACCAAAATTATGAGAGAACTTGAGATAGCGTAAAATACGCTTGATAGTAGTCCAATGAATGTCGGTCGGCTCATGAAGAAACTGGCATTCCTGATTTACCGCAAAGGAGATATCTGGTCAGGTAATTGTAAGGTATTGGAGAGCACTAACAATACTCTGGTATGTGGTGACGCCGGTAGCTAGTACAGGTGCACCAGAGAACTTGGACAATTTCTCGGTAGCAGACATGGGTGTGGACAGCAGCCGGCAATCTTGCATATTGGCACGTTGGAGAAGCTCAGCTGTGAGTCATGTGAGAACTTGACAATATTTGTGATGAATATTTTGCCACTATATGTGTAGTTGATTCTTTTGGTTGCATGAATTCGAGATTTGAATTACTTGTTGTGTGATTGATAAGTTTGAGTTTCTCAATTTGTCTCAAGGAAAATTGAGTGCATGAAGGATTTTTCTCGACTGACTTGGGTCAAGTGGAAAACTTGTGCTCGCAACGCTTTGCTTGGTCTATTGTGTGCAGGTGCGAGTTAAGTGCGGCGATGGTTCGGCCATATGGACCGGCATGAGGCTTGGAGGGCTGCGATGCGGTCAAGGAGGTGGTGACGACATCGTGCGGCTTAAAAGCATGTACGCGGAGGACAAGAAAGCGGGTGGAGACGAGACGTAAGGACCAAGTCAGTGCAAGGGCATTTTGGTAAAAACGTGGAGTCTACCGAAGCATAGCCAAGAAACTGCAGCGACGGCCAGGAAGCGGTTTAGGGTTAGTTGCTTAGGGTAGAAGGAAAGATGAATGGTGGATGAGTCACTTAGACGCTTTATGATGCATGCTAAGTGCTCATGCCATCTAAGTGGGCTTAAGGCCTAAGTGGTGGGAGGTATGCCTCCACCACTATAAAAGGAGGGGTAAGAGGTGCTTATCCCTCAACCCTTTTGTAAGCTTTGTGAAAACCTTAGTTAGGGGCTGTTCAAGAGAGTTTTGGTCTAATCATGAGAGGTAGTTGAAACAGTAAGAAAATCCACGAAAATACAATACAAAAAGAGTTTCCCCATTCCTTTGTGTTCTTGAGCTATTTCCTTCCTTAGCTTTTTGAATTTTCGTTTTCTTATTTTTCCTATGGATTGATCCATGGTACGACAAGTAAGTGATGGGTAGATCATCTCTATACTGATCCCATCCAAGCATCCCCAAGGATTCAACCTTTTCCTCCTCTATTTCGAGTTTTTCTTGAAAAGAAGCAAGAAATGAGATTTTCGTGATTGATCTTTGTAGATGGTTTAATCCTGTGGTTTAGGGCTTGGAATAGGTTGCTAGGACATGTGAGATGACACCACATTGATTTGATATCAAAATTCCTCACGAGCTTCCTTTTCCCCCAAGTTTTTCTTTTTTCTCATTTCTTGGGCTAATTGGAGAGAATTGGATAAATATCTTGATTTGAGGAGTTTTTATAGAGATCAACACTTGATCTAGACTCACAAGACCCTTCCACACATCTCTACAAAATTTGGGTCGATTTGGATGGGTAGATTTTGAATTAGCCCAAAAGTTGGATCGAAAATTATGTTCTGGAATCTGGGCTGATTTTCGTTAACCGGTCTGAGCAAGGTCAGACCGGCCCCATGCAAGGTCAGACCGGCCTTTAGACCGACCACCATCACAGACCACGTTTCAGTACCTAAGTCTGGTCAGACCGGCTCAATAGCCCAGTCAGACCGGCTGTGCATGAACTTTGAGTGTCTCTGCTGTTCCAGTTTTGGGTTGTTTTGTCAAGTGAGTTTCCGTTGCATCTTTTCTGTCATTTACAGTAGCACTTCAGTTGCTATTTGTATTTGATCTTGAGAAGAATTTTTAAAACCGACATCCCCCCCCCCTCTGTCGGGAAGCCACCAATCCAACATCAGCAATGTACTTCTTCTGTGTGAAGCAAAGACCAGAACCATCTGGGATAACCTCCATACCAAGGAAATAATGCAGCCGGCCTAGATCCTTGATAGCGAAGTCAATTTGTAGCTGCTGAAGGAGACTATCTGCTGCTGCAAGTGAGGAGCTTGCAATGATCAAGTCATCCACATATATGAGCACAAATACAGCTAATACTCTTGTCTCTGTACACAAACAAGGAGCAATCTGCTTTGGAGGCAACAAAACCAAGTGCATGCAAACGTGAGCTAAGCTTTGAGTACCATTCCCGAGGGGCTTGTTTTAAACCATACAACGCCTTGTTTAACTTGCAAACATGATGAGGGAAATCTCTGTGCTCATATCCCGGGGGCTGGCGCATGTGGACCTCCTCATCCAACTCACCATGGAGAAAAGTATTTTTAACGTCCGCCTGACGCAACGTCCAACCACGAGAAACTGCTATAGAGAGGATGATCCGAATTGTTGCCGGTTTGACGACAGGGCTAAAAGTGTCCTCGTAGTCAATGCCGTAGCGTTGCTTAAATCCTTTGGCAACGAGCCGGGCCTTGTGCCACTCAATCGTTCCATCAGCCTTCTTCTTGAGTTTGAAAACCCATTTAGGTGCCACAAGCCACCATATGCCATTCTTCATGAGAGCAGCACACTCATCGTCCACCGCTGATTTCCATTCATGAACAGTCATAGCATCTTGATGGTCAGCCGATTCAACCATAGCTGACAGTGCATGACGCCGACGCGGGCCATATGGTACAGTGCCGTCAGTGAAGACACGAGGCGTTCGTACATTGTTCTAGAGTCACGTTCGCATAGAATGTTGTACCGACCTGTTTTCTGTAGATGCATCATCAAAAGCATTAGTAGACACAGGTGCAAAAGTAGTAGCAGCAGAGCTATCCTCGACATGGTCACTAGCAGCTGGAACGGAAGATGGTGATGCTTGGTTCATGAGAATAGGTTCGCTACTAGCTGGACTGAGCTGAAATGATCACTATCACGAGGAATAGGTTGTGTATGATAGATGGGTGGTAGTGACATATATGTGTGTTCGGCTGGTGTAGGTGGCTGAGGAGTACTAGAGTGTTTGGCAAATGGAAACACATGTTCATCAAATACTACGTCTCGAGAAATATATATACGTCCTGTAGGTATATGCAAACACTTGTAGCCTTTGTGAATATCACTATATCCAACAAATACACATTGTTTAGAACGATACTGAAGTTTGTGATTATTATATGGTTGGAGATTAGGCCAACAAGCACACCCAAAGACACGAAGAAAATTGTAATCTGGTTTAGTACCAAACAAACGTTCGAGAGGAGTAGAATTATTGGTAACTCTAGATGGAAGCCGATTGATAAGATAACTAGTCGAGGCAAACGCCTCATCCCAGAAACGAACCGGAAGAGAAGCATGTGCTAGCAAAGACAAGCCAACCTCGACGATATGTCGATGTTTTCGTTCGACCGTACCGTTTGGTTGGTGATTATGTAGACAAGATACATGATCTTGAATTCCAATCTTTTTAAAGAATGAATGGAGTTTATGATACTCACCACCCCAATCACTTTGTACTGAAAGGATTTTTCGATTAAGGAGTCGTTCAACAAGAGTCTGAAATTGAACAAAAGTTTGTGCCACATCTGATTTGTATTTTAAAGGATAGAACCAAGTGTACCGACTATAGCTATCAATGAAACTGAGATAATAATGAAATCTATTGATTGATCTAGTAGCCGGCCCCCACACATCGGAGAGCATGAGCTCTAAAGGAGCAGAACTCAGATTATTTTGACTAGGAAAGGGAAATTGATGGCTCTTTGCCATCTAACACGTAGAACAAACTGATGCTGATTCTTTATTGGACTCGAACGGAAACTGGGACGACTGCGAGACTTGACGAAGGAACAACACCTGAGCAAGCACTTCAGAAGACAATGACGATAGGAGGGCACTCACCACCTGCTGATCACGGCGCAGCCAGGCGTGGTACTCCGGGTTGGTAGTCTGGACCTGCCGCGAGTTCACCATCGAGGTGACGGTCTTCTCTGGACAGGGAATCGAGCCATCCACGAACCCCAGGAGATCATTCCCTCGAAGAAAGGGCATCACCTGCACCTTCCATAGCAGATGATTTTCCCTCGTCAGCTTGATGGTGATGAGAGAGCTGAACGAGGAGTTTGCCATCACCCCAGCCATGGCCAATGGAGTTGCGAGCGAGAGTGTGTCGGAGAGATCAGAGCTGGTGTTGGGAGAAGTCATGACGCTGGGAAACAAACGTGGATCAAAATAGCTCTGATACCATGTAAAGATAGATGGAAACGTGGAGAAAAGATTTGGACTCGCACATCGATCTGACGGCATTAGTGTTCTATATATTGTTGGACATCGCATAGTAATAACCTGCCAACGACCCAGCTGGATTACAGAAGATAAGTACAAAGTTTAATAGCTTAATCTCTATGATTACATCATAGGACATACATACGGTAACAACTTCGCTAACAGATTGGTTTGCAAGCATTATGTAATCTTGTTCTTTTCTCTTTTCATGACTGTACATTTTAATTTTTACTTTAAATATATTTGCAGTAGGATACTCTCAAACTGTCTTTTCCTTCTAAAAAATCACGCTGATGAGAATCGAAAGAAAAAACCCTGCTGATTTCTTGACCAAATACTTAAAAGTTTGAACGATGTCAATCCTCACCCCCACACTATTGACCGATGGATACTCTTGCGTAAAGCATTTCAACGCGATGAAAAATGTGAAAAAAACAAGAAAAGCTTTAGTAAAGAAAACGGATGGATACTCTTGCCACTAGGCATGTGACATATCGCCAGTGGTTTTTTTTTCGACCTCCTGTGAAATGTCAAAAAGCTCAGAATCTGTGCGTTCGTTTTAGTCACAACCATTACTCTTTTACCCGCCTTGGTTCTTTCTCAAACAAACTCTCTGATTCTGAGCAGCACTAGCATTGAAAGCTTGTGTTCGGCCTAACTTGGAAACCTTCTCAAAGTATCAAAAAAAATACCATGTATTCTTACTGCTTGAGTGGAGCTTTTTTCAGTGCTCTACCCATAGCACTGGGATGTTCTCCAATGAGCCAAGAACCATTTGTTATTTCATAGTTGTTCAGTAATCAAGCTGATTGATCACTTGACATGTTGCTGGCAACATCCTAGATCCATGAGACAGGGTCAATGTAAGTTAAGCAGATTCCGAAACTGAACTGAAGAGGAATTATTACCAGATAGCTTCAGCTAGCTTCAGGGGCGTACCCTCCTCGCAGCAAATGGTATTGCGTGTAAGCATGTTCTGTTTGTTGCTACATGTTTCAACTCAGGGCTATTCCTTCAAAAGAAGGAAATGCTTACTAGACTTTAGAACATCCTCACAATTACAAGAGCTGTATGATGAAATACTACAATGACAACATTTTCTCGTGCTGAAGGGATCAGGTGCGGATCCGACGATCTGTGCAGCGCTCATTCTGTTGTTAAAACGATATATATTCACATGCGACCGGCCATCCGTGGAGGTTAACAGCTCAGTAGAATTTCCATTAAGGGAGACTTTGCTTTATGACTTGCTCAAACCAGTGTTTGCTTTAAACTCATCCTCTCGGAATGCTGAATCACATATGTTATTCCCACATAGTTCTTGATCCCACGGACCGATCAAATGGGATTCAAACTCTGGCTGTGTAACACCTGGCACGGAATCTGGTGACAGATCTTCCATCCTTGGTTTCTTGGGAGAAGGCTGCATGCTGTCAGGGTAGTAATCTAAGTTTGGTGGTGAATGTGAAAGCTTCTGCACCTCGGAACCTTTAAGTGAACCACCAAGCTTTTGCTGCTCCTCTATGATCATCTGCAAGTACTTCCCTTGTGCTTCAATTCTTAGCTGCAATTGCCTTTGCACCTGATAAAGCAACATGTGATGAATTTCATCTAGTCAAAAAGAGTGCGGAAGGAAATTGGAGGTTGATTTTGAAGGAAGAAATCTCACAAGTGGTCATTTACTAATAAATAGTGCGGCAAAAAAAAACATTAATAAGAGGTAATGGAGGACTAACTCCATGCACAAGGAACAATCCAAACTGTAACTTTGCCAAATCATTGCAGTAAAAATGGGGCAAAAGATCTACTTGTAGGAGTAATTCCCAAGATAATAAGTATAGCAAAATATTGGATTGGTGGAGTACATTTAAATGATAAAAAAGAAAATAGTATGATAAAAGAAAATTAACATGTTATCGTAACAAACCTCGAGTTGTTCATGGAGCCGCTTCTGAACCTCCATTTGCATCTTTAATGCTTCATTGATTTGTAGTCCTCTGAAAGATAAGTAAGAATATTTCTGTAACTATGTAGTTCATTAAGAACATATACCAACCAACACAAAAAGCCTATGCAACCATAGGATATAAACGTGCGTACACATAATTGAGTAAAGATAGCTTACGGTGCAGAGTCAGTGTTAGAGAGAGAATCACTAGAATCCTTCTTTTCGTCCTTGGAACCTACATGATGTGCCAATTGTAAAAATGAAAGCTTGTTAAATTTCTTGGTGTGACAGAAGGCAAGAGGCGAAGTGCACTAGAAAGCCAATGAAGCATACAGGGATAATTTACCTTCGGCAGGAGATTCAGGTATGTACTTTGCAAGGCGATACTTCTACAAAAACACCAAGGGAAACAAAGTATTAATCACCAGGAAAAAAATTATCATCTGTTTTCTCGAGGGGAAAATCTTCACCTGCAGATGGCTCTTCACATGATAAATTGTAATCCCTGGTACACCCATTACCGTGAGAACCCCTTTAGGTGTTGCTCCTGAAGAAACAATGACAGCAATACATTTAAAGAATGTTTGATGCAGCGTACTTGGTGCACTCCTAAATAAATAAATTAACGTTACAGTAGCCTGCTAGCTTAGCACTAGACAAGTTTGGCTGTAATACTCAAAGCTGCTTCCAATTAATAGCAAGGTTTACAGTTTTGATACGTGAACATTTTCCAATGTGATTGGATTTGATAACATGGCAGACGCAGTTCCAAAGGGTCATATAAACAACTGCTAGCATGAGTTCATTGAAACATGAGCAAACTATTCCTTTATGCATTTCAGTTTTGATCAGACAGGCTAATGAGCCCATAAATAATAAACTTGCAGCAATCTGATCATGAACAGTTGAAATAGTAAAATCAGTTGAAATTTTAGTTTGCTACATATACATGATACACGTAATGGATTTGACATAGAACCATTGCAAGTTCTAGGTATGCTCTGTATCGTACTATGACTACAGAATTGCTCAGAATTTGTGCTGCCGACAAGGTTCATGAGATGCCAAATAGAGATTGACAACAAAAAATCATATATGACGCGTCATACATCATACCAAGTTAAACTGCAAAAACTAATACTTAACAGAGAATACCCACTATCTGGTCCACCAAGTTGGGCGATAGCATCCACAAAGCGATTATGGAGATCTGAGGTCCATCGTAGACGTTGTTTCCCACTCCCTACAGGATTAGCAGGGTTGCTTATGTTGGATCCACCGAAAGCTCCAATATTACTTACATGCTCACTATTCTGAGCCCTCTGCGGTGCAAAGGGCACAGAGAACTTCTTAGCATGGTACATCATGAGAATACTGCAACAATTGTAAAGAGATGTCATACACATGAGTAAGGTTATGAAGAGTGATATAATTTAGGATTAACAGGTCTAAATTCTGTTGCCATCCTGTATATCTAACGGAAAATATCATGTTGATGTTAAAATGTGAATACAGCACCTCAACATTGTTTCAGTATGAGAAAATTTGATCATATCTCATACAGCTCAGGATACTGGATGATAGTAAACATGCTTAACAGGGCAAATCACAGCGAAATAATGACTTGGGATTAAAAAAAAGTATCATCGCAAGATCTAGAAAAAAAATTCAAACAGACCAACCTCAATAAGCATCTTTAGCCCAAGTTCTCAAAAAGTTGGCAAGTCTCCTGATTTTCTTTAAATATGTTGTTTATACTTAAAAAAGGACTTTTGCTACAAGTACAAAAGTAGAGGGATTAACACACCCGACCATCGTAATTAAAAATAAAAAATGTATGCCTAATGGCATTATCGAAATATCCAATAGCCAACACCAATTCAATATCTTGAAGTTACAGTTGCCAAGCACTTTCAAATCACATGAAGAACAAGAGTTCGTCCTAGGCTGCACACTAAATTCCACATTGCAGACAAACAAAGTTTTGGCGAGCAACGGCCGATGACATGCGCAATCAGCTAGATTCCGCAATTCAAGTATTAATAACCAGAGTTAATAAAACTGTTAGCAGAGTGCAGACCTGCTACCACGCGGCGCAGCTGAGACTGAGTTTTGAGTCTTTTGACAAATCAAACCAATAACACCATACATTAACACTGGAGAAAATGCAGGCTCAGAAATAATTTTGGCCACCTCCAAATGCCAAAACAAATATGTAAACAACCTCCTAAAGCTCAAGATCATCCAAGCTGCGGTTCGAAGCAAACGATCATCACTAAAATGCTATATCTGGGCAAAGGTACGCTGGAAAGATTGAAGTGGATCCAATCGTCATCTACAATCCGGCAATCCCTAAGCAAATACCAGGACCAGCCCAAAAAATCCAACTCAACCTTTCCAACCTCAAATCCACACAATTCTGCACACCAACGCTGAGCTCGCAAACCATAGCCATGGCAACAACAAAAATACAAAGAAACCGCATAGCCGATGCCATTTCCACCAAAACAAGGCTCACCCCCAAAACCTCAGAACCAACACCACCACGACCACCACCATCCAAACGTGATCTCTCTGTTTGTATGTCTGTTTACCACTCTTTGGCTATTCACGGCCCATGTAAACCCACGAAAAACACCAGAAAATTCAACCCGAGCTCAGTAAAGCTGCAAACTAACTAGGCACACCACTGGCAAAGAGAGACACCGGAGACGGGGGGAGGGAGGAGGGGGGAGGATGGGGCAAGAGCACGGAAGCCGGGGCTTACCAGCACGGCGAAGCGGGAGAGCCGCAGGCGCCACCTCCCTCCCACCCACCCCCAACCACCCCCTCCCCGGGCCGCCGCGAGAGGGATCGGGTCGGGCGTGTGTCTCGGGAGCCCCGCAGGTGTTGTGCGGGCGTGCGCCGCGGTGCGCGCTCGTGTGAGCAGGGAGGGAATCGAATGCCAAGCCCCCGCTGCCGCTGCTGCTGCTTCTGTCTAAAGGCCAATTGGGAGGACCCGGACGCGGACGCGAATTCCCAATCGGGAGCTGGGGTCAAGACGGGTTGTGTGGGGGAGACGGGAGGGGAAAGCGGCAGGTGGTGGTGTCCGGCGAAAGCGACGGGGCCAGAGAGGGACGTGGGAATCGGGAGATTTTTACCTCCGAGGTGGCGGGGCCCAGGTGCAGGATGCAAGTGTGGGCCCGCGGTCCTTTCGGTTCTGTCAGTGAAGGAACTGACCGGTGAAGTGAAGTCTGAGCAGTGAGTGAGCATTGCAGGCAGGGAGATGGCGGAGTCGTGGAGCAGCTAAGCTCTCTCCTGGTCCTTCCTGGCTCTTGGCCGGTCACAAGCTCCAGCAGCGTATCTTTCGTTTTTCCCGGGGAGCATGGCTTTTTTTCTCGTCTGCGTCGCAGCAGCGTAGAGCCGTGGACACTGTGCGCTGTGCTGATCCCTTTGTTGATTTTTGGGAGAATCTTTCGCGTTGTTTCGACGAGAGATTCCCTCTGCCAATTTTCATCCCGTGCATCACGAGGTCTACAGCGTACTGGTGCGACATGTTCTTGCATTGCTCAGGCCGGTGCACCTCTTTTTTCTTTTACCACGGGATATGAACGTAGATGCCATGTCGTGTTCCAGGCCAGGAGAGAGGGAGATCGTGAATATGAACTCTCAGGACGAAACGGGTAGAAGTAAAAGGCAACAGAACTCAGAATAAGACTTGCAACTGCAAAGGAGATGGCGCGATCTTTGTGAAGTGTGAGCAACGCAAGCTATCCCGTACAATCATGGCCTAGGAGGAAAGAAAGGAGGGGGGAGGACGCCGGCCATGATGCCCTTATCTCATGGTAAAGGGAAAAACGTCTGATGAAATCATTGTGATTTGTGAGTACAAGGATCTCTGGATGGATGGAACGAAAATACAGCAAAACGGAGCCCACTCGTGCCTGTAAACAACTTCCAGGGGAGAAAAGCTTCGGCGACATGTCCTCTCCATCTCAATTGCAAAGCCTTTTTCATGCCCAGAATATTTTCTAAGTTCAAAAAAAGTGGATTTTTGTGGAATTTTTTGCAATTTCGTTTTCTTGAAGAAAGCTGTGGCTATCTGCATCAACAACCTGCCGTTTCAGATATTGAATAGCGAAAGGCCAAAAGAATTCCCTGTGTTGTGCCACTGTGCATATGTAGGGGGCCGGTGCCGGGGAAGGGGGAGAGCGACAGGGAGGAGAGGAGTGACTAGGGAAGGCTGCGTGGCAGCAGGCGGGGGGCCTCGCCACGGATTCGACCGAACGGCGACGCTACCGGTTGGAAAAGCGTCGTGGAAAGCTGGGTGGGAAACCGTTGTTGACATTGGACGGATTCATGCCATGGTCGCGGATACTCGCTCCACAGGCTCCGCTCGCCGTGTCGCTCGCATGTTGTGTCTTGGCGTCCACTGCCATGTTGGAAGAGGAAATACTCCCTCTATTCAAGAATGTAAGGTATACTTTGATTGGTTAAGATAAATCTTTGACTAATAATTGCTCTATTAATATACATTTTACGTGATACAAAAATTATAAGGAAATACTTTTGAAGAGGAATCTAATAATATCAATTTTATGTCACATAAATCGTATATGAATAGAGTAATTATTGGTCAAAATCTTGTCTTAACCAATTGAAATACGCCTTACATTCTTGGACGGAGGGAATATAAAGCATAGCCAGAATAGGAGAGAATCTTCTTGACTGAATAGATGTCATGTCAAAATTCAGCCAAAGAGCGCAAAATGGTGATGGCATGATTCTTTGCGTGGAAGTTTAACACGTTTTAAACAAATCTTTTAATTTATATTGATAATCTGATGAGCAAAGTGTCTAAGTACTCAATTTTTTGCATCCAATAATATAGTATGCTAGTATCAGGTCCATATGCTGATCGATATCTTCCGCACCATCGACTTTGTATCTTGCAACGGTGTCTTGAGAAAACACTAACGGCGAAAAATAGATTGTTAATGACCTCTTTGCATTGACGTGTAGGACTTATGCTTCGGTAGCTTGTTTGCTAAAAAAAATGAGTCGATTTGTTTGCATATAAGACCTTACGCTTTTCATACTGCGCGGTCGACCGTTCCCAGCGGTCAATTCCGACCGCTACAGTACTGCTACAGTATCATCACAGTGCAGCTACAGTACCACTACGGTACAGCTACAGTAAACTGTCATAAAGTTGAAAGCTGGAAGTAGAAACTTGACTGTGCTAAAGTAAAAACCTGACTGTGCTAAAGTAGAAACCTGACAATTTTCCGACAGCTTTACTGTAGCTGTCGGAAATTGACCGCTGGGAAGGTCACCCATAAATTACAGGTGCCCAAGACCTTAGGCCTAGTCATCATCTTTATCTCAGTGAGTTGGTCCAACAAAATCTATCATGATTAAATAATATCCGATGAAGTACTTATTCAAGAATAATTATACCAAGAAAACATATGACACTAGAGAAATCTAATATCTTAATTTAAAAGATTAATCAAAGAGGAGTGAGAAACCTACAACACAACCACTGAAGTGGTTCTTCCGGCAGCGGACTCCTGGCTTCCGAAGGCCAGGGCTGCAAAATGGTTGTTCAAGAGTCCCTTTGGCTAACGTAATTTTCACACCAATTCGCGTAACATAATCCATGCAGAGCTGCGTATTCCAACCAAGCAATGTGTGCTAAGCCAAGCACATCCCATCGTTCGGTATTTCTTAATCCTTTCCTAAATTATTTTATAAATAGTTTCGTCCTAATATATTTCAGATTGAATTCTATTGGACAAGCCATGAGCTTGAAAATGTCTTTTTTGCCCATGCTAGTGCGTCTGGTATAACCACACTTCCACGTCACTGGAGTTTGTCGTGATCGAAACTTGCTCTGCCCAGCGACACCTACAAAACGGACAAACTGTGGAAATAATTTTGACGGGAAGTCACCAATATTCTTTTAAATAGGTGACGTTATTAGAAAAGAAATATGTATTCATCACCTCGTTTGTTTTGATCGCGAGTTAGTATTTGCCAAGACCGACGGAGACAAAATGAGCGTGTCTTGAACTATATATGTTCACTCCCATTTCCCAATCAACGAGCTGAGCAAAGATAGGCACGGAGAGTGTTCCCACAAGCGTGGACGCATGCGACAACCTTGGCCGGAATACAAAAAACTCGCTAACCATATCGAAGTATTTGGAACTTCGAATCCAACAATCGGAGAAAGCGAGCGTGTGCAGACAGACCTGCCGAGCTCCGTGGATTATTCTTAAGAATAACTTAACTAGAAGGATGAACTAAAGAACACATCCAAACATAAGAAATTGGTGTGGCCGGGTGGCGGGCTGGAGGAAGGTTCGTTGTTTACGTTGTCTCAGAGGCAAAGGATAGATGCGAGCTGATCACTCATCTTTTGTTCGTCACGAAACAGGCACAGTTTGTTCCGTCGTTCTATGTCAAGCAGCAGAGTATAAAAGAAACGTTTGTTTTCTTAGAGCATCTCCAAAAGACTAGCCATTTTTGACCCTCCATATCTCATTATGGCTAGCCATCCATATTTCTTCACCCTCCATATTACCTCACCACTCCAACAAGAACATCCATATCTCAACCTCCATATTCTCTTTCCTATATTTTAATACTATTCTATAACTACCAATCTTTATCTATTTGTTATATCTGTAACGGTTTGAGTTGAAACGGTAATTTGTTAACGGTGATTTGTACAGTAATTTGTTAACGGCTATATTTGTACAGTAATTTGTACAGTAATTTGTTAACGGCTATATTTGTACAGTAATTTGTTAACGGCTATATTTGTACAGTAATTTATAACGGCTACTATTCCAACTCTATATATGCAAGGCCATTTGCCATTCCTGCGAATGTGTGCTCTCCCATATTTCATTCTCCTCCCACACATATTTGTCTCCTCTCCTAGAGTACAATGAGGCGTCACAAGCTCGTCAAGCAAATGCTCATGGATTCGTCATCGTCCTCCGACGATGACGAACTCATAGTTGCTACAGCATTTGGAGTGCACGAAGAAGATGAACAGTTCAATGCTCAACGCCATGGCGGTTCCGTACAAGGCCATCGGGTAATTAACCGCAATAGAGAAGCCGGACATGCAAGACTATACGCAGACTATTTTTCAGAGGTTCCTACCTACGGCCCAACTATCTTTCGGCGCAGGTTTGATATTATTGAATATGTTTTAGTTTGCCAATCATGTTGATTCTCTGGTCTTATTTTTTGTCTTTATATTTTGGCAGGTTTAGAATGGCTCGTTCTTTGTATTTACGTATAGTGCAAGCTGTAGTGGAGCATGATAGCTATTTTGTTCAAAAAAGAAATTGTGCAGGGGTTTTAGGGTTATCTCCTTTGCAGAAGATTACCGCTGCATTTAGAATGCTAACCTATGGAGTACCAGCGGATGCTACTGATGAATTTATTAGGATTGGAGAAAGTACTGTCCTAGAGAGTCTTAGAAGGTTCGTGGTAGCTATTGTTGAAGTATTTGGAGATGAGTATTTGAGATCCCCAAATAATGTTGATACTGCTAGACTACTTGCAACAGGAGAAGCAAGGGGTTTCCCTGGAATGTTAGGAAGCATAGATTGCATGCATTGGAAGTGGAAAAATTGCCCTGCAGCTTGGCAAGGGATGTATACGGGCCATGTGCACGAGCCCACAATTATTCTGGAAGCTGTTGCTTCACAGGATCTTTGGATTTGGCACGCATTCTTTGGTTTACCGGGTTCACACAATGATATTAATGTACTTCACCGGTCCCCTCTATTTGCAAAGCTTGCTGAAGGACAAGCTCCGGAAGTGGATTTCACCATCAACGATCACAACTACACTATGGGCTATTACCTTGCAGATGGCATATATCCACCATGGGCAACATTCGTGAAGACAATACCATCTCCGCAAGGAAATAAGAAAAAACTTTTCTCACGAGCCCAAGAATCTGCTAGGAAAGATGTTGAACGAGCATTTGGTGTTTTGCAAGCTCGTTTTGCCATTGTCCGTGGTCCTGCTAGGTTTTGGGATCAAGAGATGCTCCGACAAATCATGACAGCGTGTGTCATCATGCATAACATGATAATTGAAGATGAGCGCGACGGACCAGAAGACTACAATTACGATCATATGGGAGAAAGGGTAACAGTTTCTCATGAGCCCACCCCTGAGATTTCTCAGTTCATGGACTTTCTTCAAAGTAACCATGATATAAGAAACAGAGCTGTTCACTCTCAGCTTCAAAATGATTTAGTCGAGCACATCTGGCAATTGTATGCGGAGTCGTAGTTCTAATAATGTAAGCAGTTGTAATAATGTAGTTGTAGCAATCAAGTAGTGTCTAAATTCCGTATGTTGTTGATGTACGCAGTTGTTGAATAATTAATGTATGCATTTCCTTCTGTTGTGTTGTATGTATGATCTACAAAAAGCTCTCGCAAATAGTAAGTCATACAAGAAAACCATGTCAACCAGTAGGTCATACAACAAAAGTTCACACAAATACGAGGTGATACAACGAAAAGTTCGCACAAATACGAGGTGATACAACGAAAAGTTCGCACAAATACGAGGTCATACAACGAAAAGTTCGTACAAATACGAGGTCATACAACGAAAAGTTCACACACATAGAAACTCATGTCGAATTGTTCTACCGTCGAGCAATGATCTCACCCTGTAAGCTCATGTAGTATTGTTGTTGTGGTCCAGTCATACCGCTAATATCCATACTCATAATCCTCTCTTCCTCCGCCCTTTCTTGTCGATGTAACCTCTTCTCTTCTATAGCCATCTTTCTTGCTTCATTTTCCTGCTTTCTTTCTTCTAGTACAAGCATCTTCTCCTCTATTGCCATTGCTCGCTCATATCGAGCTTCTTTCACCGCATCTTTCTTGTCTTCCCTCTCTGCCTTCTTCGACCAAACTTTGTCTAATGCTAGCATGACGGTACTACTATTTGTAGTGGAAGGACCTTTACCTCGTCGGATTCGTTCTTTCTCGGCCTTCTTACCAGTTGGTCTATGCAAGGGATCATGCTCAGGAATAGAAGCCTGAACTTCATCATCATTGGAGGTTCCACCCGGAGAAGAACCCGGACTTGAGCTCGAAGCCGTCTTATGTTTTTTCTGAGATAACCGTGAAGTCCACTTTGGATGGTGCTCTAGGACTCTCCAGCAATGCAGCAATCCAAATGATCTCCCTCTGTTATCTTCGGACTGGAACAAAGTACATGCCTGAATGATCTGCAAGTGGATATGAGTTACTATATTACCCACAACGTATACGAAGCTACAAACAAAGTAGAGAGAAAGTTCTGTACCCTGTCTTGAGCTGTCATACCGCTTTGCCTTCTATTCTGAATCCGGTCATAACAGCCACAAAACTTGTTAACTTGTTCCTGAATAGTTCCCCAACGGTTCGCGAGAGAGTTCTGGTTGCGAACGGACTCGAATTGCCTGTTCTCATGGAAGTACTGATGAATCCTTGACCAGTAAGAATCCCGAGATTGTTCATTGCCAGTTGCTGCATCCAAGCTAGTGCTAAGCCATGCTTGCACCAGCAAATCGTCTTCTTGCTCGGTGAAATTCTTGGATCTCTTGTTGTTGGGTCTAATGAAGATGCCAGGTTCATCACTTCGTGAAGGTTGATCTCTAGTTGGGCTAAAATTTTGGCTTTCTTCCCAACTAGTGCCATCCAATCCACCACTCAACAAGTTAGAATAAAAACCATCGTCCATTGAACCACCCTGCTTAAACATGAGTAACTTAATATGCATACATATCACGATACAATCTAATATAAAGTCCATACTACATACGACAGTACAGCACTAATGGTTCCACATTACAGACATAAAGAAAGTACTACAGAATATAGCTACTACTTATACAAGGACTGGAGATCAATATCCTCTCCTCTTCCAGCATTCTCTTAAAATCTACTTCCCCTCGGAAGACGGTGGTGCATTGCATCACGATGTTCTCGAGTTAACTCTAACGTATTAAAAGCGCTGACGAGTGTGCGCTCTCGAGATGTGTAATCTTCAATCCATGACATAGCAAAGTCAACCTCTCCATCGATGTTGTACCCCAATTCCAACCTCTCCCTACATACTTCCATAAACTCCGACATACTATTCCGATTACGGCGTTTGTCTGGGAAGAATTGCCACCACAACGCAATCGGAGAAGCAAGACGTTTCTTGCGGTACGCAACGCGCTTCATAACAACATTGTCACTAATTTTTCGCGGATCCTTGTCCATCACTACCCTAACAAAAAACAATATGAGCATGGTACTACTAATATGCTAGCAATCGTAATACTACGAACATAAAGCAATTTTTTCATCATATATATCAGCATATTAGAACATATACATAGTACTGTTGAAACTCACCTCAATTTCTTCTCCAAAATCCACTAGTTCGAATGATGTATATTGCAATTAGCTCAATCTATCACATTTGAAAAGCACAAAGAAACATATTAGTACTTTTAAAAATACTAATAAATTCACATTGTCAATATGTCCTACTAATCTACATTGCAAAATAATATATCCCCAAATCAGCCATCTCTTTTAACCTAAAGACACGACATAATTTTTCTGCTTGTGTTCACAAAAATCCACTGATGAATTTTGATTTGCTTAATAACATGAGCAAGCCTAGGCTCTATTCAATCCAATTTTGATTTCTCATATCTGCTTAATCCCTCACCCCATTCTCTAATCTCTCTGCTTTTAATCCCTCACCCCTGAGATTTTTCTATCCATTCTCTCATCCATTCATCCATCTGCCTCCACCCTCCACCGAGCGACCTCCCTCCACCGAGCGCCCTCCCCCCGACGGCCCCTCCCCCGAGCGCCCTCCCTCCCCCCGACTCCCTCCCTCCCCGGTGCTCCCTCCGCCGAGCGCCCTCCTCCGGCGCAGCCACTCCCTGGAGGCCCTCCCTCCCCGGGCGTAGCCCCTCCCCGGACACCGCCCCTCCCGCCGAGCGCCCTCCTCCGGCGCAGCCCCTCCTCCGACGCAGCCCCTCCCCGGCCCCCTTCCCTCCTCCGGCGCAGCCCCTACCAGGAAGCCCCCCCTTCCCCGAGCTCCTTTCCATTGCGCCCGGCCTCTCTCCCCGGCGCCGCCCCTGCCAGATCTGGGACCGGCTTGGGCTGCGCCGCCGCTCCTAGATCTGGAGGGATGTGGGCTGGGCGGGCTGCGGGCTGCGGGCTGCGGGCAGGGGGCTGGGGGCAGGGGGCGGCGGGCGACGTGTGACCGGAGGTGCGCCATGTGCCGGCGGCCGGTGCTGCGCCATGTGCCGGCGGGGCAACCAAGCAGAGGAGAAGCGCGCAGGGCCGAGAAGAAACGGCGCTCACCGACGAGGGAGGGGAGCTGCAAGGGGCAGCAGCGGCGCGCTCGGATTTCGCGGGAGGGAAGGCTCCGGGAGAGATCTGTTGGTGGATGGCGCGTCTCCTCCTCACGCCATTTTTGGCGTCGACAGTGCCCAGGATGGAGGCCGTGCCAAAATAGCGTGGGCGATAGCGCGGCTGTTGGAGCTCGTTTTTCCCCTTCGACAGCTATTTTGGCTATGGCGGGTGGTATGGCGGGTCTTTTGGAGATGCTCTTAGGAGAACAACTGAACGAGCAGTGATGAGCAAGTGCACAAAATAAGAGAGAGATGGTATCGACGACGCCAGCCGGGGCAGCCGTGACGAGTCAAAGGGAAGGGGGAGTTGAACCTGCGCGCACGATCGAGTTGTCAAATCGTCAGCAGGCGCTAGGACGGAAGGGAAGAGGGCGTCGCCTTTCACCCATGCCTCGCGTCAGGTCGAATAGACGTGAAACTGTCAGAACTCGTACACCGTTCGCGTCCAAAAAACAGTCCTGTTGGAGTGCCCTCATGCATGATCATGGATCTTTCGTATGAGGGAAGTCAACACGAGCCAGCCAAAGTTTCGATCGACCCGTTGAGCCGAACCACAGCTGATTCAAAATGGCAAGACTGGCACTCGTATCGCTTGTTTCGAACGGCACCGGGCAGATTCGCCCCACGGGGAAAGGGATGCGACGGCAAGAAAAGTTTGATTTTTATGCGAGGAAAAATTGGTTTTCCTGATCGATGCCTCGGGATCTCTCCTCACGTGATGACGTGAACCGTAGTTCGTACCAGTGTTTCGGATCGGGCAGCCAAGCCCTCGTGTTTGGTACGGCATCGCACGCGGGCGTTTCGGACAACGACGACCGGTATCGGATGTACAGCACGGCTGACCCGTTGGATCGATGCTTGGACGATAGAACCCAAACCCCGGATTCTGCGCGCGGACCCGTCATCAAGCGTGCACGACGCATGCAATACGACTGGTGGTCGGGCGCGCGGCCACCACCGCTGCCGAGAGGCCCGAGAAAAACGACGGAACCCTGTGCTGGTGCGCGCGCGGTACGGTCACCCGTACGCGCGGGGGGTGGGTATCAGGTGCGGACGTGCAGGATACGAGCAAGCGGCGGGTGATCGAACCCGTGCGCATGCATGTGCTGCGCGCACTCCGCGACCAGCTGCGTTTCACCGCCGCCTGGCCGTACGTTTTTTTAGGGGAGCGTAGCGTATCAAACGTCACGACAAAAAACTGAAGGAAAATCGCTAGCCGTCGTGGGAGGCGAGCCAGAGGTGATCACCGTTTCCTATTGTTTTTCATCTTTTCATCCTTTGTACTTCTAATCTTTTTTTTTCCGACAATCTGCCTTGCAAAGGATGTGTTCCTAGTTACAGTGCGTTCAACGGTCTTAGGTTCTCACCTGTTGAGGTGGACGGTTCATGTGGCTCTTTAAAACCTTCAAGGTTAGTCTTACTTGTGCAGGTTTGATATTCTATTTTTTCTTCATCAGAGGCTTGAGGAAACACCAAGATGTGAATGACAGGGCTAGAGATAATGACTTCAAAAGATTTTGATGTAACTTTCCTTTTTATCAGGGTCTTTATAACTCATATTCGTTTCAATTTCTTTGATCATTGTACTATCTTATTGTCAGATCGTTGACTAAAAAAAACACAAGCTTAATCCCACCATACTGAGTTGGTTACATAGTATAGCTTCCTCCTAAGAGGACTTGGGTTCAAGCTTCCATGCCCTACTCTTTTTTCTACTTTTTTCTTTTTTGTATCTTTTATGTTATTTTCTATTTTACTTTTCCATTTCTTTTCTTCTATTTATTTTCATTTTTTCATTTAATTGTATCTTTTGATGTGCTACTTTTTATTTTCTTTTTTCCTTTTTTATTTTTAGCTATAATTTTTCATGTCTTTTACTATTTTATGAGTAGTTTAGTCATTTACTTTGATTGTCCTACTAATATGCGTGAAATGTTCCACACTGTCCATGATTTTGTTTTCAATGGCTATGATTTTGTTTCAACAGTGATCAATTTGTATTGTTCGACTTGAAAATATGAGATCAATATAAGTTCGCCACCTTCATCTTAACTTGGACTTTGGAACAATTTCCTTGAACTAGATGCACTTTACTGACGTTAGGGGAACATTCGTTGTGTATTATTATAACATTTTATTTCTCCCTTGAAAAGGCTGAAATTTTTCCTCTTACTAGAAAAATATTTTACACAAGCTAGGTGAACATTTTGCATGAACAATACAACGTTCTTTAGAAAAAATATTATTTGATACGAACCATTTTTTACAAACTATATGAACAATTCTCATGAGCCATAGGAACATTTCTAAAAAAACAGTGCTAATTTTATATTTTACTATATACAAGTGGTGTGTTGTTTCGAAGAACTCGTCGTAAGGAACACGAGGGTTTGAACGAATCATGTTTTGGATACACAGTTTGAGAACACGATGATTTGAATGAATCATGTTTTGGATACTCAATTTGATAACTTTTTGAAATTTCACAATTTTTCAAATACACATGCACATCTATCTTCCAATTGACTATCTGTGAGGATTTGAAAGAGTGCTCGAAGCAAGGACTGTTACGGTGCTCATGGCCATGTGCGGACATTTGGTAGGGTGGATAGTGGACTACTCGCATCACTTCGTGGGCCACATCCAGGGTGAGCAGCACATTGCTATGATCCACTGTAAGTGATATATATGGCCTGTTTGGTTGAGTTGTGGCTGTTGATAAAACTGTTGTTGGCTGGTTATCTGGAAAAGCTAATGTGGATGTTGGAAAGTGAACTTATAGTTTTAGATTGATCCAAACCATCTACAACATTTGGAGAAATGACCCCCGAAGTTTTAGCACATTGCAAAAAGTTGAGGGATTCCAAATAGCTGAATTTACTGTAAAACCTACATCTACTGTTAGCAAAAATTGCTCTAAAACTACCTATTTAGTTGGACTATAAAATTTTTAATAAAAAACTACCGAAAAGCTCAACTAAACATAGCGTAGGGCTCCCGTGCGAGCTCGCGTTTTCTCCGAACAAAACTATGCTTCGTCTTCAACGGCCCGGCCTGCGCGCTGGAAAGGCGATATCAGTCGGGCCAAGAACCCCTCCAACTATGGGCCTTACCCAAAGGCCGGGGAACGCCTCGCTTCTGCGGCGCCAAACCACGGTCATCCTCGTGTAATCTTTCTAGTTCTGGTGCTAGTTCCAATTAATTAGCATGGCGGCCATGGCATAGCAAGTTTGTATGTAACTGTTCCAACTAATTAGCATGATGTTGGTATTACTATCAGTTGTGGTACTAGCTAGGTCAAGCAATTAACATGTACGATCAGACTTTATTAAACTAGGATAACCGTGTAACTTCCGTGAACGAAAAATAAAGCAAAACGACGATACACGTATATTCAAACTACAATCTATGGTCGACGAACTTGTGAACCAAAAGCAGCGAGAGAGATACCCTCGTGTTTGTGCACCCTGAAAAGAATAATAAAATGATAGACGAATCTGAAACTTAATTCATGTCTAATAAGTTCCTGGGAAGAGGTTAAAACAAGATCATAAAGGTGTGCTGGTAATAAAAATTGGTATAACGAGGCACAGTAAGAATTTCCACCGTTCAGGGCCAGTTTGGAACACGAAAACTCAAAATCGCAGAAACAGAAAAAATACAGTACTTTAGTATCAAGTCGAATGAAATGCTACAGAAACTACAAATACAGTACTCCTATAAAAATATTTGGATCCTCCACAAGAATTTTGAATTAAAATACTTCTAAATTAGAGACAGAAGAGACAAAAGAGAGATATCGCGTTAGCTAGACTTCTCAAACAAAATGAAAACATGAAGTTTGAAGTAATGTTTGGCATCGGCCTAAAAAAGTATGGGAAAAAAGAATAATGTAAAGTCAATATTTTTGAGGCAATCATCGGGGGTGGGGGAGGGGAAAGGGGAGATTCTCCGCCTGAATATATTGCTCAAGTGGATACAAATTTGTCGAAGCAAGCATATATACAAATACATAAAAGAATCAGGCACTAAGGATATACACAACACAAGGAGTATATGGATCTTCAGACCATAATTATTGTTGTAATCATCATGCAAGGTCACACGAGAACAGTAGGAAAAGCTATCAAGAGAGGCGCAAACTCCACAGACAATTATGGAAGGAGACTCCACGTGATGAACACGAAGTGAGATAGCCAACTGACAAACAAACGAAAGCCAACAACCTAGCAAGCACATGCTACCACCATCAAGAAGCCACACCATCGCCAACCATCATGCTCTTGAGCAGTCTCCACTAGAAGAACGATGAATCCCGAGGAAATGGGGACACTGAACAAGGATAGGAGAGGGGTCTGGCTTGTTGAGCACTGCACAAATGTAAATTCTCCACCGAAAAAGAACGAATAAATGTATATGATCTCAAAGAGTGCCACCGATGAAAACAACTCTATCGGAGGTAGACACAAGTCTCCAAGAGAAAGGTGCATAAGATGGGCACTATAAACATCTAGACGACGGAAACAAGAGGCAACTTGGAGAAGGTAAGGAAGAAGATCGGTGGTACTGCCAACTGAAAGCACTAAAAGAGGAAAAGAATAGGAGTACACAAGGGAACTGGGTCACCACCCGTTTGTCGGGCACCTACTGAAGTAGTAGGGACGTTGTCTCCATGGCCACCATTTGCAATGCCATGGATCCTGAAAGCTCGAGTATAGCGTTGTGGTGTACAAAGGAGCCTCCACGCCGTGACATGGCACCACGTATGAGGGGTGGTGTTGCCGCAAATGGCTACCAACTGTAAAGCCATGGGGACCAATAGGCAGGGCAAAGCATGGCCCGCTGCTGTTGGAGGACATAGCACGAAGGAAGGCAAACACCAGGGAAACGAGGCCACAATGCTGGGAAGCAGGGAGCCAACTACAGGTTCTCTATCACAGCTATCCCCAGGATAGGAGGTTGTTGGCTCCATGGCCGCCATTTGCAAAACCATGGATCCTGCTAGGTTCGGTAGGACAGAGCCTACCACTGGAACATGAACATCAGGTTGTATGAAGGGACCTCCACACCTAGCTACGGTGACCACCCTCATCAAGATAGGTGCCTCCTCCATGGCTGTCATCTGCATAGGCATGGAATTCAAATAGGCACAGCAGAATCCACCGCCTACGGAGGGTAGGGAGTGGAGAGAGGCAAGCAGCAAGCTTACTGAGAGGCCTTGGCCCCAAAGAAGCACGCGCATCCGGATCTGGTGCCGAGGAGGCTGACAGGCCAAGGTAGGAGACGAAGGGCATAGGCAAAGGACGTGAAGCCCACTCGTAGTGCGTGACGTCGACAACATGCACAACATGGGACAATCTCCCATGAGCCAAGCCCCGAGGGTCTTGCCAGATTTGAAGGGGACATATCTGATTTTTTTTTATGTTTTAACATAGACGGTTTTAATAAATCATTGATAATAAAGCTTTTAGATGACTTTTTCTATAATTATGCATGAAGGTCTTTACTCCCGATGGATCATACATGGCTCATTGGACTGGTTGGAGCCCAAGGCAAAGGTGGCGGGAGCCTAGACAACGTGTGGAGCAGTGAGGCGATGGTGTCGTATTCCTCTCAATGGCATTGAGTTCTAGTGCACATGTTAAAATGATGTTGCACGCTGCCTTTTCATTTATTGCAAAGGAATCATAGGTACTCTTATGATGTAGGTCTTTTTACCTTCTACAATTCATTTTCATCTCTGCACCAATTAGATGCGATGATGTATTCTTTTTGTTGCACACCCAAATTTTTTGCCATATGTATTCCACGACTTTTCACAAACGTTTATTTCAATTTCTTGTGTTGTCGCATATGTTGAATTTTTTACTGCATCTATTGCCAAAATCTGTTGCCTCGTGGTGCCCGATTTCTTTCCCAACTCAGGTTTCCGGTGCTTGGTCGCCGCCAAAATTGATTCGTTTTCTGAATAGGGTAGCTAAGAACTATTGGATTTTAAACAAGCTGTTAGTTCATAAAGTAGAATATCCGCGGATTTTTACAAATAGAGAGTCATGTGGCTTTGTATATCTTATAGTACGGAGATCGAAAAAATATTACCTTTTATTATCCAAGAAGAAAAAGAAATGAAGAGCCATGGGGCAATGCTGTTTCTTGTGCCAACTCATGGGTGATCGTATTGTTAGCCTTGTTACACTTGCCCCTAGGCAATTAATTTTGCCAATAGAAGAACAATTCATATCTACTCGGGCACGTCAACAAAGGAGTATCATATGGCATGATACTAATTTACGGTTGACGACGGTTGATTCCGACAAACTATCCTTATAGTTGCAATAGTCCCCAACTTTCCTTTTTAGCCTTGCTCCTCCCGAGACAACCATTGTCCCTTCTTCCCCATTCCTGTCCTTCCTTCCACCTACGTCTCCGCCCGTGATGTAGCCACCGGCGGTGCCGCCGCCACCGCCGCTGAAGACAAGCAAAAAAGAAGAAGAAGCTTTCAACTAAATAAACGAGAGGTTTTAACTAAATAAACTAGTGGTTTCTAGCTGAAACTTCCAACGATGTGAATTAAGAGCTTCTGGCTATGTGAATCAACACTTTCAACCGCATAATTAAAAAGCTTTCAACTATTTCGATAAAAAGCTTTCAACTATACAAATCAAGTTTTCCACCGCGTGAAATCAAAAAATTTCACCCCGTTTCTAAAAGATGCGAATTCCAGCTTTCAACAATCAGATACACCAACTTTCAACTAAATAAATACGAAAAAGGAAAAAGAACTCAAGAAAATAATCATAGATATGGCCTTCCCGGCCTTCCCCCTCCTTCCTCTGCCTCCTCCAAGACCCTTGAAGTCACTGGCGGCTGTGGGAAACATCAGCGTGTGGGTTGGGCCATGGCTCCTCCCACCAACCTTGAAGGTCACTACGACCACGACACAGTTGAGAGTGTGACGGTGGCCGTGCAGCGACCTATATGCAATGAACGGTGGACGACTTAATGGCGAGGAGAAGGCAGTGATGTCAACGCCGGTCCGAGAGAGACCGGGGAGCGATATTTTGTTTTCTCTATGAAGAGACGAGAACGGGGAGCGAAGGGATAAGACCGAGCGATTCACTCGGTGAAAATAATTGTAAAAGAAAAGTAAGGGAGGTGGGCTCCACGGAGTGGTAGAAATGACCGTGGAGATGGTCAACCGCGTAAGAGTCTTTTCGCACCATACGATGTGCCATCCATTCCGTTTGTTTTTATTCGAGGCTGGAGCCATCACCGACCACGTCTGGATCCGACGGCCACAGTTGCTTGCAATTATCCCCTGCGGCACTCCCGATCCGATGATAGCATCGGCACTGCACATCAGAGCTCAGCAACAGGAAAAAAAGAAGGAACGAAAAAACAGGGAGCAGCTAGTATGAATGTGCGGCAGCGTAGTATGCCATGTGCAGTAGTAGCAGTGTAGCACGCCGATACGGCAAGAGCACCACGTGCAATTTCTTCTCGGTTTGGCTGCAGATTTCTCGAGATATATTCGGTTCAACACAGGTTCAGCAACTCTACGGCTAGGCAGAAATCTAACCTTGTTATGGTTAGGCAGCCTAATCAAAAGACATGACTGAAAAAGAGAAGCGTGCAACCGGTTTATATGTATGTATGTATGTATATCTCTATATATATGTGTTCTCTCAGTTTCCCACGGAGTGAACTGTTGCCCATGTAACTCATTCTTCAGCTTCTGTTGGCCAAAGGGTTCCAAGTACCATGTCTGCATTCTTTGTCTTGAGGAAATTATACGGTAATTACATCGGCTTAGATACTATTGCTTCGTTTTTCGTTCACTCCTTTCATACTTTTGAATACGATCATCGTGAGGGGCATCATGTCTTCCCATGCTGCAGCGATATGGATTTACATTATTTTGCTGGGTTTTTGTTTATGTTCTCTTCAGAGTACTGCTGCATGTCTCTCCATTGCAGCCTGCCCTTTAACCGTTTGTACTGCTGCAGGACCTACCGTTGGGCCTCAGTCAACAGCAACGCAAAAGGGAGCACAACAAAATCTGGTAGTCTAATATGGATTTTGCAAGCCCTGGGACTGATACATCGACAAATCCAGACATTGACGAGCAGAATCAAGCGGTAATTAGTACCTACTATGTTTCAACTTAAATGTCTAGCCAGCCTCTGCTATACTGTTATGTTAGACTCTGATGTTATGTAGCTTTTTATCCTTAGCAATGTGGAGTTCTACAGGAGCAGAACTTGAAATAATTTCTTTTTTTCTGTTGTTGTTGATGAGCATGATAGTTGGAGTTTTAACGCGCACGGCATGTTAGAAATGTTTCAGTTATTTATTTACAGCAAACTATTGATATGTATTTACTTAGATGTTTACTGAACTTGTCTGCTTAACAGTTCGAACAAGGACATCTTGCTGCCACCGCAGATCCTGATAACAGTGAAAAGGGCAAACCAGGTCAAAAGGTAATCCATTCATTACACCATCGGTGCATGGATCATCTGATGATTCAGCTGTTTCAGATTTTGTCTTCTTTAACTGACAGACATTTCGCCGTCTTGCCCAAAATCGTGAAGCTGCTAGGAGAAGCCGTTTAAGAAAGAAGGTATGTTCGTTGTGCCTAGTCTGTTATGCGGAGATCCTGTTGACATCTCCCTTGTGCGTGTGTTCCTTTGAACATGTTCGCAAGAATTGTTCTGGCACTCTAATTATTCATCCTTTTTCATCACCCTACTCAGGCATATGTCCAACAACTTGAGAATAGCAGCCTGAAACTATCTCAGTTGGAGCAGAAGCTCCAGCGTGCTAGCCAACAGGCATGCCCTCTGCATCTTTCGATTTTTTGGATTCGATAGAATTCACGCCTGTTGTTGAACATACTGATAATTTGTTTGCCTATTAATTCAGGGCTTCTGCATTTCTACTTTGGGAGGTCAACCTCATTCAGCAAGTGGTAACAAACCATCCTCACATTCTTCTATTTTATGTTGAACTTACAAATTTTCCGATCTCCAGGAGCTTTGGCATTTGACATGGAGTATGCACGGTGGCTAGAGGAGCACAACAAGCAGATAGATGAACTGAGGGCTGCCGTCAGCGCACACGCCGGCGACGGTGATCTTCAGGCCATCGTTGATAGCATCATGGCACGCTGCAACGAAATCTTCAAGCTCAAGGGTGCCGCAGCCAAGGCCGACGCCTTCCACGTCCTGTCGGGAATGTGGACGACCCCCGTCGAGAGGTGTTCCCTGTGGCTTGGCGGGTTCCGTCCATCGGAGCTTCTCAAGGTTCTCACACACACACCGGTTTCTTTTCGCATGGATGCGCTACCACCGAAGCCTCCACGATCTGATCGTCGCCGAAGCTTCTTAAAAATTAGTGCTTTTCACTCTCGCGGAGAGCACCGAAACACCCTCCTCCTCGTAATTTTTTCTTACATTGATGCCTTTGCCGCAGTTGCTTGGGAGCCAGCTAGAACCCCTCACTGAGATGCAGCTCGCCAGTATATGCAGCCTGCGACAGTCCTCCGAGCAAGCTGAATACGGTCTTTCGCAAGAGATGGAGGCACTGCGACAGTCGGTCGCGGAAACCGTGGCATCAGGATCGTCATACCTGTGCTGCCCTGCAGGCTCCTCCGCTAACGTCGCCAACGATTGCACGGGCCAAATGGCAGCGGCGGTGGGGAAGCTTGGCGCTCTAGAAAGCCTCCTGCGGCAGGTAAATTTCTGCAAACCATGGAGCTGGCTCCTCTCAACAGGAAGGTCATATACAATTGTGTGTGTGTGTGCAGGCTGATGATCTGCGGCTGCGAATTCTTCAGCAAATGCACCAGATACTGACCACCCGTCAGTCTGCACGAGCGCTGCTTACAGTCAGTGACTATTTCTCCCGGCTACGCGCTCTGAGTTCTCTCTGGATTGCCCGTCCGTCCACGGAAATGAACTGATTTTCATCAGATGGTTATTATTTGAAAAGACCTATTTCAGAAAAAGGATAATACTAAAATGTATCTGCGCACGAGAATTAGTTATTCCCTAGTCCATTGTAAGATCTCCTTATGGCAACTTTTCCACCTACACTTAATTCTCCTCAATATAACTTGTAAGATCTCCTTGATGCAAAAGACAAATTGGGGTAGTAGAATCAACATACATGCAGCTACAAGGGAAACCATGTAACTTGTGGCACAAATTTTCATGCAGGAAACTTCACATTACTGATAACTAAGTTTTCTACTCATACCTGAGATCCCACCCCTAATTGCATCTCAAACAGCGGATTCCATTGAAAGAGACAAACAAAATCAAACCCGTTCGGCCGCCATTGGTACGTACGCACGGACGGACATTTTCCCAGCTCGCCGCAAACGTACGCCTCTTCAGAGATCGCACTTGCAAAATGCCACACCCAGTCAAGAACTTCGCCCGCCTTAGACGAGACACCAAAAAATTACAGAAACGGAGGAAGCGAAAGACAGTACCTTTGCGCGACCGGGCTGGACCGAGATCACGGTGGCCACGGCGGCGGCGAAGCTCGGAGGCATGGAGCAGGGGTTTTGGTGCGAGTGCTGACTAGTTATCTTTCGCTGGGCCTGGCCTGGGCCTGGGCCGGCCCACGCAACCACGAAGTCGTCTCTTTTTACCCAAATGAAATAAAAAGGCAATCCGTTACCGTACGCGTACGCGTACACGTATACCTGGTTGCACTGGCTGAAAGTTTTGTACCGTATCGGTTTTCGCTAATACAGGAATACCAGTTTATAAGCTGGGCTTCAGCGCGTCGCCTTGCCCCCACATTAGGTGGGGGTACGGGCCTTAAGTCCGTTCGTGTACAGCCGGTGTACAGCTCTTATACGTTTCTGTATAGTGCGCTGTACAGTAGTGTTGTTGTTGTACAATACTTGTAAAATAGTGTACACATAAATTATAATTTATTTTTTTACCGACAGGAATGAACTGAGTTTCATCAGATGGTTACTATTATTTTTAAGAAAACGTAAAATCTTACATCCCGGTATATTGATAAAAAGAACTTGAGTAATTACAAGCCTGAGACTAAGCCATTACAACCAGACAACCACGGCGTAGCCACGCCCGGGACATTATAACAGGCGCATCAACGACAAAACAACATCGGTCTAGACACCATCAATGCCCGTGCCCAGGGACGCCGAAGACGATTATTATTACGAAGAAAACTGGTTTAGGAAAAGGAGATATTGTACATATCTTCCAACTAGTATTGTTTTAGCGCACGAGAATTCAACTAAACCTGTTGTTTCCTATCCCATTGCAAGATCTCCCTATGGCAAACCGTTTCACCTATCTCATCTTGGTTGTAAGATCACCTTGGTGCAAATTGGGGTTGCAGAATCAACATACATGTAGTTTGCAAGGGAGAGACCATTTGTATGTTGCAAGGGAGAGACCATTTGTACACTGTGAAACAAATTCATGCTCGAAACTGCACACGACTGAAAGCTACGTACTCATACCTGATACCCCACCTCTAATTGCATCTCAAACAACGCATTCCATTGACAGAAACAAAGAAAGACAGTACCTTGGCGGTGTCAAAGATCCACTATGGCATGTAACTCCGGCGTCAAAGTAGGAGTATTCGACACACTCCTTTCACCGTTTTGACTTGTGAAGTAACAACCCGAAGCACGTACCTGGACTTGAAACGAAAATAACAAAGAAAGAATGACATTAAGAAAATCTTACACTATTAAGTGAAGAATATGTAGCACGCTAAGAAAGCATAACAAGTTTCGGTTCAAGAAAAGAATTATAAAGGGACGCGTACTGTCATCCGCTAGACGTGTTAAGCAATTGAACTGACAGCTTAGTGTTACCTTCCCCTAAAAGCATATATTAAGTGGAACACACTCCTCATTAATGGTCCTTTTCCAAATTTCTCGTCCAATACCGATCTAGCATTGTTGGCTAATCACAACAAAATAAATGGACGTGCTACGTACAGTCATACACTATATAGCTTTTGGACTATCGTCATCCGCAACTTTTAGTGGGAGCCGCTGCTTTATGCTAGTCAATCTGGTTATGTAGGAATAAAATTATTTTTGATAAAAAGAAGCTACTGAATCCTTTACATGTGCTTTTCTTGTGTATCAACTGGCTGCAATCGTGATCTATGCTGTAACGGTAATCATCAATGCAGGAGCAAAGGAATACTGATGCTAGGATTTTGAAGTTGGTTACCAGGAGATTTATGTCGCAATTTAGATGGCGATCTAATCATAGACTACATAATTTTTTATTCTAGCTTTATAGACTACGTAATTTTTTATTCTAGCTTTATGTAGCTTATTTTATCGTAGTTATTGTTCGACATGTCCTTATTTATAACTCTATAATAATTATTTGTATGTACCTTTAGGTGTAAGAACCGATAAAGTGTTCTCTTTCATTTTTAAAAAGAACCGTACAGCCATACACACGACCAAACCGCAACCGTGTTGCTGGTACTGTGGCTAAGCTGCAGCTGGTCTTAGATTCAGCTTCCCCTAAAAGAAAATATTAAGTGAAAAACAGTCCTCATTAATGGTCCTTTTCTAAATTTCTTATCCAATACCGACGATATATTGTTGATTAATCACAGCAAAAGACAAGGATGTGCTACGTACAGTGATACACACGACCAACCGTGTTGCTGATATCGTGGCCAAGCTCCAGCTGTCTCTTTTTTCCTTCTGAAGGTTTAACACGTCCCTTCTATTGATCTTTCAAGGAAACTGCCAGGCTCGGATTCGTTCACGTAGTTCATCCAAAGAAGCAAAATTTTATACATAACAGTGAGGAATAGACAATTTGCTCCCTCTGTTAGCTTAGCTGCGTAAGGCACGGGATAAGTCGTCATGCTTCAAACAACGAAAGCAAAGTTAAGCGGCACGCATATAAACAAAAAGAAACGTGTGCAGATCGTTTTCGACATGACATAAATCTGGTTCAAGAACACAGTTGAGGTTGACCTTCCTGAAAGGTCTCGTTGCCGAACCGGAGGAAGCAAAAGATAGGAGCAGTACCTTGCCGGCGTCAGAGATCTCCTCGGGGTTCTGTACCGCGTCAAAGCCTTCTCACCCCTGCAGAGAGAGATGGCTGCGCGAACCACCAGCCGCCACCCGGCGCGCGCGAGAGCCGCTGCGCGATTGGCCGGACCGAGACCCCGGAGGCCACCCACGGCGGCGGCCATGATTTCTTCTCTCTCCAGCTCGCGAGACATGAAGCAGAATCTTTTTGAAGAGGTTTGCTGCAACTGGGGATTAAAGGTGGGCCCAGGCCTGGGCCGGCCCACGCAACCACGGCCTCGTCTCCTTTTTATTTCCAAATGAAGTAAAAGGTATTCCGTACCGTACGCGTATACGTGTACCATGGTTGCCCTGGCTGAAAGTTTTGTACCGTATCGGCTTTTGCTGATACAGGATTACCAGTTTATAAGCTGGGTTTTAGCGCGTCGCATTACCCCCACATTAGGTGGGGGTACGGGCCTTAAGTCCGTTTGCTGTACAGCCGGTGTACAGCTCTCGTACGTGCGGTAGTACGTTGTACAATAGTTGTAACAAAAGTACACTTGTACATATAAATTATAATTTATTTTTTATTGGCACATCATTTTCCCCCACTACTTCACTCCCACTGGCCACTCGTAGTCAGTAATGCATAGTGAAAAAGCGTGTAAATGCATAAAATACATACAAATGCACCTTGTTCCTGAAAAGACATAAACAAACAGCAACACAACCGACCTCAGACCCTAAAATTTCATCGGATTCGAACTCAGATTGTGCCACACATTTGATGCTTTCCGTTTACGAAAAGGCCATATAAAGTCATTAATAAACCATATGTGATAGGACTATTCATGCTTGATTTTTAGAAAAACCAATATAATTTAAATAAAAACCACTAGTAATAACCTACTAATAACAAACGGTAAAAAAAAACCATTTGCAATATCATCACAGATGATTTTTAACAAACCTACCTATAATTACCTGCTCATCTCAGGAGGTTTAAAAAAAAATGCCTAAAAAACCACATGTGATTTTTGGCCCAACCAGTATCAGCCCAACTCGGCCACTCAACATCTCCCTATTGTGTGCCTCCCTTCCTTTACCCTAACCCATAGTGCACCTTCATCTCTTCTTTTCTCCACTCCCGAGCGACGGTGCAGTGCTGCATCCTTCCATCGAAATCTCTAGTTCCCCAATTCCCCTCTCGCCCCCTACATCCTCGGCAGTGCTCTTTCTCCCCTTCTCGTCTCCATCTCCACCGCATCTCTACTCCAACCCCTCCATCGCATCTCCTCCACAACACGCTGTTGGAGGACAGCTTCCGTACCCACAGTGTGCCCCGCAGACGGCTCTGCAAGACAACGCGCGGCTCCGGCGCAAGCTCGCCAAGCACACTCCTTGTTGGCCTCCAGATCCGCACGCTAGGAGCGGGGCCACCGATCCTCGCCACCATCGTCGTCCACGCGCCCCGTGGATCCCGTTTCAGAAGGCATCACGTCGCACGGATCCGCGGCCTCTAGCGGAGTCAACTTGCGGATCCAGCGGCCCCAGAGTCGGCTCGCACGAACCCGGCCTCTGGCAGCGTTGCCTCGTGTGGATCCGTGGCCTCCTGCGTCACCACATGAGTGACGAGGATAGCACGGCGCAGACGGTGGAGAGCTGGCCTTCCAGAGCGGCGAGGACAGTGGAGAGCTGGCCGGTGATGCAGTCCATCTCCACAGATATCACCTTGGTCTAATCCGCCGCCATCGAGCTCACCGTGGCCAGATTTGATCACCACCGACGTCGCCGCGGCAGGATCCGCCGCCTCTGACATTGCCGCCGCAGGAGCTACTCACTGGCCAGTAGGCCCGTCAGTGGCGGCGCTCGCTAGGGCAATGCAGTCCATTTTTTCCCTTTTTGTGTTTGAAAAAGTATTACAGGCGGTTCTCAATCCACTGCTTGAAATCTTCTCTAATAAAAATTGATCATCATAGCCCCTTAGTTATAGCATCACATGTGGTTTTCTGAACTGTCATAATAAGGTAATATGTAGTAGTGATTGTTTTTATTTTATTTTTCAGTTTTGGAGGGGACACTCTTCATTGTTTTGAAAGGGCCGATAGAACTAGCAGCTTTTTTGCTTAAGAAAAAGTCAAACTACTAGGTGTGAAACATGAAGCACGCTTAGAAAGCATAAGAAGGCACGCAGCTTCCTTCATTAGACATGTTAAGCAACTGAACTGTGTCTTGTGCGCACCTGATAACATAGTCCCAGTTTTCCCTAAAATATGATATTAAGTTGAAGCAGTTATCCAGTACTTGTCTAAACCTAGGATGTGCATCGGGAGGCTATCAAGGGGATTTTGCGATTAAGGGTACCACATCCATAGGCTTGAGCATACGATTATCTCACTCAACTCTCCTCAGTGTTTTTAGAGACGCTGATTGGGCCGACTATGTAGATGATAGATGATCAACTAGAGATTTCGCTATATTTCTTCGCCTCAATTTGATCTCTTCAGCTCTCGCAAGCAGCCTACCATATCTCGCTCAAGTACAGAAGCGGAATACAAAGCCTTGGCGAATGGCACAACTGAAGCGACGTGGTTTCAGTCCTTGTTAAAAGAATTGGGGGTCCAACAGCCACGACCTCTGGTTTTGTGGTGCGACAACCTAGGCTCGACATACCTGATGGATAATCCTCTTTTCCACGCTCGTACAAAACATATAGAAGTTGATTTTCATTTTGTCAGGGAGAAGGTCACCTTAGGAGCACTCCATGTCCGGTTTGTGTCATTAGAAGACCAAGTTGCTGATGCATTCACAAAGCCCGCCACGAGACTAATGCTTGATCGACTACGTCGCAATCTGAATCTTGTATCCGGCGGTTCGGATTGAGGGGGTGTGTTAAGTTTGGTAAATGATCAATGTGCTAGAGGTTGCCAACGCGTAGCGATTGTAGAATCCTAAAAATTATTGTAGGATATTCGGCAATCTCAGTATATATGAAAACGCCGGATATGAAGCAATCTGTAATCGTTCTGTTGTAACATGTCATAAACTCTACCCATTGTGCTTATATAAATGAATCAATCTCAAGGATTTGCCCCTGCAGCAAATACTCTGAGTGAGCATGGCTCATCATGGGGAGGGCGGCGCCATCGTCGCTGCACTCTGGGTTCGTACGTGCTGCCGATTCATGTGGTGTTTCGGGAAGAAGACAATGTTTTGCATGCTTAAGTTGGTAGCCCTACGTCGTGGACCATGACGAGTCCGCGACGCGGGAGATTGACTCTGCTCGTAGTTGCAACTTGCAACAGATATCGATTACTCGCTAAGGACTTCTTAACCTTTTTGACAAAATTTGCTACATGTCTCTTCATGACGTTGAAAATGGGTGAATGCAATGTAGTTAAAAGAAATTAGACTTTATGACAAATTTCTGCAGGCTTCTCTGGTGTATGCATGGATTTACCATTTCAGCGGAAGCCGTACCAAAATCTAGGTTACCTCGGTCGATCTCGAGGTATTTACATCTATCTATTATTATATAATAAAAATAAATATCACGTGAATCAAAAGAAACATAGATAAGTTAAATTCCATAAAAAATAAAAACATCTGGCCATTAATCTAGTACACCCTCTTTGTATTAGTGTATATACTTAATAGATATTCATAGTTGTACCTAAATAAATCAAAACCAATAGATCATCATAACTAACCCAAATCAAATCACAACCATTAGATCTTCATAACTATACCTCAACAGAACACATCTAATGGATCATCATAATTATACCTAAAGAGATCACATCCATTAGATCTTCATAATTATACTAAACATATCACAATTGATAGATCATCATAACTATTCCTAAACACATCATAACCATTAGATCTTCATTAACCGTACCTCAATACATCATGTCCAATTGATCATCATGACTATACCTAAATAAATCACAACCGATATATCTTCATAATTGTACCTAAATATATCACAGCCAATAGGTCTTCATAATGGTAACTAAACAGATCAATAATCGACAATTTTCATAACTGCACCTAAACATCATTCAACCATTGGTCTGTTGACCTTTATTATTAATAGACCACAATCAATATACCTTAATTATCTGCTATTGATGTAACATCTCCATTTCCTGTTCTTCTTATTTAAAATGTGTATCATGGTCATGTCATGGCATTCATGCATGAAGGTAAAAATGAGTAAAGTTTTGAAATTTTTAATTTGTCAAGAGAAAACCTTTGAAAACCCTAGAATCCCTATTTCTTAATATATGAGCAAAATAAAGATTTCTTGAGTAGAGGAGATTTCCAAAGTAAGAATTTCTTCAAAGTTCAAATCTAAGCTTACAATGGTAATTCCGAACTTCTCAGAATTTCCCACAAGTTTTGAATAAATATTTCGTGCAATTGTAGTTCAATTAGGAAAATGGGCTTAAAACGAATTTCATTTTTATTATGAAAACCTTCTGAACAAAGTAACGCTAGAAGTATTTTTAGATGGTTTCAAATGATTTCAATAATTTATGGGAAATTTTGCAAAATGCTTAGCATTAATTTGGATGGGTTAAAAATATAATTTCAATAACAGAAAAGAAAAATAAAAAACAAAATACATTGGCGCGACCGGGCTGGACCGAGATCACGGCGGCCGCGGCCGTGAAGCTCGGAGGCATGGAGCAGGAGTTTTGGTGCGAGTGCTGACTAGTTATCTTTCGCTGGGCCTGTCCTGGGCCTGGGCCCGGCCCACGTAACCACGAACTCGTCTCTTTTTACCCAAATGAAATAAAAAGGCAATCCGTTACCGTACGCGTACGCGTACACGTATACCTGGTTGCACTGGCTGAAAGTTTTGTACCGTATCGGTTTTCGCTAATACAGGAATACCAGTTTATAAGCTGGGCTTCAGCGCGTCGCCTTGCCCCCACATTAGGTGGGGGTACGGGCCTTAAGTCCGTTCGTTGTACAGCCGGTGTACAGCTCTTATACGTTTCTGTATAGTGCGCTGTACAGTAGTGTTGTTGTTGTACAATACTTGTAAAATAGTGTACACATAAATTATAATTTATTTTTTTACCGACAGGAATGAACTGAGTTTCATCAGATGGTTACTATTATTTTTAAGAAAACGTAAAATCTTACATCCCGGTATATTGATAAAAAGAACTTGAGTAATTACAAGCCTGAGACTAAGCCATTACAACCAGACAACCACGGTACAGCCACGCCCGGGACATTACAACAGGCGCATCAACGACAAAATAACATCGGTCTAGACACCATCAATGCCCGTGCCCAGGACGCCGAAGACGATTATTATTACGAAGAAAAACTGGTTTAGGAAAAGGAGATATTGTACATATCTTCCAACTAGTATTGTTTTAGCGCACGAGAATTCAACTAAACCTGTTGTTTCCTATCCCATTGCAAGATCTCCCTATGGCAACCGTTTCACCTATCTCATCTTGGTTGTAAGATCACCTTGGTGCAAATTGGGGTTGCAGAATCAACATACATGTAGTTTGCAAGGGAGAGACCATTTGTATGTTGCAAGGGAGAGACCATTTGTACACTATGAAACAAATTCATGCTCGAAACTGCACACGACTGATAGCTACGTACTCACACCTGATACCCCACCTCTAATTGTATCTCAAACAACGCATTCCATTGACAGAAACAAAGAAAGACAGTACCTTGGCGGCGTCAAAGATCCACTCCGGCATGTAACTCCAGTGTCAAAGTAGGAGTATTCGACACACTCCTTTCACCGTTTTGACTTGTGACGTAAAAACCCGAAGCACGTACCTGGACTTGAAACGGAAATAACAAAGAAAGAATGACATTAAGAAAATCTTACACTATTAAGTGAAGAATATGTAGCACGCTAAGAAAGCATAACAAGTTTCGGTTCAAGAAAAGAATTATAAAGGGACGCGTACTGTCATCTGCTAGACGTGTTAAGCAATTGAACTAACAGCTTAGTGTTACCTTCCCCTAAAAGCATATATTAAGTGGAACACACTCCTCATTAATGGTCCTTTTCCAAATTTCTCGTCCAATACCGATCTAGCATTGTTGGCTAATCACAACAAAATAAATGGACGTGCTACGTACAGTCATACACTATATAGCTTTTGGACTATCGTCATCCGCAACTTTTAGTGGGAGCCGCTGCTTTATGCTAGTCAATCTGTGTAACATCCCCATTTTTCATTCTCTTTTGTTGTGCATATCATGGCATGCCATGGCATTGCATTATTTAAATTAAGGTTTGAGCTAGGGTGTTAAACTTATAGTGAGGTTGCAAACTTAATTAAAAATTTGTAAACCAAGTTCAAAAGAAACAAAAGAAGTCAGACAGCATTTGAACTTTCAATTGAATCAGAGAAATGGATTTGAAACTGTTTGAATTGGAGCAAAACAAATTTAAAATCAAAAGGAATTAAAACGAAATCAAAAAAAAATCCTAAACCTAAACCCCCCCCCCTCCCGGACGGGCCCCTTCTTCTGGCCCATTCCCGCTTCCCCCGCATGGGCCCTCTCCCCGCGGCCCCCTTCACCCGGCAGCCCGCCCGGCCTGCCCCGAAACCCCCCCCTGCCTTCTTCTCCCTCCTCCTCTCTCTTCTCTCACCCGGTTGCCACCTCCTCTCCCCCATGGCCGCCGCGTGGCGCGTCGCCCCTGCCACCAGCGCCACCTCGCGCAGCACTCCCGGCCTCCCCTCAAACCCCCTCCCTCCCTCGGCGCACTCGCCCGGCCCCCTTTCTCTCCCCATTTTCTCCGCCGCCCTCCCCATTGCCGTGCCGCCTCGCCGTCCGCCCCACTCGCCGACGCCGCGTGCCCGGAGCTCCGCCTCGTCGACCCCGCCACTACCCAACGCCGCCCCGGTTTCTCGCCATCCCGGCCGCGCCCGAGCCACCCCGCCTCCGTTTGTCCTCGCCGCCGTCTCCTTTGCTCACCGCCGCTCCTCCCTCCGCAGGTCGCCTCCTCGCCCTCGCCTCGGCACCCGGAGCTCGCCCCGCCGCCAACACCCGAGCCCCTCCTCCAACGCCGGCCAAGCCGCCTCGTCGCCTCGCCGCTCTCGGTCCAACCGTCCCCGAGCCACTCGGTCACCACCGCCGTCGTCGAGCCGCTCCGCCTCGTCGCCGGTGAGCGTCGCCGGCCACGCCGCCCCCTCTCCCCACCTTCCTCGCCACCGCCCTGGGCCAACCGCCGGCCAACCAGGTCCACGGCCGTGGCCTCTCGGCCAGTAGCAGTGTAGTTAGCTAGTTAGTAGTTAATTAGGGTGGTTAGATTAGTTAATGAGTTAGATTAGTTAGTTAGATCTGTTAGTTAGGGCTTAATGCCCATGCAGACAGCCGGTTAGGGTTAGTTTTGTTAGTTAATTTAGTTGGTTAGTAGGTTAGTTAGGTTAATTAGTTGGTTAGGTGATAAGTTAGTCAGCCTAATGGTTAGTTGATTCGGTTAGCAGTGCTGGTTAGATTAGTTAGGGTAGATGATTAGGTTAATTTAGTTAATGGTTAGGGTAGTTAGCTTAATTAGTAGCTAATTAAATGTTAAGTGTATTGAATGGAATTCCTTCATTGCTAATGATTGCTGAGAATTATCATCCGACATGTTGATAATTGAAGTGAAGAACTAACCAGTGTATTTAATCCTAATGATTGCTCATAAATGCTTAATCTGTCATTAGTGCTAATCCAACGTTTTAATGACTGATATTAATGCGTGACAGTGCACTTAATAAGCTGAGTCCAATATGTCTCAATGGCAGCTGGGCCCCACACGTCAGATTTAACTAAGTCAGTAAAAAGAAAATATAAATCATATGATCAGTGGACCCACATGTCATAGGCTCCATTCATGTTGACCCTAGTTGACCCCAGGGCCCACTTGTCATCCACTAGAGCTAAGGTAGACTGAGTAATAAAAGTAATTTATTTTATTGTTGCTGAGAAAAATACAACAAAGGGGTTTAAATCTGGTTAAATTCGTAGAAAATTCATCCGAACTCAGAAAGATGCAAATGATATATCCAAATGTTCAGATAAATGAAAGTCATTCAATTATGTCATGATCATACATGTTTGCATGCTAGAAAAGATGAAAACGTCGAAAAACTTAAATTAGGGTTTTCCCCGAACCCCCGGAAATCCTCGGATCGCGATACCTCGCGCACCCGGACTCCGATTAACCTGATTCTAGTTGCATTAGCTTCGACTTTGCATCCTCTAGGACATGGCATTCATGACATCTCATGCCGATGTTTTCCGACGTTGTATTTATTGTTGTGTTGTTTCGATGTTTTCGTTCTTCCGATAGGACCGGAGGATTGCGACGAATATAACTACGAGCAGGAACAGGATCTAGTCGCTGAACCGCAAGGCAAGCAGCCCCTTTGACCATATTGCGGATATCCCATTATTTGCAACCCTATTATTTGTTTTTAAATCCGTATCGCATGCGCTCAACTGCTATTTTACGTTAAGATTAGCCCTACTCCGTGCATGAAAACTTACTTTGTCGCTCAATCAACACCACCGACCCTCCCAATCTATTTAGAATAGATTGCTTGCTATTGTTGAGTTATTTGCGTAGCTACTTGTGCTTAGCCATGCTTAGTTGCGTGAATGTCGTAATTCCTGGGATGGCAGATGCAACACAACACTCTGGATGAGTTAGCGGTTAGGTGGTTGTTCACCGGGCGGTTGTTAATAAGCTTGACTAATCTCAAATCGGGCATCGACGAGAGGCCATGCCGGGGGCATGGTGGGTTGTCTCGTTAATCCCACAAGGACCGGTTCCCGGTGTCCTTTCGAACCAAGATTTGCGTGCTTCTACGCGGGTGGTATAATGGGCCACCCACGACCGAATAATCTGTCTAGGCTTAGGATATGAGCTGCATAGTTTGCCGTTTTCGTGACTTGGGTGCGTGGAAAATAAGGAGGTGGTGTGATGCAACAATATAGGAGTGAGGGGTACACACGGTCCGGGACCGGGGATGTATCACCTGCCACAACTAGTGGGACCGCGTCGAAGTATCGGCCGAACTGTCGTTCGCGGACTAGCCTATTAGGGCGGCTCATACCTAGGTCGAAAACATTGTAAAGGTCGTGTTCAACCTCCCTCTGCTAGCACACCTCGTGAAAGTGTGTTCTCGGTAGCGCTAAGAGTCGGTTGATACGCGTAGGTAAAGATGTACACCCCTGCAGGGTTTAAACTATTCGAATAGCCGTGTCCGCGGTTATGGACAGCTTGGTAAGAATCCGCATCGAATTAGACAAGTATAACCCTAATCTAAAACTTGCCAACTTTAAGGATTTGGTTTTAGCGATTGCTTCCTCCCTGGTGGTCGAGGAAGAATCGAGGGTTTCGTGTGTTCGATGGTCTGCTTTAGGTTTTATTATGCCGTTTCAGCTCTTCTCCTTGCAAAGTATTCCAGTAGACGGATTTCAATCTAATTACAGGTATTGTGAAGAATAAATTAGCTTTCTGCAAAAACAGTCCACAGATAGCCCTTTCTTGATACCTGATGCATCTATTATTATTTTCCCCCTGTAAGTCTTGCGGAGTACATTTTGTACTCACCTTGCATTCGTTGATATTATTTTCGTGCAGAGGAGACCACTCCCGCAGCGGAGGGTTTCTACATTGAGGTAGACACCGACATCGACTAGTCGCTGGTGATCCCGGGCAGTGGTCCTGCCCTGGGTTCGGCAGCTTGGTTTGTTCTGCCGCCGCTTTTGGCCCTACCCTTAGGCTTCTCAGCCAAACTAAAGCTTCCGCTGTGTAAAGCATCTTTTGCTTGTATATATATGTTGTTAAGTTTCCAGAACAGCTAGTATTATTGCAGTTTCGGTCGTAGAGTCTCTGTGATGGTACTGGTTTGTTTCTCCCCTTGTGTCATGTGCAATGTGTGTATGATTGAAGTACGTGATGCAGGGAGGATTTCAGGTTTTATATCGCGGAGCTATTAAGTTTTATCACCCCTGTGAAGCGACTCTCCACTGAGATGTTGGGAGCTATATCACCCTACTCCAGCCGTGCATTTATTTGCCGGGACGAGGTCGGGGTTGATGCTCCGGCTCAGTGGGAAAGAGTGAGGAGACCATATCACCCTACTACTCAGTGCATTACATTGCCAGAGTAAGCTTTGGGGTTGACATCTCGGGCTATTCGAAGCCATATCACTCCACTCCTCTCGGATTTGACCCCCGTGGGTTGAGGTCGGGGTTGAAGCTCCGACTTAGCGGGTGATTATTCCTAAAGCTCTCCGTTATGGAATCTGGGGTCCGACAGGCTTGGTATCAGAGCAGGACTGTCCGTAGGATGACCTTTGACCTTGGCCGATGTTGAGTCTAGAATTGTGAAAACTATTTTAAACTTAAAAAGGATTTGCGAAAATCATAAGTAGTGATTCTATTTTCTCCTTATCCTCTCGATCTTAGTCTTACCCTTACCTCCTCATTTGGTTTAAAAGTGGCTTGACTACTCGTTCCTCTTTTCAAAAGTTAGGGTTCACGCGTTTGGGGTATTCCTACCTTCCCTCTTATCTCATTTCCGCGATCGTGAATTCTAACCCTTGTTTCCACCTATCCAGATGGCTGAAATGTATATCACTTTGGCGGGCACTTCTCACTGTGTGTCAGTTGGTGATGCTCCTCCGCTCTTAGTCCGGATCTTGGCAAGGCTGGGATACGAGTGGCTGCCTGAGTATGCTATCTATAGCCGCAACCGTCAGTTTGGATTGAGTGATTATGTTGCTTCTGTCTTCATCCGACCCCATCCTTCGGCACCGCTGCAGTTGCCTTCTATGCTACCAGGGCATCCCATCATCTTTGAAGGTCGTGATGGTTCTTACGAAGGAGCTGTCCAAACAGCTGCTCTTAATGCCATAAATGTTCTTCGTTACCATTATGCGGCGCAGCTTACGGATTCCCCTTTTCGTTATCATGTGGGACAAGAAGATCCCCAATGCACCAATATGTTGGCAAGATTTTATAATGTACCCTGATCCCACGGTCGTTGAGATGGCCCCAATGCTCAACATTACGCACCGTCTTTATCGAGCAGCCGCCTACGATCGTGACCGCTATCTTCATCGTTTGTGCCACGCCCTCGAGTTCATCAACGAGCACATGGATGCCAACCAAGCTCCAAGAGACTTAATGTCAGCTCGTGGAGAGTTTACTGGGCCGTATGCTGCCAATAGGCCATCTCCATGCAACTTTGCTCCAGTTCCGGGACCTCGCTACACTTCTCGTCATCGTGTAGCTACGGAGATACCTGGAATCTCTCGTCATCGGCTTGAGCCACTTCCTGGTGAGGTGCCTCGCAATTTCCAAGAACCGAAGCCGATTCCGCCTGAAGCAGCGATGTACTACTTTATGGACTACGACTCGCCCGATTACTCTCCGTGATCTCCATGCTCGTGTGTTCGACCCATGGTTGTAGTCAGCTCTTTTGGCTCCTTTTTGTACCCTGAGCTGAAACTTTATCCATGTAATAGGTTAATCCCCTAGAGCAGTGTATGGTTCCTTTCCTAAGTCTATAACTGTCTAAGGTTGTAGATGAATCATGTATCGGAACTAAACCCTAAAGTGTGAATGTGGTATGGTATCATGATCGTGTACTTGTTCTAGCCGTGGGCTTGTAATATTAACGGTCATGTATCTTACGTACCAGATGTCTATCCGTGTTGCTATGGAATGTATTTTAGCTCCGTGGCTTTTGTACTACCATATGTGACATATTTGGCATTTATCCTTCTCCACACTGTTTAGTTTCCTCAGTACATTCTACCGTAAGCGATCCTTCGGATTCGATTCTGAATCTTGAAGTAACTCCTTTTTCCTTCCTTCAGGATGGCTGGCGATCCGCGCCCAGCAGATCATGGTGCTGGTAACACCGGTAATGTTCCCCCTCCACCACCGTCCATGGCGGAAGTCTTAATGCAAATTGAGCGCAACAGGATGGAGCAGACTCGGCTATTGGAGCACCTTGTTCGGAACACCAGCCGTCAAACGGATGATCGTGTTGGAATCTCTGATTTCCTTCGAACTCAGCCTCCTGTGTTCAGTCGCTCTGAAGATCCTCTGGATGCCGACGACTGGATTCGCACCGTCGAGCGCAAGTTGGAGACTGCGCGCGTTGCCACGGCAGATCGAGTGAACTTCGCGGCTTTCCAGCTTGAAGGTGCCGCAGCCGCCTGGTGGGAAAGTTTCCGCTCCATGCAAGAAAAGGATCATGAGATTACCTGGTCTGAGTTTCGCGATGCTTTCCGCGGAGCTCATATCCCAGATGGAACAATGGAAGTTAAGAAGGAAGAGTTCCGTAATCTGAAGCAAGGGCGGAACAGTGTAACTGAGTATCTCCACCAGTTTAACCATTTGGCTCGTTACGCTCCAAATGATGTTGCCACCGATGCGGACAAGCAAGAGAAGTTCCGCAAAGGTCTAAACCCGGAGATTCGCTATGAGTTGCTTCCGTTCGATTTCGTAAACTTCCAAGCCCTGATGAACAAGGCCATCAAGATGGAACACGGCAGGCAGACACTTGAAGAATCGCGCAAGCATGCCCATGATGCTGCCAAACCATCGAGCTCCAGCTCCCAGAAAAGAAGAATTTGGATTCCAGCTAGCGCCTTCAATCGCGCTACTCCCTCTGTGAGACCAGCAGGCTTTGCTCCTCGTCCTCCTCAGCAGGGTTTCCAAGCAAGACCAGTTGGAGGACAGTCGTCTAATTCCGCTCCAAGGCCGCCCCCTGGAGTCTGCTTCGTGTGTGGCCAGCCTGGCCACTATGCTCGTGAATGTCCCCGGAATCAGAATCCTGCACCTCGCCCTAATCCAGGACAAGGTCAACCTCGAGGCAATGTTCAGTTTAAGAAGCCAAACCCGAAGCCTCAGCCAGCCGGTCGCGGTCGAGTGAATCACGTGGTCGCCGAAGAAGCTCAGGAAGCACCTGACGTCGTCTTGGGTACGCTTCTTGTCCATGCTACTCCCGCATCCGTCCTTTTCGATTTGGGAGCTTCTCATTCTTTTATAGCTAAGGGTTTTGCTGAGAAGCACAATATTCCTTTCGAGAGTATGTCGATCCCATTGTCTATCCTTGCACCGGGTTCGGTGATGAGAGCATCCCAAGAATGTCGTGAAGTTTGCGTCAGAATTGCAAATCTTGAGTTCTATGCCACCTTAATTGTTTTGACCTCCACCGATATCGATATCATCCTGGGTATGGATTGGTTGACCGCGCATCAAGCCCTAATTGATTGTGCAACCAATACCGTAACTCTCTTCCATCCGTCTGGTCAATCTGTTCTTTGTGATCTAGGATCTGTCAACCACCACCTCTGTGCTCTGGAAGGCAAGCCTCTTCCTGATCTTCCCGATGTCCCAGTGGTCTGTGATTTCACAGATGTCTTTCCTGATGAGCTGCCAGGTCTGCCACCTGATCGCGATATTGAATTTGTTATCGAGTTGGCTCCTGGAACTGCTCCAACCTATCGTCGCCCTTATCGGATGCCTCCAAACGAATTGGTTGAATTGAAGAAACAACTTCGGGAGTTAGAAGAAAAAGGTTTCATTCGACCGAGCTCCTCTCCTTGGGGATGCTCTGCTCTTTTCGTGGAGAAGAAAGATAAAAGTCTCCGGATGTGTGTTGACTATCGGCCTCTTAACGAGGTGACGATCAAAAACAAATATCCTCTCCCTCGCATTGATGATCTTTTCGATCAATTAACCGGAGCTACCGTCTTTTCCAAAATCGATTTGAGGTTAGGTTACCATCAAATCAAAATCCGTTCCGAAGATATTCCAAAAACGGCGTTTACAACTCGTTATGGGTTGTATGAATTCACCGTGATGTCTTTTGGGTTAACGAATGCTCCTGCTACCTTCATGAGATTGATGAATTCTGTCTTCATGGATTACCTGGACCGCTTTGTGATCATCTTCATCGATGATATCCTGGTCTATTCCAAGTCAGAAGAAGATCATGCTGAGCACTTGAAGCTTGTTCTCGCGAGACTTCGTGAACATCGGCTCTATGCTAAATTCTCCAAGTGTGAATTTTGGCTCGAAGAAGTCGCTTTCCTAGGCCACGTGCTTTCGGCAAAAGGTGTCGCCGTGGATCCTAGTAAAGTCAAGGACGTTCTCAATTGGGAGCAACCCAAATCGGTCACTCAAGTACGGAGTTTCCTTGGTCTAGCCGGTTATTACCGTCGTTTCATCAAGGACTTCTCCAAGCTTGCCAAGCCAGTGACCGAACTCCTTAAGAAAGAAAAGAAGTTTGAATGGTCTGAAAGATGTGAAGCAAGTTTCCAAGAGCTGAAGTGCAGATTAACCTCCGCTCCTGTTCTTGTTCTTCCAGATATCCACAAAAATTTTGACATCTTCTGCGATGCTTCTCGCCTGGGTCTCGGTTGTGTGTTGATGCAAGAAGGACATGTGGTGGCTTACGCCTCTCGTCAGTTGAGACCACATGAACTCAATTATCCAACTCATGATCTAGAACTCGCTGCGGTGGTTCATGCCTTAAAGATTTGGCGGCATTACCTCATCGGTAATCGCTGTGAGTTGTACTCTGACCACCAAAGTCTGAAATATCTGTTCACCCAGCCCGATCTGAACCTTCCGCAACGAAGATGGCTGGAATTGATCAAATATTATGACATAGGTCTCCATTACCAACCTGGTAAGGCTAATGTCGTTGCGGACGCACTTAGCCGGAAAACCTACTGTAATAACCTAAAGATCCAGGAACATCAGCCGCTCCTCCATGAGGAATTCACCCGGCTTAACCTCGAAGTCGTTCCTTTTGGTTCCCTCCATAACCTTGAAATCCAATCCTCCTTGGAAGACCAAATCAAATCCGCTCAAAAGCAAGACAAAGGTGTCAGCAAGATCAAAGAAAACATTGCTAGCGGCGTTGCTAAATGTTTTTCGGTCGATGATCAGGGCACTGTTCGGTTTGGTAATCGTCTTGTGGTGCCGAAGAATAAAGATCTTCGAGATTCTATCCTTCGTGAAGCTCATGATTCTCCCCTGTCTATTCATCCGGGTGGTACGAAGATGTACCGAGATCTGAAGCAGAGATTCTGGTGGACCAGAATGAAAAGGGAAATCGCTCAGTTCATCTCTGAATGTGATGTGTGTCGTCGTGTTAAGGCGGAACACCAAAAATCTGCAGGCACACTCCAACCTCTACCTATCCCTGAGTGGAAGTGGGATGAGATCGGTATGGATTTTATCACCGGCCTTCCAAGAACTCAGAAGGGAAATGATGCTATTTGGGTAGTCATCGATCGCCTGTCCAAAGTAGCACATTTTCTTCCTGTCCGAGAGAAGATCTCAGCTAGCCAGTTGGCTGATCTCTATATCTCTCGTATTGTATCTCTCCACGGGATCCCTAAACGGATAATCTCTGACCGTGGTAGTTTGTTCACCTCCAGATTTTGGGAAAGTCTCCAAGCTGCTATGGGAACTCATCTTGCGTTCAGTACCGCTTATCATCCTCAAACCGGTGGACAAACCGAAAGAGTTAACCAAATCCTCGAAGACATGCTTAGAGCTTGTGTTATATCCTTCGGTGCAAAATGAGAAAAGTGTCTTCCATTTGCAGAGTTCTCCTACAACAATAGCTTCCAATCCAGTCTAGGTATGGCTCCTTTCGAAGTCCTTTATGGACGCAAGTGCCGAACTCCGCTCAATTGGTTTGAAACCGGAGAAAGGCAAATTCTTGGACCAGACTTGATTAAGGAAGCAGAAGATCAAGTTCGAGTTATTCGAGAGCGGTTGAAAACTGCTCAGTCTCGTCAGAAGAGCTACTCCGACCTCCATCGTCGTGAGATACACTTTGAGCCAAACGATAAAGTCTACATTCGGGTCACTCCTTTCAAGGGTGTTCGCCGATTTGGCATCAAAGGAAAGTTGGCACCTCGTTACATTGGTCCCTTTCGCATTCTTTCCAAACGAGGTGAAGTCGCATACCAGTTGGAACTACCTCCGTCGTTGTCCAATATCCATAATGTCTTCCATGTTTCCCAACTTCGAAAATGCTTTAAAGATCCAATTCCAGAGTCTGTTGTTGATACCCTGGATCTTCAAGAAGATCTTTCTTACCAAGAGTATCCTGTTCGAATCCTCGACGAAATGGAGAAGACAACGCGAAGATGCAACGTGAAGTTCTTAAAAATCCAGTGGTCCAACCACTTCGAAGAAGAAGCTACTTGGGAACGTGAAGATCTCCTTCGATCAGCGTACCCCTCCCTCTTTTCCAGCTGATCCGAATCTCGGGGTCGAGATTCTTATAAGGGGGGTAGGTCTGTAACATCCCCATTTTTCATTCTCTTTTGTTGTGCATATCATGGCATGCCATGGCATTGCATTATTTAAATTAAGGTTTGAGCTAGGGTGTTAAACTTATAGTGAGGTTGCAAACTTAATTAAAAATTTGTAAACCAAGTTCAAAAGAAACAAAAGAAGTCAGACAGCATTTGAACTTTCAATTGAATCAGAGAAATGGATTTGAAACTGTTTGAATTGGAGCAAAACAAATTTAAAATCAAAAGGAATTAAAACGAAATCAAAAAAAAATCCTAAACCTAAACCCCCCCCCCTCCCGGACGGGCCCCTTCTTCTGGCCCATTCCCGCTTCCCCCGCATGGGCCCTCTCCCCGCGGCCCCCTTCACCCGGCAGCCCGCCCGGCCTGCCCCGAAACCCCCCCCTGCCTTCTTCTCCCTCCTCCTCTCTCTTCTCTCACCCGGTTGCCACCTCCTCTCCCCCATGGCCGCCGCGTGGCGCGTCGCCCCTGCCACCAGCGCCACCTCGCGCAGCACTCCCGGCCTCCCCTCAAACCCCCTCCCTCCCTCGGCGCACTCGCCCGGCCCCCTTTCTCTCCCCATTTTCTCCGCCGCCCTCCCCATTGCCGTGCCGCCTCGCCGTCCGCCCCACTCGCCGACGCCGCGTGCCCGGAGCTCCGCCTCGTCGACCCCGCCACTACCCAACGCCGCCCCGGTTTCTCGCCATCCCGGCCGCGCCCGAGCCACCCCGCCTCCGTTTGTCCTCGCCGCCGTCTCCTTTGCTCACCGCCGCTCCTCCCTCCGCAGGTCGCCTCCTCGCCCTCGCCTCGGCACCCGGAGCTCGCCCCGCCGCCAACACCCGAGCCCCTCCTCCAACGCCGGCCAAGCCGCCTCGTCGCCTCGCCGCTCTCGGTCCAACCGTCCCCGAGCCACTCGGTCACCACCGCCGTCGTCGAGCCGCTCCGCCTCGTCGCCGGTGAGCGTCGCCGGCCACGCCGCCCCCTCTCCCCACCTTCCTCGCCACCGCCCTGGGCCAACCGCCGGCCAACCAGGTCCACGGCCGTGGCCTCTCGGCCAGTAGCAGTGTAGTTAGCTAGTTAGTAGTTAATTAGGGTGGTTAGATTAGTTAATGAGTTAGATTAGTTAGTTAGATCTGTTAGTTAGGGCTTAATGCCCATGCAGACAGCCGGTTAGGGTTAGTTTTGTTAGTTAATTTAGTTGGTTAGTAGGTTAGTTAGGTTAATTAGTTGGTTAGGTGATAAGTTAGTCAGCCTAATGGTTAGTTGATTCGGTTAGCAGTGCTGGTTAGATTAGTTAGGGTAGATGATTAGGTTAATTTAGTTAATGGTTAGGGTAGTTAGCTTAATTAGTAGCTAATTAAATGTTAAGTGTATTGAATGGAATTCCTTCATTGCTAATGATTGCTGAGAATTATCATCCGACATGTTGATAATTGAAGTGAAGAACTAACCAGTGTATTTAATCCTAATGATTGCTCATAAATGCTTAATCTGTCATTAGTGCTAATCCAACGTTTTAATGACTGATATTAATGCGTGACAGTGCACTTAATAAGCTGAGTCCAATATGTCTCAATGGCAGCTGGGCCCCACACGTCAGATTTAACTAAGTCAGTAAAAAGAAAATATAAATCATATGATCAGTGGACCCCACATGTCATAGGCTCCATTCATGTTGACCCTAGTTGACCCCAGGGCCCACTTGTCATCCACTAGAGCTAAGGTAGACTGAGTAATAAAAGTAATTTATTTTATTGTTGCTGAGAAAAATACAACAAAGGGGTTTAAATCTGGTTAAATTCGTAGAAAATTCATCCGAACTCAGAAAGATGCAAATGATATATCCAAATGTTCAGATAAATGAAAGTCATTCAATTATGTCATGATCATACATGTTTGCATGCTAGAAAAGATGAAAACGTCGAAAAACTTAAATTAGGGTTTTCCCCGAACCCCCGGAAATCCTCGGATCGCGATACCTCGCGCACCCGGACTCCGATTAACCTGATTCTAGTTGCATTAGCTTCGACTTTGCATCCTCTAGGACATGGCATTCATGACATCTCATGCCGATGTTTTCCGACGTTGTATTTATTGTTGTGTTGTTTCGATGTTTTCGTTCTTCCGATAGGACCGGAGGATTGCGACGAATATAACTACGAGCAGGAACAGGATCTAGTCGCTGAACCGCAAGGCAAGCAGCCCCTTTGACCATATTGCGGATATCCCATTATTTGCAACCCTATTATTTGTTTTTAAATCCGTATCGCATGCGCTCAACTGCTATTTTACGTTAAGATTAGCCCTACTCCGTGCATGAAAACTTACTTTGTCGCTCAATCAACACCACCGACCCTCCCAATCTATTTAGAATAGATTGCTTGCTATTGTTGAGTTATTTGCGTAGCTACTTGTGCTTAGCCATGCTTAGTTGCGTGAATGTCGTAATTCCTGGGATGGCAGATGCAACACAACACTCTGGATGAGTTAGCGGTTAGGTGGTTGTTCACCGGGCGGTTGTTAATAAGCTTGACTAATCTCAAATCGGGCATCGACGAGAGGCCATGCCGGGGGCATGGTGGGTTGTCTCGTTAATCCCACAAGGACCGGTTCCCGGTGTCCTTTCGAACCAAGATTTGCGTGCTTCTACGCGGGTGGTATAATGGGCCACCCACGACCGAATAATCTGTCTAGGCTTAGGATATGAGCTGCATAGTTTGCCGTTTTCGTGACTTGGGTGCGTGGAAAATAAGGAGGTGGTGTGATGCAACAATATAGGAGTGAGGGGTACACACGGTCCGGGACCGGGGATGTATCACCTGCCACAACTAGTGGGACCGCGTCGAAGTATCGGCCGAACTGTCGTTCGCGGACTAGCCTATTAGGGCGGCTCATACCTAGGTCGAAAACATTGTAAAGGTCGTGTTCAACCTCCCTCTGCTAGCACACCTCGTGAAAGTGTGTTCTCGGTAGCGCTAAGAGTCGGTTGATACGCGTAGGTAAAGATGTACACCCCTGCAGGGTTTAAACTATTCGAATAGCCGTGTCCGCGGTTATGGACAGCTTGGTAAGAATCCGCATCGAATTAGACAAGTATAACCCTAATCTAAAACTTGCCAACTTTAAGGATTTGGTTTTAGCGATTGCTTCCTCCCTGGTGGTCGAGGAAGAATCGAGGGTTTCGTGTGTTCGATGGTCTGCTTTAGGTTTTATTATGCCGTTTCAGCTCTTCTCCTTGCAAAGTATTCCAGTAGACGGATTTCAATCTAATTACAGGTATTGTGAAGAATAAATTAGCTTTCTGCAAAAACAGTCCACAGATAGCCCTTTCTTGATACCTGATGCATCTATTATTATTTTCCCCCTGTAAGTCTTGCGGAGTACATTTTGTACTCACCTTGCATTCGTTGATATTATTTTCGTGCAGAGGAGACCACTCCCGCAGCGGAGGGTTTCTACATTGAGGTAGACACCGACATCGACTAGTCGCTGGTGATCCCGGGCAGTGGTCCTGCCCTGGGTTCGGCAGCTTGGTTTGTTCTGCCGCCGCTTTTGGCCCTACCCTTAGGCTTCTCAGCCAAACTAAAGCTTCCGCTGTGTAAAGCATCTTTTGCTTGTATATATATGTTGTTAAGTTTCCAGAACAGCTAGTATTATTGCAGTTTCGGTCGTAGAGTCTCTGTGATGGTACTGGTTTGTTTCTCCCCTTGTGTCATGTGCAATGTGTGTATGATTGAAGTACGTGATGCAGGGAGGATTTCAGGTTTTATATCGCGGAGCTATTAAGTTTTATCACCCCTGTGAAGCGACTCTCCACTGAGATGTTGGGAGCTATATCACCCTACTCCAGCCGTGCATTTATTTGCCGGGACGAGGTCGGGGTTGATGCTCCGGCTCAGTGGGAAAGAGTGAGGAGACCATATCACCCTACTACTCAGTGCATTACATTGCCAGAGTAAGCTTTGGGGTTGACATCTCGGGCTATTCGAAGCCATATCACTCCACTCCTCTCGGATTTGACCCCCGTGGGTTGAGGTCGGGGTTGAAGCTCCGACTTAGCGGGTGATTATTCCTAAAACTCTCCGTTATGGAATCTGGGGTCCGACAATCTGGTTATGTAGGAATAAAATTATTTTTGATAAAAAGAAGCTAATGAATCCTTTACATGTGCTTTTCTTGTGTATCAACTGGCTGCAATCGTGATCTATGCTGTAACAGTAATCATCAATGCAGGAGCAAAGGAATACTGATGCTAGGATTTTGAAGTTGGTTACCAGAAGATTTATGTCACAATTTAGATGGCGATCTAATCATAGACTACGTAATCTTACACTATTAAGTGAAGAATATGTAGCACGCTAAGAAAGCATAACAAGTTTCGGTTCAACAAAAGAATTATAAAGGGACGTGTACTGTCATCCGCTAGACGTGTTAAGCGATTGAACTGAGAGCTTAGTGTTAGCTTCCCCTAAAAACATATATTAAGTGGAATACAGTCCACAATAATGGTCCTTTTCCAAATTTTCCATCCAATACCGATCTAACATTGTTGACTGATCACAGCAAAATAAAAGGACGTGCTACGTACAGTCATACACACGATCAACCGTGTTGCTGATATCGTGGCCAAGCTCCAGCTGTCTCTTTTTCCTTCTGAAGACTTAACATGTCCCTTCTATTGATCTTTCAAGGAAACTGCCAGGCTCGGATTCGTTCACGTAGTTCATCCAAAGAAGCAAAATTTTATACATAACAGTGAGGAATAGACAATTTGCTCCCTCTGTTAGCTTAGCTGCGTAAGGCACGGGATAAGTCGTCATGCTTCAAACAACGAAAGCAAAGTTGCGGCACGCATATAAACAAAAAGAAACGTGTGCAGATCGTTTTCGACATGACATAAATCTGGTTCAAGAACACAGTAGAGGTTGACCTTCCTGAAAGGTCTCGTTACCTAACCGGAGGAAGCAAAAGATAGGAGCAGTACCTTGCCGGCGTCAGAGATCTCCTCGGGGTTCTGTACCGCGTCAAAGCCTTCTCGCCCCTGCAGAGAGAGATGGCTGCGCGAACCACCAGCCGCCACCCGGCGCGCGCGAGAGCCTCGGCGCGATTGGCCGGACCGAGAACCCGGAGGCCACCCACGGCGGCGGCCATGATTTCTTCTCTCTCTAGCTCGCGAGACACGAAGCAGAATCTTTCTGAAGAGGTTTGCTGGAATTGGGGATTAGAGGTGGACCCAGGCCTGGCCCGGCCCACGCAACCACGGCCTCGTCTCCTTTTTATTTCCAAATGAAGTAAAAGGTATTCCGTACCGTACGCGTATACGTGTACCATGGTTGCCCTGGCTGAAAGTTTTGTACCGTATCGGCTTTTGCTGATACAGGATTACCAGTTTATAAGCTGGGTTTTAGCGCGTCGCATTACCCCCACATTAGGTGGGGGTACGGGCCTTAAGTCCGTTTGCTGTACAGCCGGTGTACAGCTCTCGTACGTGTACAGAAGAAAATGTATAGCGTACTGTACAGTAGCATGTTGTACAATAGTTGTAACAAAACTACACTTGTACATATAAATTATAATTTGTTTTTTTATTTGCATATCGTTTTCCCCCTACTTCACTCCCGCTGGCCACTAGTAGTCAGTAATGCATAGTAAAACGGCGTATAAATGCATAAAATACATACAGACGCACCTTGTTCCTGAAAAGACATAAACAAACAGCAACACAACCGACCTCAGACCCTAAATTTTCATCGGATTCGAACTCAGATTGTGCCACACATTTGATGCTCTCCGTTTACGTCATAGAAAAGGCCATATAAAGCCATTAATAAACCATATGTGATAAGACTATTCATGCTCGATTTTTAGAAAAACCAATATAATTTAAATAAAAACCACTAGTAATAACCTACTAATAACAAACGGTTTAAAAAAAAACCATTTGCAATATCATCACAGATGGTTTTTAAAAAACCCACCTATAATTACCTGCTCATCTTAGGAGGTTTTTTTTTAAAAAAAACTGCCTAAAAAACCGCCTGTGATTTTTGGCCCAACCAGCATCAGCCCAACTCGGCCACCCAACATCTCCCTATTGTGTGCCTCCCTTCCTTTACCCTAACCCATAGTGCACCTTCATCTCTTCTTTTCTCCACTCCCGAGCGACGGTGCAGTGATGCATCTTTCCATCGAAATCTCTAGTTTCCCAATTCCCCTCTCGCCCCCTACATCCCCCGGCGGTGCTCTTTCTCCCCTTCTCATCTCCATCTCCACCGCATCTCTACTCCAACCCCTCCATCGCATCTCCTCCACAACACGCTGTTGGAGGACAGCTTCCGTGCCCACAGTGTGCCCGCAGACGGCTCTGTGAGACAACGCGCGGCTCCGGCGCAAGCTCGCCAAGCACACTCCTTGTTGGCCTCCAGATCCGCATGCTAGGAGCAGGGCCACCGATCCTCGCCACCATTGTCGTCCACGCGCCCCGTGGATCCCGTTTCAGAAGGCATCACATCGCACGGATCCACGGCCTCTAGCGGAGTCAACATGCGGATCCAGCAGCCTCAGAGTCGGCTCACACGAACCCGGCCTTTGGCAGCGTTGCCTCGTGTGGATCCGTGGCCTCCTGCGTCGCCACATGAGCGACGAGGATAGCACGGCGCAGGCGGTGGAGAGCTGGCCTTCTAGAGCGGTGAGGACAGTGGAGAGCTGGCCGGCAACGCAGTCCATCTCCATAGATATCGCCTTGGTCTAATCCGCCGCCATCGAGCTCACCGTGGCCAGATCTGGTCGCCACTGACGTCGCCGCGGCAGGTGCCGCCGCCTCTGACATTGCCGCCGCAGGAGCTACTCGCTGGCTAGTGAGCCCGTCAGTGGCAGCGCTCGCTAGGACAATGCAGTGCATTTTTTCCCTTTTTTGTGTTTGAAAAAGTATTACAGGCGGTTCTCAATCCACTGCTTGAAATCTTCTCTGATAAAAATGATCATCATAGCCCCTTAGTTATAGCATCACATGCGGTTTTCTAAACTATCATAATAAGGTAATATGTAGTAGTGATTGTTTGTATTTTATTTTTCAGTTTTGGAGGGTACACTCTTCATTGTTTTGAAAGGGCCGATAAAACTAGCAGCTTTTTTGCTTAAGAAAAAGTCAAAATTACTAGGTGTGAAACATGAAGCACGCTTAGAAAGCATAAGAAGGCACGCAGCTTCCTTCATTAGACATGTTAAGCAACTGAACTGTGTCTTGTGTGCGCCTGATAACATAGTCTCAGTTTTCCCTAAAAAATGATATTAAGTTGAAGCAGTTATCCAGTACTTGTCTAAACCTAGGATGTGCATCGGGAGGCTATCAAGGGGATTTTGCGATCAAGGGTACCACATCCACAGGCTTGAGCATACGATTATCTCACTCAACTCTCCTCAGTGTTTTTAGAGACGCTGATTGGGCCGACTATGTAGATGATAGATGATCAACTAGAGATTTCGCTATATTTCTTCGCCCCAATTTGATCTCTTCAGCTCTCGCAAGCAGCCTACCATATCTCGCTCAAGTACAGAAGCGGAATACAAAGCCTTGGCGAATGGCACAACTGAAGCGACGTGGTTTCAGTCCTTGTTAAAAGAATTGGGGGTCCAACAGCCACGACCTCTTGTTTTGTGGTGCGACAACCTAGGCGCGACATACCTGACAGCTAATCCTGTTTTCCACGCTCGTACAAAATATATAGAAGTTGATTTTCATTTTGTCAGGGAGAAGGTCACCTTAGGAGCACTCCATGTCCGGTTTGTGTCATTAGAAGACCAAGTTGCCGATGTATTCACAAAGCCCGCCACGAGACTAATGCTTGATTGACTACGTCGCAATCTGAATCTTGTATCCGGCGGTTCGGATTGAGGGGGCGTGTTAAGTTTGGTAAATGATCAATGTGCTAGAGGTTGCCAACGCGTAGCGATTGTAGAATCCTAAAAATTATTGTAGGATATTCGGCAATCTCAGTATATATGAAAACACCGGATATGAAGCAATCTGTAATCGTTCTGTTGTAACATGTCATAAACTCTACCCATTGTGCTTATATAAATGAATCAATCTCAAGGATTTTCCCCTGCAGCAAATACTCTGAGTGAGCATGGCTCATCATGGGGAGGGCGGCACCATCGTCGCTGCACTCTGGGTTCGTATGTGCCGCTGATTCATGTGGTGTTTCAGGAAGAAGACAATGTTTTGCATGCTTAAGTTGGTATCCCTGCGTCATGGACCATGATGAGTCCGCGACGCGGGAGATTGACTCTACTCATAGTTGCAACTTGCAACAGATATCGATTACTCGCTAAGGACTTCTTAACCTTTTTGACAAAATTTGCTACATGTCTCTTCATGACGTTGAAAATGGGTGAATGCAATGTAGTTAAAAGAAATTAGACTTTATGACAAATTTCTGCAAGCTTCTCTGGTGTATGCATGGATTTACCATTTCAGCGGAAGCCGTACCAAAATCTAGGTTACCTCGGTCGATCTCGAGGTATTTACATCTATCTATTATTATATAATAAAAATAACTATCACGTGAATCAAAAGAAACATAGATAAGTTAAAAATTCCATAAAAAATCAAAACATCCGGCCATTAATCTAGTACACCCTCTTTTTATTAGTGTATATACTTAATAGATATTCATAGTTGTACCTAAATAAATCAAAATAAATAGATCATCATAACTAACCCAAATCAAATTACAACCATTAGATCTTCATAACTATACCTCAACAGAACACATCTAATAGATCATCATAATTATACCTAAAGAGATCACATCCATTAGATCTTCATAATTATACGAAACATATCACAACTGATAGATCATCATAACTATTCCTAAACACATCATAGCCATTAGATCTTCATTAACTGTACCTCAATTGATCATGTCCAATTGATCATCATGACTATACCTAAATAAATCACAACCGATATATCTTCATAATTGTACCTAAATATATCACAGCCAATAGGTCTTCATAATGGTAACTAAACAGATCAATAATCGACAATTTTCATAACTGCACCTAAACATCATCCAACCATTGGTCTATTGACCTTTATTATTAATAGACCACAATCAATATACCTTAATTATCTGCTATTGATGTAACATCTCCATTTCCTGTTCTTATTTAAAATGTGTATCATGGTCATGTCATGGCATTCATGCATGAAGGTCAAAAATGAGTAAAGTTTTGAAAATTTCAATTTGTCAAGAGAAAACCTTTGAAAAGCGTAGAATCCCTATTTCTTAATATTTGAGCAAAATGAAGATTTCTTGAGTAGAGGAGATTTCCAAAGTAAGAATTTCTTCAAAGTTCAAATCTAAGCTTACAATGGTAATTCCGAACTTCTCAGAATTTCCCACAAGTTTTGAATAAATATTTCGTGCAATTGTAGTTCAATTAGGAAAATGGGCTTAAAACGAATTTCATTTTTATTATGAAAACCTTCTGAACAAAGTAACGCTAGAAGTATTTTTAGATAGTTTCAAATGATTTCAATAATTTATGGGAAATTTTGCGAAATGTTTAGCATTAATTTGGATGGGTTAAAAATATAATTTCAATAACAGAAAAGAAAAATAAAAATAAAATACATTGGCGCGACCGGGCTGGACCGAGATCACGGCGGCCGCGGCCGTGAAGCTCGGAGGCATGGAGCAGGGGTTTTGGTGCGAGTGCTGACTAGTTACCTTTCGCTGGGCCTGTCCTGGGCCTGGGCCCGGCCCACGTAACCACGAACTCGTCTCTTTTTACCCAAATGAAATAAAAAGGCAATCCGTTACCGTACGCGTACGCGTACACGTATACCTGGTTGCGCTGGCCGAAAGTTTTGTACCGTATCGGTTTTTCGCTAATACAGGAGTATCAGTTTATAAGCTGGGCTTCAGCGCGTCGCCTTGCCCCCACATTAGGTGGGGGTACGGGCCTTAAGTCCGTTGCTGATACACACGACCAACCGTGTTGCTGATATCGTGGCCAAGCTCCAGCTGTCTCTTTTTTCCTTCTGAAGGTTTAACACGTCCCTTCTATTGATCTTTCAAGGAAACTGCCAGGCTCGGATTCGTTCACGTAGTTCATCCAAAGAAGCAAAATTTTATACATAACAGTGAGGAATAGACAATTTGCTCCCTCTGTTAGCTTAGCTGCGTAAGGCACGGGATAAGTCGTCATGCTTCAAACAACGAAAGCAAAGTTAAGCGGCACGCATATAAACAAAAAGAAACGTGTGCAGATCGTTTTCGACATGACATAAATCTGGTTCAAGAACACAGTTGAGGTTGACCTTCCTGAAAGGTCTCGTTGCCGAACCGGAGGAAGCAAAAGATAGGAGCAGTACCTTGCCGGCGTCAGAGATCTCCTCGGGGTTCTGTACCGCGTCAAAGCCTTCTCACCCCTGCAGAGAGAGATGGCTGCGCGAACCACCAGCCGCCACCCGGCGCGCGCGAGAGCCGCTGCGCGATTGGCCGGACCGAGACCCCGGAGGCCACCCACGGCGGCGGCCATGATTTCTTCTCTCTCCAGCTCGCGAGACATGAAGCAGAATCTTTTTGAAGAGGTTTGCTGCAACTGGGGATTAAAGGTGGGCCCAGGCCTGGGCCGGCCCACGCAACCACGGCCTCGTCTCCTTTTTATTTCCAAATGAAGTAAAGGTATTCCGTACCGTACGCGTATACGTGTACCATGGTTGCCCTGGCTGAAAGTTTTGTACCGTATCGCTTTTGCTGATACAGGATTACCAGTTTATAAGCTGGGTTTTAGCGCGTCGCATTACCCCCACATTAGGTGGGGGTACGGGCCTTAAGTCCGTTTGCTGTACAGCCGGTGTACAGCTCTCGTACGTGTACAGAAAAAAAATGTATAGCGTACTGTACAGTAGCATGTTGTACAATAGTTGTAACAAAACTACACTTGTACATATAAATTATAATTTGTTTTTTTACTTGCATATCGTTTTTCCCCCTACTTCACTCCCGCTGGCCACTAGTAGTCAGTAATGCATAGTAAAACGGCGTATAAATGCATAAAATATATACAGACGCACCTTGTTTCTGAAAAGATATAGACAAAGAGCAACACGATCGAACCCAGACCCTAAAATTTCATCAGATTGTAATCCTCGTGTGGTTTATTTGACGCTCTTCATTTACTACTATAATACAAACATATATTAAAAGCCATCCGTGATAGGGTTATTCACGATTGGTCCAATATCTCAGATAATTTTAAATAAAAACCACACATAATAATATACTCATAATAGGTGGTTTTTAAAAAAAAATTGTCTCAAATATCATCACAGACAGTTTTTAAAAAACATATATGTAATTACCTACTCAGTATAGACGGGTTTTTAAAATACCGTATGTGATTTTTGGCCCAACTAGTATCAACCCAACACCTCCCTACCATGCGTCTCCCTTTCTTTACCCTAACCCACAGCGCACCTGATCTCTTCTTTTCTCCACTCCCGAGCGACTATGCACTGCTCCATCCCTCCATCGAAAACTCTAACTCCCCAATTTCCCTCTCGCCCCCTCCCTCCCCCAGTGGTGCTCTTTCTCCCCTTCTCGTCTCCATCTCCACCGCACCTCCATCCCATCCCCTCCACAGCATCTTTGTCCACCCCATCCCCTCTGCCCACGCACTTCTGGGAGATAGCTTCCACGCCCACAACGTGCCCCACAAATGGCTCTGCAACGACAACGCGTGGCTCCGGCGTGAGCTCGCCAAGCGCACACCTCGTCGGCCTCTAGATCCGCATGGTAGAAGCGGGCCACCGATCCACGCCATCGTCATCGTCCACGTGCCCCACGGACCCTGCTTTAGAAGGTGTCACGTCATGCAGATCCGCGGCTTCTAGCGGAGTCAACAACACGCGGATCCAGCGGCCTCGGCGTCGCCTCGCACGAATCCGGCCTCCGGCGGTGTTGCCTCATGTGGATCCGTGGCCTCCTGCATCGCCACTTGAGCAACAAGGACAACACGGCGCAGATGGTGGAGAGCTGGCCTTCCGAGGCGACGAGGACGATGGAGAGCTGGCTGGTGGTGTAGTCCATCGCCATCGATATCGCCTTGGTCTAATCTGCCACCATTGAGCTCGCCGCAGCTAGATCTAGTCATCACTGATGTCACCGCGGCAGGATCCGCCGCCTCTGACGTCATTGCGACAGGAGCTACTTGCTGGCCAGTGGGCAACGCAGTGCTTTTTTTTTGTATTTGAAAAATGTATTATAGGCAGTTCTTAGTCCATCGCTTGAAATCGTCTCTAATGAAAAATTATCATCACATGGCCCTTAGTTATAGGCGGTTCAGATTTCTAAACCACTGTAATGAGGTAATTTGTAGTCATGATTGTTTCTATTTTATTTTTCATTTTTGGAGGGGACATTCTTCATTGTTTTGAAAGGGACGATAAAACTAGCAGCTTTTTGCTTAAGAAAAGCTCAAGACTGTTAGGTGTGAAACATGAAGCACGCTAAGAAAGCATAAGAAGGCACACAACTTCATTCTTTAGACATGTTAAGCAACTAAACTGGGTCTTGATTGCACCTGATAACATAGGCTCAGTTTTCGCTCAAAAATGATATTTCTTTACTCATATAAAAGTGTCAATCGGTGGGGACGGTTCGTATACTTTTTTCTCCTTCTCTTTATTGTAGAACCATCTCAAAAATTTAGCAAAACCCATATACTTGTGTCGAAACATAAATAGATGTCTCCTCATCCACCAACTTCAAATTCAAAAATTCAACTTCACACAAGGTGCTACTCCACATAAATAACTCCCAATTCTACTTGAGCTGAAGCTCAACCAAGAGTTTGAGACGAAACCGAGAAAGTGGCAAGGAGCGTGACAACAATAATTCGACATGCTCAGTAATCCAATATGTTTATCCGTAGCAATGCACGGGTATTTGGCTAGTATTAAGTTGAAGCAGTAATCCAATACTTGTCTAAACCTACGGATGTGTAATGGGAGGCTGTCAAGTGGATTCTGTGATATGTCAAGGGTACCGTATCCACAGGCTTGAGCATACTCAATCTCCCTCAACTCTTCTGAGTGTTTTTACAGACATTGGTTGGGCCGGCTGTGCAGATGATAGACGATCAACTGGAGGTTTCACTTTATTCCTTAGCCCCAATTTGATCTCTTGGAGCTCCCGCAAGCAGCCTACCGTATCTTGCTCGAGTACGGAAGCAGAATGCAAAGCCTTGGTGAATGGCACAGCTAAAACGACATGGGTTCAGTCCTTGTTAAAAGAATTGGGGGTCCAACAGCGACGACCTCTGGTTCTGTAGCGTGACAACCTAGGCGCCACATACCTGACGGATAAATCCTGTTTTCCACACTCGTACAAAACATATAGAAGTTGATTTCATTTTGTCAGGGAAAAGGTCGCCTTAGGAGCACTCGATATCCGGTTTGTGTCATGAAGTCCAAGTTGCTAATGCATTTACAAATCTGCCACGCGACTAATGCTTGATCGATTACGTCACAATCTGGATCTTGTATCCGGCGGTTCATATGAGGAGGCGTGTTAAGTTTGGTAAACGATCAATGTGCTGGAGGTTGCCAATGCGTAGCGATTGCAGACTCCTAGCAATTACCATAGGATATCCGGCAATCTCAGTATATATGGAAACACCAGATATGAAGTGATGTGTAATTACTCAGTTGTAACCTGTCATGAACTCTATGTATTGTGCTTATATAAATGAATCAATCTCAAGGATTTACCCCTGCGGCAAATACTCTGAGCGAGCATGGCGGGGAGGGCGGTGCCATCGTCGCTGCACTTTGGGTTCGTACGTGTTGCCCATTCCTGTGGTGTTTCGAGAAGAAGACAATGTTGTGCATGCTTAGGTTGGTATCCCTGCGTCGTGGACCATGACGAGTCCGCGACGCGGGAGATTGACTCTACTCGCGGTTGCAACTTGCAACAGAGATCGATTGCTCGCCGAGGACTTCTTAACCTTTTTGACAAAATTTGCTACATGCCTCTTCATGACGTTGAAATTGGGTGAATGCAATGTAGTTAAAAGAAATTAGACTTTATGACAAATTTCTGCAGGTTTCTCTGGTGTATGCCATGGATTTACCATTTCAATGGAATTTTCACCAAAATCTAGGTTACCTCGGTCGACATCGAGGTATTTACATCTATCTATTATTATATGTTAAAAATAAATATCACGTTAATCAAAAGAAACTTAGACATGTTAGAAATTTTTATAAAAAAACATTCTTAATTAATCTAATACACCCTTTTTTAATTAGTATACGCATAGATCTTAATAATTATATCTAAATAAATCAAAACTGATAGATCATTATAAACTATACCAAATTAAATCATAACTATTAGATCTTTATAACTATATCTCAATAGATCACATCTAATAGATCATTATAATTATACCTAAAGAGATCACACAATAGATCTTCATAATTATACTAAACATATCACAACCGATAGATCATCATAACTATTTCTAAACAGATCACAACCATTACATCTTCATTAACTATACCTCAACAGATCATGTCTAATTGATCATGACGACTATACCTAAATAAATCACCACCGATAGATCTTTATAATTGTACCTAAACATATCATAGCCAATAGATTTTCATAACGGTACCTAAACAAATCACAATCGATAATCATAACTGTACCAAAACATCATCCAAACCATTGATTTGTGAACCTTTATTATCAATAGACCACAATGAATGTACCTTAATTATCTGCCATTGATTCGATACACCTTAATTATGAATGACCTACAGCCGATGCATATTTATAATTTTATATCTCATAAAAAAATTACTGAGATTTCAGTCTACATACAGATCTAATATCAATTACCGACGATTTGGACCTTAACTCCGCATATTGATCTAATATAACATATAAACAATCGGCTAATCATGATCTGAACTTCAATTCCAAGTGATCTAATGTCATGTATAAATAATCTATCGGCTTAGTACAACGACCAGACATCCATCTCGATATATTTTCATACTTCTAGTTATAGGAAGCTAATCCAATGTATTGATCTAATATCATATACAAAACGACCAACCAACTAGCGGTCTGAACTTTAATTTCGCGTACTAATATCACATACAAATGACCTATTAACACATGTACAAACTACCGACCGGCACACAATTCGGACTTTAGTTATGTGTATTGATTAATATCATGTACAATCGGCACAACCGACGGTAATTTGATGTTCTTGCAAATAGCATGATAATATATACCTATGCAAATTAAAAATTAAAGATGGTTGAAAACGTTTGTCCTGCAATTGCGTGGGACAACATGCTAATTTTACTAAAGAAAACAACGACACCAGAATCAGGCTTGATTCAAACAGAATTTAAATTTATGAAAAAACTTTAACCAAAGATGGTTGGATTTCAGTGAATGGAAATGAAAATTTTAGAACTTTGGCCGAATTGAAAACCAAAATTTCAGTGATTTTAATGGTTAATCACTAAGGTTGACTTACTTTGCCACACTTCTAGTTAAATAGGTTTGATTGAGTTAAGAAGGTGTTTAGTTCGTAACCACACCTTAAGCAAGATTTGTTTCATGAAAGCTAGATCCCACTGCAACACACGCAAAATGTCTTGCAATATTCTTGGACATATCAAAGTGTATTAATTTTGTTTAACTAACCTCTACGAGTTTGATGAGAAATAAGTGGCAAATAGTGAAAAACTATGTTTTGAGCCACACAAGCCCTGAAACTGGATCTTGTACAACTAGGCCAAACCTGGTGTGGCTCGAATTATGCCGCCATCCACCTGAGCCTAGCGGCCTGGATTGGCCCGTTTATGTCCAGCTTCCCACTCGTAGGTGCCTGCGGCCGAAGCAGTCAGGACCGGAACTCCTGTATCCCGCCTTAAACGGCAGCTAGCAGGCTGACACTTTCTGGCATTTTCTTATTTTAAAAAAATTGTAAAATAAAAAAATTATAATTTAGAAATCACGTTTAAGAAAATTATACATTTTAGAAAATATATTCCTAGCATGCTATATCACATAATAAAAATATCATATCAGAGACCTGTTCCATCAGTTCGTGAAATTTGTTCCGCTACTTTGTGTGATTATGTTCTAACTTCGTGGAAGTTACTCTAGCAGCCTGTGTGATTTGTTCTAATGAATTGCGTAATATGTTCCATAAATTCATATAAAATATTTTGGTAGGTAGTAGGAACTGTTCAATCATACACCATAAATGTTGCATTATACTTAAAATATTGTTCCACTAGTACGAGAAAAATGTTGCAACACCATATATGGATCACTCCAAGAGGTCACATGCGAATGATACTCCAAGAGATCACTCCACCATATATTGCTTTTGTTGATGCTATGTTCATATCTGGACAAATATAAACTACTAGTGGGGAAAAAATTTCGTATGGAACAATTAAAAACTTATTGGTGGAACACATGTAAAACTAAAAAAGATGAAAGGTAAAAGGAAAGGTGAAAAAAGCAAATAATTTTTACACTTGGAACAAAGTATAAATCACTAGTGGAACAAAAAAGTGATCACATAGAGAAAAACCTATTCTCATAACATATATACAAACTACGAGAAAATGATAATAACTAAATAAAAGGGGGAAGAAAAAATAAAGAAAAACGGAAGAAGAAAATAAAGGGAAAAAAGAAAGAAAAAAGGAAAAGAAAATGACAGGCACCCAAACCCTTGACGGGCCGCCCTAGTCGGGTGGCTGGGTGCGGTTAAAGCCGGGACTCGGGCCGTGCCGTGCCGGCCCGGCACGAGCCCGCCATGCTTCGTGCCCGAGGTTGGGCGTGCCGGCACGGCCCGCCGGACCCGCCGTGCCGTGCCGTGCTGGCATGGGGAGCCGCGGCCGGGGCCCAAGCACGGCATGGTGGCCCGCCATGCCGCCGCCGTGCCGTGCCGGCACGAGCCCGCCACGGGCAAAGGAGAGGCCCACGGCGGCGCTTGAACGGGAGGAGGAGAGGCCGGCGACGGCGCCCGAGCGGGAGGAGGAGGGGCCGGCCGCGCGCCCGAAGAGGAGGGAGGTGGGGGAGTTGGGGAAGAGACCGCGGGGGCTGGCGAGAGGATGGAGGCGGGGGCGCGGGGGAATTTGGGGGCGGGCGGAGGAGGGAGGCGGGGGCGCGGGGGAAATTGGGGGGGAGGGGGGACGGGCGGGAGGAGGGAGGCGGGGGGCGCGGGTGCGACCGAGTAGGGTTTGCAGGGGAGGACGGGATGAGCCGTGGTGGGGGTGGCGGCCCGCCCGTGCCGTGCCGGCCCGAGCACGGCCCGTCGTCCCGTGCCGGGCCGTGCTACCCATCGGACGCAAATCACCGGCACGGCCCGGCCCGGGCCTGCGTGCTGTGCCAGCCCGGCCCGCACAGTTGTCAGTGCTGTGCCATGCGGGCCTCGGGCCGTGCAAGCCGGGCTTTGGGCTGGCACGGAAAAGCTCGGCCCAAGTCCCAGCTTTAGGTGCGGTGCATCCATGTCGAGTGGGGAGATAGGCCCTTTTTTTTTCCTTGCTCGTGCCACACTCTTGCCAATAGCAGCACGGTCACCACCGTACAGCAGTTCTTTTCTCTTCACGTAGGTAAAACAGACACTGATCTAAGCAAAGCCAGCGTCGCGTCAACCGCCACAACTCGTTTTACCAACCAACAAACCAAAACTTCAAAAGCATGCATGATGGTATGTGCTACGCTGGCCTGAAGATTGAACGGCAATACACACCCTTGCTGGTGCATGATCTGATGATCAGTCGATGCAGTTTTATAGAAACTCTGTGCATCGTGAAACTCTTATATATACGCCGAGTATAATACGTTATATACACTAGCACAGTACTACAGTTGGTGGGTGATATTGTGATAGATCAACATCGGAGCAGTGATATGATGATCTCCGTGTTCGCGGAAACGCGTGCAGCGCGAGATAGACTCCTGTTTATGGTGGTGACTCCTCGGCCCGGTGGCGATCACACGGTAGTGCGTGGAGTGGACGGCCATCGTGGTGAACGTACGGTTTATGAATTAGACCGAACCGAAGGACGGTTGCTTCAAACATGGAAGTAAATAAACTCCGGGTCTCACTTCCTCATATCAAAACTGACCATTCATATGCTTCCAGTCATTCTAGATCCATGCTCTGTTCAAGCAAAAGTCAGCAAATGTATTCGTCGCCTCGTACCAAATCGTCTCTTTATCGGATAGCCCCGAAGGGACCAAATCGTCTCTTTACATGTAGAGAAAATAGTGTTGGGAGAGTCTAGACATTATTTGAATATCTCTTTTTTTGGTTGTAAAGCACTTATATTCTGAGCTCTCGGTTTTTCATCTCATGAATCTCTACTCTTCTCCTCTTATATTATAATAAAAAAAAATATAGGAGCGTCTATTTTAAATCGGCTAAGAGATTATTATTTCTAAATCGACGTCTTAAATATTGATTTTTTATTTAACACTTGATTTTATAAAATGTGTGTAAATTTAGATTTAGAAATATACAACTGGACAGTTGTATATTTTTAGACTTAAAATTATATAAAATTTTATATAACTATATATTTAATGTAGTGTAACTCGATTGACTGGGAAAAAATAAATTCTCGAACGAATGAGAAATAGGAATAAAAGATGGAATTTCGAGTACTCTGAAGCCTAAGAAACGCTCAGATGCAATACTTGTTACCAATTCCCAAGAGTGGTAGCCTATCGTGCACACCGAGCACAGCGACACTACCGAAAAGAAGCTTCCCTTTTCAAATGGTAGCCTTCTAGACCACGCGTGTTTCTCAATCTTAACCAGAAGAAAAGAGAGGAGAAAAGCAGGCAGCAGCAACCGAAGCACGTCGTCGTCTACATAAGCAGCGGTAAGCGCGCGGCAGCACATCGATCGTTGTCTCGAGAGAGCGTCATCGTTCATCAAGCCCAGCGCGCGCCGCGCACACGAGGCGAGACGAGGTGGGCATGATGGAGGCGCTCGCCGGTGGCAGGCCGCCGTCGGCGCGGGTGCGGCGGATCGCCAGGAGCCGGGAGGAGATGCTGGGCCTCCTCGCGGACTTCCCCGGCGACGATTCCGACCGCGAGCTCTCCTTCTCCGACCTCATCGAGGCCGTCAGGCCGAACGCCGACCACGCCTCGACGGCGCAACCGGCGGCGCAGAAGGATCACGGTCGAGGGAGCGAGGAGGCGACCGAGCAGCGGCAGGAACTGGAGGCGGTGGCGCCGTCGAAGCAGGAGCAGGCGGCGGTGGCGGGGAGGGAGAGGAGGCTGCGGAGGCGGCGGAGCGACGGCAGGGGGGGGCTGCGGGGGAGGCGGGGACGGCGTGCTGCTCAACTTCTACGTGCCGGGGCTGCTCACCAGGAGCATGACGGCGCCGCGGCCCGGCCGCGGGGACGCTGCCGGCTTGGGCAGCGCAGGGCGCGGCGGCGACGGCTGCTGCCGGCAAATCCAGGTGAGTGGCAATTGGCAAATCGAGGAGAGCGTGTGGTTAAATTTTCTTTGCAAGTGGCAGAGCTTGAGATCATTTTGCTTCTCTGAAGTACACGTCGAAATTTGCACTATGGATGTAAATCGCAATGATTAACTGTTCCTTTTGTTTTTCTCACAACAGCTGTAATATTTGGTTTCGTTAATGAAATCAGAGAAGTACTCCCTTTTATCAAATAAGAAAAACAGAATTAGTCACGCAGTCAAATAGTAATAGCTAAGAACAAGATATTGAGTAATTATTAGTCATCTGGAAATCTTCTCTAGTCATCAGAGTTAGTACTTAGTAGTTGTAGACTTTTAGCTAGCTAGTGAAGTATGACTAGTATGATTGTATTGCAAATCGGCAACTGCGTAATACTAGACCATGTTCTCATTAGTATGTAAGATGATTATATTGCGAATATTGTAAGTGCTCATTGTCATTACACTCTTTTCAAGTTCCCACACACCTGCTACAGCAAAAAAGGAAAAAATAAAAATAATAAACTAGTAGTAGTATCTATACTACTGTAGTACTCTTTGCATCTTCCTCAGGATTAGTTTCTTTGACAATTCCAAGTGTTCCCTTCCTTTAGACCGCCAGATCCTTCCATCCTTTTTGACTTAATTTGCTAGCTTTCGAGTACACAGTAAAGAAAAAAGAGAGGAAGAACTCATGACCAGGAAAGAAAAGGAACAGCGATGACAATCTGACCAAAGTACACAGTAACATAGAAATAGGCAAATAGCTTTTTTCTGTTTGAACATTAAAATTGGCACACAAAAAATCTTTTTCTCTGGCTTACAAAACTCTATTCAAACGTTCATGATCACTATGGTGATGTTATTTCAGACGCCAACGGAGCATGTTCGCACCCATCTAACTCCTGCCCAATCTTTCAGGATGCAAGCGCCTCTGGCCGTCGGTTGCTGGCCGGCGTTGTGGGGTAGAGGCCGCGACCGCCGCAATAAGCCAGTATGAGTCATGCACATACAGTCGATCTACTTCTAGTAGTCTAGTAGAACTACCAGGCTAGCTTTGCTTCATAACCAGTATTAGCTTTTGTGTAGCTAATTTGAGTCTTTTCTCCTTCCACCTGTAAATGATTGTTTTTTAGGGTGTGTGTTGGTGCTGATACTGGGATCTTTCTTGCAAACATGACATATCAACTGTAGGCTTACTTTGCCAGGCTTGATGATGCAGTTGGGAGGTGCTCTCTATTTTTTACAGGCTTCACGTTACCCATGGCGTATTGCACAAGTGATTGCAAAGTTATTTGTTTAAGCAGAACATGACCTCCTGAATGGGGCTATACAATGGAATGGATGGCCTGTACCAGCTAAAGAAAAAGAACGAAAGAAAAAGTTACGCAAGTCTTGAGTCCGAGGAACACATAATAACCTCACTTTCAATGCGCGATAAATCAAAACTGAGTGGTGACCGAGGACATGAAAACGATTGCTGCAATTGACTTGAATTGAATCTGATATGATACGGTACGGATAGGAGCGATCGTTGTAGCATACGCTGTCGCTGCGTTGCTGCCCAAACGACAAAAATAGCCCCCGGTGAAAATCAAAGCAAAAAATGAGCCTCCTGTCACACCTAGGACCTGCGACCGTGCCCTGCCGTGCCCCCAACTGGCTTGCCACACCCTCCGCCCGCGCGAGGTGCCTGCCGCACCCCCCACCCGCACGAGGTGGCCTGTCGCACCCCCCACCTCCGCGAGGTGGTTCCCACAGCCCAAAAATCTCAAAATTTATGCTCCTCAAAATCCGTGCGTTGTCATTTCTTGTCCCTTTGACATTCCAATTAGTTTTCTAATGCATTTAGCTTCCTCTCACATTTATTCACGTGATTTTTTCTCCTTGTTGCGATTAGACCAAAGCATCCGAGGCTCTCCAGTCTTTATAACCCGAGACGTGGTACAGCTCACCATCACCTTCTCATTCCCTACCTCTTCCTCTTGGCATTCTTGCACTTCCCATGTGAACAGCAGAGAAGAACAAGAAGAGAAGTTAGAACTTTGGAGGGATTTTGTAGATTTTGGATCTGAAATCATTGGCTGTAGTAGTTGAAGAAAAAAAATCAAATCAAGATGTACAAGTAAAGGTAAGAAAATTTTGCATGCAAGTTGTGGATTAGTTGTTTGGTTAGTTGAAAATTAGCATGTTACTTTCTTTGCCGTATGTCATATATGCAACATTACATGTGATGTTTTTGATTTTTTTTGGGACAAAAAATATTAGTTGGCAGGATGTATACAATGTTTAGTATGTATTTACAGTGGTATAAATTTAAACATAATCTTGTTATTCGTGATGTAGAGACCAAATAATATATTGATATGATGATACCTTGAAGGGTGGGAGATTTTGAAAATGATTTGGAGTTCAAATCAGTGGCTGTAACATTCGAAGAGAAAACATAAATGAAGTCTACATGTGTAAACTGAGGTAAAAGAATTCACATGGAGCTTACTGGTGAGTTGTCCGGGTAGTGAGAAATAGGATGTGACACTAATATTGTACGTGTTAAATGTGATACAAGGAAGAATTGATATGATGATGTTAGTTTAATTTGTGGACCGCAAATAATAATATTTATATTACATAATAATTAGGCTCGATGCTACTCTTGGGAACATTATTGATACATCGATTTTCAAGCATCTCGTAGTTGAGCGGTATTGCCATCAATAGTACCAAGATGGAAATTAATTAGTTAATTCAAGTTATCTATATTAGTATTGGTAGTCATCATTTGTTTTATGTTGAAAAAAAGAGTTAATTAGGGAATAATTACCTGTTTAGCATGTTTGTACAGTGTTATAAATTTTGAACATAATATTGTCATTCATAATGTAGCAAGGGAGTACATATTGATATGATGATGGCTTGAAGGGTGGATTGTGGATCATATTTGTGCTGCAATTGGAAGATTCGTTGATTTAGCGGTGAACCGCTGGTTGAGGTAATAAAATTCTGTATGCAAACAATTGTGCATGTGGACTGCTATATTTTAATAAGTGCATATATGAAATAATATACATTTTTTCGTTTACTAATATTTATTACACTGTAATCAAAAACATGAAATATTGTACTAAAAATTAATTTATGCAGTGGAAAAATTTAAAAATATTTGACTAAGGAATTACGTTTGATAATACTAGTAAACAGTAGGTGCATTACACGTCAGAGCAGAAATGCATTGTACTGTAGATGTCGATGTCGTAGTACTGTAGATGTCACGTAGATGTCACTGTTGCAGTACTGTAGTAGCGATATTTTTTAAATATATTATTATTATATGTCGTACAGAATTGTATTAGTATTAGATTTATTATACTAAAAATGATAATAATATATGCAATCTATGTTTTATGCATACGTAGGTACAATGAATGAATTGTTAGTGTTTTACGGAGGTAATGTTAAATCTGTCACAATGCCAGTTTAAGGTTGCACGAATAGAAGGTTTGGTGGAGATTAGTATGTCTGACCTAAGGAGGTGCATACGTTGGGAGTTTGATCGGGAGACAGCTTGTGAGAAGCTTGTCATTGAGGCAGTGACATGTACAGCTCACACTGAAGGGTCATCGGACCCCCTGTGGGAGTTACACAAGGTCACCGGCAATGTGTCATGGGCTGGGTACATGAGGCTTGTCAGCACTCCTGGAGCCGCGATGTACAGTCGCCCAATGATGTATGTTCAATTTGTTGATCGTGATGAAGGATGTAGTGCAGCACTTGAGTTACAACTTGCTGCCACAGAAGGAAGTCATGAAATAGTGCGACTCGGCACACGAGCAAGGCCAGACGTCAGAGGGAGGTGCAGTTCGAGACGTATGTCTTTTTTAACTGAGGTCAAGTTTTCCATATATCAATTAATATGATATTTTGCATGTACCTTATTCCTAACCTTTATAGTCCGAGGTACGTGCGGACACATCGCTACAGCCAATGTCGTCCACGCGAGTTCCACGAGGACTTCCCGTACACTTAATTTATTGCATACCAAAATTATACAAATGATGAGTTACAAAAAGTAATAACTAAGTGATTATCAATTTCGTACGTAGTTCGACATGGATTCGCCAGAAGAACAGGCCCAGGGGTCTCAGGGAGTATGTAATCTTAAATTTTTTGTATTTACGTACTGCAGTTCTATCTTAAATTAATTTTCCAATAATACTTCCTTAATTTTTCAGACAACAGACCACGTTGATTCGCCACAGGACGATGACACTTTTGCTGTCCAGACCCCATGGATGCAACCTACAATTCAGTACCAGTCCCTAGTTCGAGGAGGAGGTTACAAGGCTGGTTCGTCCCACGACCCGGGCTACGTTTAAGTAGAAAATTTATTTGGACAACAGGAGATTCAACATAGCCATATTCCTACTCAACCAAAACTTACTCGGGAGACTCAAGAGACTCCCCAGTACAGCTTCCGGACAAACCTGATGCGGCATGAACAGTTCACTTTCCCCTCAGATCACATGCCGCCTAGACACAAGAGGAGAAGAGGCCGTTGATCGCTCTTTTTGTTTAGTTGTTTCAGATAGTTTTTTATTCGATTTTAGAGTCTGATACAATAAAATTACTAAACCAGGGCCGACAGTACAATCACTACATTAGCCAATACAAGAGTCTACTCGGGGCACTTCGGATATTTCCTCTTCCGCATACGACTTGTGTGAGCTTCTTCTCCTTCTCCCTTTGCGCGATGTGCCACCTTACGCTTCCTCGCCCTCTCTGCCTCTCGAGCCTCTGCAGCACGACATTCCGCCTCCTTCTTTTCGTTGCATTGGACTTCTTGCCAACGCTTTTGCTTCTCCTCTTCCTCTGCTTCGTGCATGCAGCGTGCAAACACTTCCCGCCTCCATGACATCTCACGCATTAGTTGTTCCTCATCTTCTTTCGATTGGGTACTGTCTACCCACTGTATGTAGTCACATATAGGTGGGGAGACTACATGCAAGTTCAGTTAACATTTGTGATGCGTGATAAAGTTTGGCATGTTGTAAGAAATACGGATATGTGCAACTTTTACCGGTGGACGACGATCGTAAGGGCCAACCTTCGTAGGCTCATGTATGTAATTAGCACACATAAAGAACCTCATTCCAAAGGTGTACGACATATCTTTGGACTTCATAAGCCTGCAACGATCTTGGCACCAACAAATAGGAACTTCTAAACCTTTGGGCACATCAACCCTCATCTTATCTTTCGGCATGTCATCACCAGATGAAGCCATTCCTATAATATTTTAACATGAGTGACATAATATAATAATGTCATAACTTTAATAAAGAAAGATAAAAGTTGCTAATTCAAATATTAAGAACTTTCATATTTCTTATAATACTGACATGAAATAACAATGTCACAACTTTAACTAGAAGTTCATATCTAACTATAATAATAGCAAAACAAAAATCACCTGCGTTTCAAGAATTAGACGAGATCTACAACTTCTTCTACTTCTTCGTCCGTTGACTGCACTTTCCAAAGTTTCAAAATCAACTTTTTATCTTTTCGATTTTCTCACTTCTTCTATACATGCGAGGGGACAAATAATGGGCAGCCGAGAGAATTTACGCTACGCTTGGAGCCGTGTAGGATGGGATGTGAGGAAGCGAGAGCGTGGTTTAAATAGAATGGGAGGCACGAGAATGGGAAAATGGGAGCATCCATCAAATGGGATGGTGAGAGCGGCATAACGCTGAGTTTAAAACGATAGCTCTCGGATGCTTCAACAGTTCCGACACGATAAGACATGGCCGGGTCTAATCGCAACAGCGTAAACGCTGTGGGATTCCTACGCACAGATTCTTAACTGCGGGGATTTTGAGGAGCACGGATTTTGAGATTTTTGGGCGCATGAAGCCACCTCGCATGGGTGGGGTGCGGCAGGCCACCTCGCGCGGATGGAGGTGCGGCAAGTCACCTCGTGCGGATGGGGGGGGTGCGGCAGGCCACCTCATGCAGGTGGGGGATGCGGCAGGCCAGTTGAGAGCACAGTAGGGCACGGTCTCAGGTCCCGGGTGCGACAGGAGGCTTATTTTTAACTTTGATTTCTACGAAAGGCTATTTTTATTATTGACCCACATAGGGGGGCCAAATCTGGCTTTTCTCCCCTGATTTACCGGGAGAGGCACGTCCAATTCCAACCTGATACCAGCCGGCTCAAGTCAAATAGCTTAGGACCTGCCTGCTTGCTTGGTCTAGAGGTTACTGCCGTATCTCTGTTGGTTTGACTCGACCATAAAGTAACAGGATAATGCCAAACGATGTCGACACACCAGTATGACACAAAACATATGAAATCACATGTAGCAGGAAAAAGGAATCCATTGTCGAGGTGCGGTTGAAAATTTGCAGATAACTTCACAAACAAGATGGCTTAACTTCACAAACAAGATGGCTACATGAAAACAGCAAACGTTGCACTAGGATTCAGAACCATATTGCAAACCTGCACTGCGACCAGTGACTTCTGTTAAGGTGCTAAATCTCAAACTCACCATAAAGAGCAAGAAAATGTGTACATGTACTGAATTGACTGAACACACACAAGCATCAAGTCCACGATTGCCCAAATATGGGCAGTCACACCGTAGCACACACTAGTAGCAACAGGAGATGGCACATGAACGAGGAGCCATCAGACCCAGACAACTAAAACTCACAAACTCACTCTTCGTCGGCCTGCAGATCCTCCTCGTCCTCATAGTCACCTTCGTCCTCGGCAGTCGCATCCTGATACTGCTGGTACTCCGCAACAAGGTCGTTCATGTTGCTCTCGGCCTCGGTGAACTCCATCTCGTCCATCCCCTCACCAGTGTACCAGTGCAAGAAAGCCTTCCTCCTGAACATGGCTGTGAACTGCTCGCTCACCCTCCTGAACATCTCCTGGATGGACGTGGAGTTGCCGATGAAGGTCGATGCCATGGAGAGGCCCCTCGGTGCAATGTCGCAGACACTGGATTTCACGTTGTTGGGGATCCACTCAACAAAGTAGGATGAGTTCTTGTTCTGGACGTTGATCATCTGCTCATCGACCTCCTTTGTGCTCATCTTACCACGGAACATGGCAGAGGCAGTGAGGTAGCGGCCATGGCGAGGATCGGCAGCGCACATCATATTCTTGGAATCCCACATCTGCTGGGTAAGCTCAGGGACAGTGAGGGCACGGTACTGCTGGGAACCACGGGAGGTCAAGGGGGCGAACCCGACCATAAAGAAGTGGAGACGGGGGAAGGGGATAAGGTTCACTGCCAACTTCCGGAGGTCGGAGTTCAGCTGGCCAGGGAACCTTAAGCAGCATGTTACTCCACTCATGGTGGCAGAGATCAAATGGTTCAAATCTCCAACTGCAGAATTAGCACGCATAAGAAAAATATAAGATCATACTAGAAGCACATACAAGTGACATATTTCTAAGCAGAAAAGCAAGAAAGGGTCCTTAAAACTGCAATTAAAAAAATATGTGCTTGGTTTCATGCGTTTCACTATAAGCCAATCAACTTCTCTTTTCTGCCAACTACATATAAATTGACAAACATAAATCACAACAGCATTAGGCTTCAACCTCCCTGAATTTTATAATTTGCACAGGTTTACATCAATCAATTCAAGCCAAAGATAAAATAGTATCCAAGATGAAAAAATATAGTACCATATAAACAGTTTTTTAGATCAGCATGACATGCTATCAGTCGTTCTGATAGGTCTGACTGAATCAAAATCATTCAAGTAAAACACTCAAGCATCAGGGTCCATCCCGACCATGTCTAGCATGATCAGAACGTCTGTAAAATAATAATTTGCAGAAATTTTTTGCAAAAAGAAGTTCAAAGAGATAATGAACTACAACATGTTTCAATCTTTCAGTTAAGTATAGTGACGACGATATGATGATTAATATAAATTCTGCTTTACATATTCTACTAAGCATATTTTAACAGGTAGCAAAAATAGTCACAATTAGGAAGATCTAATTGACATCATGGCTATAGCCATATGTAACAAGTAGCAATAAAAAGGGTGAGTTTCACTTACAGCTAGGCGTGGTCAACTTGAGAGTCCTGAAACAGATGTCATAAAGGGCCTCGTTGTCAAGAACCATGCACTCATCTGCATTCTCAACCAACTGATGGACGGAAAGAGTGGCATTGTAAGGCTCAACCACAGTATCAGATACTTTTGGTGAGGGGAAAACAGAGAATGTTAGCATCATGCGGTCTGGGTATTCCTCCCTGATCTTTGATATCAAGAGTGTCCCCATGCCAGATCCAGTACCACCACCAAGAGAGTGGCATACTTGGAAACCTGTAAACATAAAAAGTTACTTCTAGATAATGATTCCAAATGAATAGCAGTCACGCTGCAATATAAATGGAGAACCACTGTTTAGACACCAAAATGCTAAATATAAGTGACAAAGCAGCACAAGTACTTAATCATTAGTTATGCTAGTTGGAACTACAAAATATTTATCAGATACACAGGGAATGAGTAAGAAAGGGCCAGCAACAATTTAAGGACATAAGCAGAGACCAGATGCTAAAACTGGAAAAGATGACAACTGAATCGTGCACAAAATTACCCAAATATGGACCCATACTCCGATTTACAGAATATCCTATGAAATGAGCACTAATCAAGTATCATGGCCATAAAAAAGGATGCATACTGATAGGAAGAGATTACACCATTACCATATAGCATTACTGGCATAATATATGTAAGCAGCACATATAGACTAAAATTTCACAGCCGTGTCAGCATAATCCCAAATTCCAAATCCGCATATTATGAATTAATGTGTTCTAAGATTCTTAGTGAATTGAATAAAAGCAAATCCAGTCATAAGGATCCTAAAGTCTCACCAATTTAATATAAGTTCAATTACCTTGAAGGCAGTCACAGTTCTCAGCCTCCTTCCTGACAACATCAAGAACAGAATCAATGAGCTCGGCACCCTCAGTGTAATGCCCCTTGGCCCAGTTGTTACCAGCACCAGACTGCCCAAACACGAAGTTGTCAGGGCGGAAGATCTGACCATATGGTCCAGTACGGACACTGTCCATAGTACCAGGCTCAAGATCCATAAGGACAGCACGAGGCACGAAGCGACCGCAGGAGGCCTCATTGTAGTAGACATTGACACGCTCCAGCTGCAGGTCAGAGGTACCTACATACCGCCCCGTGGGGTCAATGCCATGCTCGTCACACACCACCTCCCAGAACTTGGAACCGATCTGGTTGCCACATTGGCCACCCTGTATGTGGAGGATCTCTCTCATCTTCTCTCTGAAAATTAGATATGCATAGGGTAAGCAAGATGTTACATAGTGCAGTAAACCTTGCAAAATGGTGGCTCCAGATAGATTAAACTCAGAACAAAGCAAGATCTGACTTGTTTAACTTTCTGAACTAAATCATCAAGTATGCGTAAAAGTACAAACCGTGTGCCAACCGATTTCTATGACACTACTGGCACCATGGCCCGATGGTTAGAAAGCAAACTAGGACTCAGATGACAAAAGGTGGCCACACACTAACTTCAAACTTAGATCTCGGCAACCAAGCCAAATAGCCAGTGCGTAGTCAATTACCACCAGGTTAATGTTCCAAATCATCACAAAAAAATAAATTAATGCTCCGAGAGATCTAAAACGGAGATTGAACTAAATCATTTCGCCTCAAATTGAAACATGATTTCAGATTCTCCAATGTGAACGGATCATGACATGGAAGAGTGTTAAATCTGTTCCAAACCTGATACCACGCAACTCACACAACCACTAGATGCGTCGTTTCCGCTAGATCCCCAAAGTTACACCTCAGATCTGCTGCATTACGAGCAAAAATCTGACGGAAATGGCTTCTGACCACAGACAGGGCCAATCCCCCCAAAACCTAGCGGATCGGAGCATTTCTCACTAAAACAGCTCCAATCTGCCCATCGCGAACCTGAGCACCCACTCAGAACCGGATCGACGCATCTCACAACCCAAATCACTGGTTAGAATCCCAGATCCACTCACATTTCCTACTCCCTCACCCAAAATGACCTTAAATTCTTCACAAATATACGACAAAAAAAGTTTTAAAAAAAGGGCAAAAAGCGCCAATTAAAACTAGTAACAGATCAGATCCACAATCATAGAGGTAGAAAATGCAAGAAAAATAGCTTAACAACTTACGTTTAGTGAACTGATTCGCGGAAGCGTGGTAGGAGCGTGGCGGCGAGGAGAAGCAAGAGCTGGTTGGCTGAGGGGGGCGTTAGCGGGCAGGGAGAATTATATATAGCCGTAGGAGGAGAACGGGGGATAGGGGCAAAATCTGACGGCTGCCGTGCGCTCTTTCAAACAGCTCATCGGATCGGACGGGCGATACATTCATCGTTCGAATTTAACCGTGACGAACGGACGGAACTGCCCCCGGGATATTTCGCCTCGCTGGCCGCCTCACTGTCGGTGTGACTGCTACCTGCCTGCGGTTGATTTCAGACATAGTACCGACAGGTGGGGTAGGGACAGTTCTGGGACCACAAGTCGGTGGGCGTGGGCTAGATGCGACGGTACGGTCAAAGTAGTAGGAGCACACCAGTGCACCGCTGCTGTATTGGGCAGTGGTCACCGCGCGCGGCTGGATGTCGGACGGGGTTCACACTGCAAGCTGGCCAAGATCGTGTCAGTTTCTACCTTTTTTTTTAATACCCTTTTTACTACGGCCTCGTTTCGAACATACAAATTTGGAGAAACTTTGTAGAATCAGAACCAATAGTCGAACATGGCTGAATTATAATAGGAACGCAGCAGAAATTCATGTCTCTTCTCGACGCTTATTATGATAGGAATGCAGCAGAAATTCCTGGCTCCTCCGTCGATTCGATGACTAAGATTTCTTTAAGAAGTGTAAGACAATATGGCAGCTTCTCTCTCCTCCTATAATCAGTACTTTGTAAAATTCCTGCATTTTTACTTTTCGTACAGATCCACGATATGACACTTAAATGTTGTGTTTTTTTTCCTATTTCTAAGCTCTTCCATCTATCCATCCCAAACGGAGACTAAATGGCAATTACGGCCTCCTGTGGATTTAGAGCGATCCAATGTTGCTAGAAGCGTATATTTCCGCACATCGATTACGTTGTTGTCTGTGACCACTGACTGAGTGAAAAAAAAACACCATATACATATATAAGGAGGAGAGTATCCTAGTTTAAATTGCCAATGTTAGTCTACTATTGTTTGAAATTTAACGTACTCATCGGTACATAAGTTATTTTTGCAGGATTTAATAGAAAATACCTCAATTCTATAGGTACTTGAAAAAAGTAGCCTTCCAAGGGTGCACGTAATGTGGAATTTTTGTGTTCCAGAATGACTCAATCACTCAAGGTGATATAAGGGAAGGACAAATTGTAAGTGCATTCGGGTGCATGCGCACTGACGTGGGAAAAGGCACTTGCATGTTTCTGAAGTTCGTGAAAATAATCAAATATGTACATTTGCAAAATATATGTGTTACCGAGATTTTGTGCCAGAATATGCCTATCTGTGACACGTAAAAGACAAATAAATTTCTGCACACATAATTTGCTACATTTGTTGTTCGTTTCTTGTCTTTTATGCATAGTGCTCGAATAATTATTTTTGACTTTTTTCTAGTACATGTATTGTTGTACAACATGAATGGATCATTTTTGTAATCTACTATATACTAAAAGTAGATAAATTTTCATGGAAGAGCAAAACATCCGACTGTTAATCTGGTATACATTTTTATTATTAGTGGACCACAATCTTCATAATTGTATCTAAACATATCACAGCTGATATATCTTTATAACTGTACCTAAACAGATCACAGCCAATAAATCTTCATAACTATACCTAAACAGATCACAACCGATAGCATAACTGTATATAAACAGATCACAGCCGATAAATCTTCATAACTATACCTAAACAGATCACAACCGATAGATCTTCATCATTGTACCTAAATAGATCACATCCGATAGATCATCTAGCGACCATGTGTATTGGTAAAAAAATAAAGATAACTAAAAACGTTTTTTGCGCAATTGCGTGGGATACTGTGCTAGTTTAAGAAATATGCAGATGCCTTATTCAAGATCATGGGAACACATGCACTGAGTGTACAAAAACCTCACTTTATAAGGTAAGGACTGCTTTAAGGTTAACTTGTAGATTGCAAACTCGTGTACCAACTAGGATCGTGTTACGTGTAGTAGCCCCGTCCCCCTCTTCCTATCCTCCTCCTTCCTAGATTCACCTTTTTCCAAGTTAAAACATCAGAAAACTTCTGAACTCTAAACTCAAAATCAAAACGTGCAGTTGGAAAAGGGAGAGAGAAGGGGATGCAGGGAAGGCAATGGCAGTGGGGAAGTGGTAAGCCGTTTCATCGACTTGACTCGTGCAACTCGGAAGAAGGCGATGGCGGCCCCTAAGTGTAACATCTTGAAGAAATGTGCTATTAGATTACGGAAGGAAAAATAATACTTGATCCCGAATAATGTTCTCATGGAAAAATGGTTCTTGGCCATCGTATAGCCGAAATTTCCAGGCGTGCAAGGGCACTTGCCCAACTTTTGCCGTGATCCCGTTCAGTGGTTGCCACACCACAGGCCATCACATCACCACACTCTCGCCGGCCCCGGCCAGCGAACGGGCGCGACCTGCCTGCGCCGTGCAAAGCACGTGGTTCCACCGCTACTGGGCTTTGGCGCTCGTCACCCTCTGGCGCTCTGCTGCTGTGGCCTGTGGAAGCGGGATTCCATGCCGCCGAGGCACTGAGAGTCCGAGACCACCGCACACCTCGACCAGCGATCACGCCCCCGTAGCCGTAGCCCGTAGGCAAGTTTCCACGATTTCGCAGCTCGATCTGCGGCTGCTGGCGCCCTGTTGCCCGTCGTCCCATGCATGCTACCAGCACCGCCGTCTCTGCGAACACTCTGTTTCACCACCGCGCGTCTCGGATGATTGCTCATAGATAGTCACGTCCAGTGCCTTAGTGGCGTCGCAGGGTGAGATGTTATCGTGATACTCTCCTTGACGATCACACAGAAGGAACCGATGTTATTGCGGTGACAGGAACCAGTAATACATCGTTCGAGACTTTGCAACATCAGGCAGTTTTTTCACGGTGTCTACACAAACAAATAACCACAGGCTCACGAGCTCACGCGAAACACAAGTCCTTCGCAGCCTTAGATTCAACGTTACTTTCCATGAACAACTCGCAGCCGAAAAACTTACCATGAATAACCCCAACGGCTAGTTTCCCCCCGCCGCCACAACCCCAGCCGTCGGATCTCCCCCCGTCCGGACCGTTGGCTTCTCCCGATCCCCTCAGGCCTCCCGACCGTTGGAGCCGCCCGCTCCAAATAAAAGCTCGAGGCCCCCCACGTCGCCTCTCTCGTCGTCGGGTTCCCAAGCAGAAGCCTCTCCAATCCAATCCACCGAGCAAGAAGGTAGTAGAGTGAGGAATCGGAGGAGTAGCAGAGGTCCGCGCGGTTCTCTCCGCTGCGCCTTGTTCGAGAGTTCTCTGGAGTAGGGGCCCTCGGCGTTCTCGGGACCCGAAGCGGAGGAGGAGGTGGAAGGGGAAGTACCGGAGGCGATACCGATGGCTACGAGGCACCAGCACGCGGCTGCTGCTCCGCAGCCGGCGGCGAACAGAGGTGAGCAAGCCGGTTCTTGCTTGTGTCCTGACGTCCTGACCACGCTGCGTGGGGATCGATTGTTCTGGGTTCTTTGATTTGGTCCTGGTCTGCGTTTTTCTTGCAGTGGTTCTTGGGGGACAGGATTTTGGGGGGTCTGGTGCGGATCGAATTGTTGTTAGGGTTCTTGCTCTTCTAGATATGTCCGTCTTGTTTGGTTCGAGTTCTTGATCTGTTCGTCGCCGACCTGATACGAGTATGCTTCACCAAGAACGGATTTTTGATCTTTATTCTTATTTCTCTCCGGCAATTGTCAGGTGCTGCAGTCCCGGCGGCAAAGCAGAAGGTCGCCGCCGGCCGACCTGATGCAAGAAACAGGCGAGCTCTGGGCGATATCGGCAACCTCGTGAACGCCCATGTCCTCGACGGGTAAGAAACAAAAAATCGGCACAGCTTTCGTCGCCGTTTCTTTCAATTACCATCTGAAACCCGTCTTCTTCGCTGTAACAGCAAGATCCAGCTGCCCGAGGGGATCAATCGCCCCATCACTAGGAGCTTTGGAGCTCAGCTCTTGAAGAATGCTCAGGCCAATGGCGCCGCGGTGAAAAAAGTACGGACATGAGCCACCCCTTTCCCGCCTCTGCAGTTCTTGTACCTCCAAAGGCATTTGATTTTGGTCGTTGCAATTTCTTGATGATTTGATTCCAAATTGGTGTAATGGTTTGCAGAATGCCATAGCTCCTGCTCATCCTGCAGCGGCGCGAGCCGCCCCAAAGCCGGCGGCCAGGAAAGCTCCTCCTGCCAAGCCCGTCCCTCGTCCTGAGCAGGCCAAGATCAGCACCGGGCCCGACGAGAACAAGAAGCCGTCGCAGGGCGCCGCCGGCAGCTCCGCGCACAAGTATTCCAGAAAGAAGGTCGTGGACACGCTCACATCCGTGCTTACTGCTCGTTCCAAGGTGAGTGACCTGATCCATCCGACTCATCTTGCATTGTAGATCATTTCAGTGTCGTAACCCTCTGCTTGCCTGTTCTTGTCAATGGCAGGTCGCCTGTGGCCTTACTGGGAGGCCGAAAGAACTCATCGAGGACATCGACAAGCTTGACGGCGACAACGAGCTGGCTGTGGTCGACTACATTGAGGACATCTACAAGTTCTACAAGACCGCCCAGGTAAAACTACAAGCTTCATCTTTACCAAGTTTGTTCAACTGAGCTCAGCAAATTGTTCTGGAATTGCTCACAACATGGTTGCTTTGCTTGTGGCCGTTGCAGCACGAGAGCCGTCCCACTGACTACATGGGCAGTCAGCCCGAGATCAACCCCAAGATGCGGGCGATCCTGGCCGACTGGATCGTTGAAGTTACCCACAAGTTCGAGCTCATGCCAGAGACGCTCTACCTGACCATGTACGTCATAGACATGTACCTGTCGATGCAGATCGTTCAGCGAAGGGAGCTGCAGCTCGTTGGGGTCGCAGCGATGCTCATCGCCTGCAAGTACGAGGAGATTTGGGCGCCCGAGGTAAGGCCAAAACCCACCTTTGCATCGATTGTTACAGCTCATGTCTTTGAACAGCTCTAAGTGGTGTGGTGGTTTGCTTGTTGTTGTTGCAGGTCAATGATTTCATCTGCATCTCTGACAACTCCTACTCGCGGCAGCAGATTCTTGGAATGGAGAAGTGCATTCTGAACAAGGTGCAGTGGAACCTCACTGTTCCCACACCGTACGTCTTCCTGGTGCGGTTTGTGAAAGCCGCTGGAAGCGATAAGGAGGTAAAGAACTGGACTTGCTCATATATCAGATGTGCCATGGAATTGCTTCGTGCTGAAATTTGTTCTTGTCTTGTGAATACAGCTGGAGCATATGGTGTTCTTCTTTGCAGAGATGGCGCTCAAGGAGTACGGCATGGTCTCACTCTGTCCATCCATGATGGCCGCCTCCGCGGTGTACGCCGCTCGATGCACGCTGAAGAAGAGTCCCCTCTGGACAGACACCCTCAAGCACCACACTGGTTTCAATGAGTCACAGCTCATGTAAGTCCTTCAGTCCTCGGATCTGATGTTCTTGACTTGAATGTGTACCTGAAGATCTTGGTTTAACTGAATCTGTGAACTCAAAGGAATGTATATGTATCTGATGGTTTCAGGGAGTGTACAAAGGTCCTGTTGAACTTGCACGCTACTGCACCTGAGAGCAAGCTGAAGGCAATCTACAGGAAGTACTCTTGTGAGCAGTTCGGGCGTGTTGCTCTGCACCCTCCGGCTGTTGCTGCTCAAGGCGGCCTTGTCTAGGATTTACTGTTTTCTGCTTTTGCTTTTAGAGTATGATGGAAGGTCACTCTGACATTGTTTAGGATCTGCTTGGGTTGGCTACCAAGACAGCTTGAGCTACTACTTTGATACACTATGGTGTAACAATTATTCACAAGTATAAATTGAATTGAAAGTATTCTTTTACATGTGCCTCATTTCCTGTCATTTCACTCGCAAAAATGATATGCACTGTAAGGTAACAGTTGAAAATGTTAAACAGAAGAGTGTGTATGTACTTTTCTCAATCTCTTGTCAGTTCTAGTCTTTTTTCTGAAAGTTTACAATCTTTCCACAATATTTCTTTCCAACTCATTTTCTGCTATTTTACTTGTTAAAATGCAAGTGTTCCAAGCAGTATCCAAGATACAGTTGGACATGGTGTTGCTGATATAAATGCCTATTGGTCATTTCTTTGAATTTTTTGAGATCGGATCGACAAAACAAACCTAAATCCAGCCATAAATACTTACAGATGTGCTGAACAACGAAGGTGATTGAATCGTTTAAATCTGCCACCAATTTCAACCAGTACAGTTGTATAAAGCAAATACACCAAAGATTTGCGAAGTGGTTTCTGAAATTCACAACATTAAGACACCGTTTTATAGAAAATGGCTGTAATTTCACAGCACAGCCAAGTGTTGAATCTTCTGAATGTATTTGAATCATTAAAAATCGCCACCAATGGGATTGAATAGCTTCCCTTTCTAAGAGAAAATTGAGTTCATTTCGAAATGCAGTAGCAGCTACAACCAATCGAATACATTGTGGAAATGTAGAAAGGACCATACTAAGTTTATTTCGGAAATGTAGTCTCTAAGAAGCATTCACTTTTTGAACTGTGAAATGTAATTGATGAAAGAAGTGATATCTCTATACGAGGAACCACCCACTCCAGCTGCAGTGCGAGAAGCTTCTTTCAGCAGTGATGCTCTCTTCCTCATATCCTTGGCGTCCCCTGCATCACAGTTCATCAGCCTCTTCACTGCTTCAGCGATTTCCTCTCTTCCGATGACGCCGTCGGCCCGGATCTTCTCCTTGAGGCTGTACCCAATCTTCCACGCATCGACGATAAGCCGGCTATTGATGGGCTGGTCCAAAGCTATGGGGAGAGTCAGCATTGGCACGCCGGCGTACAGCGCCTCGAGCGTGGAGTTCATGCCGCAGTGGGTGAAGAACCCACCAAGGGAAGGATGGCAGAGGACCTTGAGCTGATCAGACCACGGAACGACCACGCCGTCGCTTCCACGGATCAAACCCTGCACGCGAGAGCACGCGTCGCGTAGCACCCATAGGAACCTGACCTTGCTCTCTGCCAGGCCGATGGCGATCTCGTCGAGCTGAGTGGACGACACCGAGAGGAAGCTGCCGAGTGAGACGTACAGCACCGAGCCCACCGGCTGTTCGTCCAGCCAGGCCATGTAGTTTTCTTTTTCTGAATTGGGCCGGTATTCTTGGAGCGCCATGAAGGGGATGCAAGGGCCAACCGAGAACACCGGGCAGGGAAGCTCTTGCCGTAGAGAGTCAATGGCGTTGCTCTCGAGCTCATAGAAGGAGGTGAAGAGGACACACTGCTTTTCTCACATAAGCGTATGCTTCAAGGATTTTGCTCAGCATTATCTTGTTGGAGTGTGTTGGCTCGAGATCGGTTAGCCTGATTGATTGGAGGCCAGGAATGTAGTTTTCGATCAAACTAGGATCAGTGCCATCTGCATAAGATTAATTAATTAATAATCATTGATGTGCCGAAATGTTAACAAGCTAAATAAGAACAGTACAGATACAGTTTTAGCAGGAGGGAAAAGTTGAGGTGGCGAACTGGTACCGGAGATGTCAACCTCGGCCACCAGAGAAGCGCTGCCTCCGGCAGCAGCCCTGGGCAACCGGTCGAAGTGGTACTGCACCGAGAACATGGTGGCGCCCAGCGGCGAGAAGACGCATACGGCGACGCCCCTCCGGTTGCCGACGCCCACCGCCCACGGCACGAACGTGTCGGCCACGATGGCCGCGGGCGGCGCCCCGAGCCGGTCGAGGAGGCGCTCGAACGGCGCCTCCATCCTGGTGTACACGGCTTCCAAGAACCCGGCCATGTCGCCGGCGCGGCCGTGCTCGGAGGGGACGACGTTGGGGATGGCCTCGAGGCGGACCCCCGCGCCGGCGCCCGCCGGGCCGCCGCCGAGCAGGCCGAGCCACTGCTCGGTGACGACGACGGTGACGGAGACGCTGTCTCGGGCGGCGAGGAGGCGGCACAGGTTCAACATCGCGTTGATGTGACCGCGGCCCGGGTACGGCACGGCCACGACGTGGCACGGCGGCGCGGCCACGGAGCCCATTGCTGATTGCCTCCTAACTCTGCTAGGCGCGGGGGCTCCCGGGTGAGCAAGAGGCAAAACTGAGCTCTTGTGAGCCGTGAACTACTACACTAGTCCTGAACTGTGACGGGATTCGGCGCACGCCATTGGAGACGCAGTCTTGTGTTGATTAACGCAGGCGTGCTGCGGAGTGCGGTGGTTGGTGTGGTGGCTGCCCTCGAGATCGGCGCGGCGTGCGTTGACTCTTCCTACTAGAAGAGCTGAAACCGGGACGAACTATTGCGGAGTGGAGCTCTCCGGCTCGTGACTGTGTACTTGGTGAGTTTCAGTTTTAGAGGGCCTCCCCGACCTAAAACCCAGGATCTGAGGCAGTCCAATAGGTCAGTAGGATCAGGCTTTCTTTTCTTTTTCTGAGATCAAAAAATTGAGTTAGTTGGATCAGGCTGGCTTAGTTGATTTTGGGCTGGTTTAGGAGTTGGATCGAGCCGAAAGCCTAGCAAAGCTGTGAGGATTTTGTAGCGAGCATCTCTACGACGGATTGAGCACCCAGATCAAATAGGAGCCCACGTCGTCCGCTCTGGACAAACAGAATAGGAGGCGTGGGCCGGTCGTACGACAGAAGAACACATAACACAAAGATGGACACTCCATGTGAAACAGGAAGATTCATCTTCACTTTTCTTTTTGTAGTAGCCGTGACCAACAACCATCAACAGCCGGCTCGTTGGTAAGCTATTTGAAGAACATTCAATAGAACTTTTGTTTGAGTGGGGAAGGACAAAACAACCATCTAATCTTCAGTCTAAACTCCAAGGATCAACCCATCAGTAAAGAAAGAAGCATATGTTTCCATCATTCAACGGTGGAACGCAATAGTTCGATGGTATTGATCGCCCAACCATTTATTGGAATGTATATTGTGAGATATCGTGTAATTTGAGCCAATCTATAGCTATAACCGTGTGATTTTATTGTCTCCTTTGACACCACCTAATTTGACCTTCTGTGCGCAAAACACCGAGGTTTAGTACAAATCACCACAAACATGTAGCCGGTTTCTTGAAAAAAAAATCGATCAAACTTCTAGCAGTGGGATGCACTTTGAAATCATAGCATTCGAACTGAATTTTCTGAGATCTGATGGTGTCTTTGCCACAGCATCGTAAGGTGGTTAGGGTCAAGATTCATTAGGGTTTGCAAGGCTGCCCTAGTAGCTAGTTAGCAGAGCTGTTGGAGTGGTGGATGGTGGCGGCTCGTAGTGCTAGAAAATATAAGATCATCTACGTCTCTAGATGCTAAGGAGATACTAGAGGTGTTGGCTAACGCCGGTGCTAAGAGATGTGAGGATAGGTGCTAGGATAAAAAGGCTTAGCACCCAATGCTAAGCTGAACAAAATATATTTTTTGAATTATTTTTTTATACTATAACTTGTTAGCTTATATATATATTTACATTTTAATACAAATGATAAATTTTAGAGTCCTTAACACGTATAGGTGGGTGCTAAGGGATGTGGTAAAAAGAAGCTAAGAGACGTAAATCTAAACTACTATTAAAAGCACGAGTTTTTTTACTCTACAGTCACTACGTTTTGTTTACACATAATTTTACATGAAAACATTTTCAGCCACCTGATTCAATCTTCCTCCGCCGATCCAATGGATCAGATCTACGCGGTGTTTCGCTTCCGTGATTTCCACAACCTCCATCTGAGTTGATCGCGCGCTACCTTTCCTCACCCCTACCCGCTCCGCCTCCAAGCACACCGCAGGTCCGCCCTGCCCGCCTCTGCCGCTCCGCGTGCAACCGCTCCCTGTTCCCTGCTGTCACACCCTAATTTTCTGAAACATGAAAATTAGGGCTAACAAAAACTTTTTCGCTAATAATATCAGTTAAAATACATCATATTAAAACTTTTATTCAAAGCATGCTTCTGCTAAACCCTAAAGTGAGACAAGCAACAATCTTCCACCTCTATTCCTATTCCCTTAATCCCTGCTGTGTCGAAGCTTTGTCCAGCAAGGTATACAAACATTGCTTTACACCTTGTCTCCATACGTGGCCACTCGCCCTTGCATTCCTGCCATGAACACACCTTCGGCATCCCTTCCCCTGTTGCTTAGCCGGTGAAACCTAGACCAACATCTGCCGTTAAGTGCCCACACGGTACTTGGGAGAAATTAAAACATATACACATCATGAACCTCTTCCGAATGCCATGATCTTCTACCATCTACTTCGCCATGTCCTATCATGAGTATGTGCACATATATACTGCTTTTATATATACGCATATACGCAAAATCCTAACCCCTACTTCCCGAGCTACGGATCAAAACCCTAACTCATCGTTCGGCTCTGCTACAATCCTATGCATATATATGAGTATACCAGTGATATTTCCCAAAACCTAGCCCACCACGACCTCTTATGTTTATTCTAACTTCATCGCCACCCTATATACGCTTAATTTTCAAGTGTATGCGGGTATATACATTTGAATTTCCAACTCACCTCTTTCGAGCTAAGGAGAGGTCCAAAGCCCTAGCTCCGTTGTCCTCCCTCGGCACTTCTATTTCTTTTATCTTGACTATTTAACCATGCAAACTTCTCCCCAAAACAAGATGCTTAGGAAGGCATTCCTAAAAGTGCTTAAATTATGATCTCTCACCTATTCTTGACCATTTAAAACTCTTCGGAAATAAAACGTGTTCTATTTGGACTTTTGAAAATCACTTATTTTGGCACCATGCATGTATTAGCGACATGCCTTTCCAAATAATTCCTTCTTTCTTGTGATAAGAGCCAGCAAGCTAGAGCATGTACATAATTACAACATAAAGGTAAACTTAGTTCCTCCCATCTACCGCATCCCTCCGCGTTTTCAATCTGCTGGTGAACATAAAAGTGTACATGCATACATTGCAGGTGTAGGTATGAGTCCTAACTCCCTTCCATCCTGCCAAAGTGAAGAATTTAATCTCTGCACATACACGGCCACTTCATTGCTCTCTCCTTGCTGCCATGGCAGTGCTAGCACTGCTCTTCCTGCCACGCCTTCTCTCCCCGCTTCCCGTTCTTCACGCCACCTCAACTCTGCACCAGGCCACCTCCTCCCCTTGCTACAGTCGTCGGTGCCTAACTTACATGTGGCCATAGCTCCGGTCTTGCTGCTATCAGCACCATCTCTGTGTATGTGCCCTCCTCCGTCCCCTTTAAGTTTATGTGCCCTCCTCCGTCCCCTTTAAGCTAGCCCTGAGCTCATCTCCTTCCCTTTGCCCCCATTTTGCCACAACTCTGCTGCCGAGCCACCTTCTTCCTCCCTTAGCTGCTCCTATCTACTTCTCACGTCCTCTAGCACCTGGACTCTACTTCTGACCTCCACCTCTCCCACAGGAACATGCGCCTAACTTCCATGTGCTCAACAGTGAGCGGCGCCGACCCCCTCTGTCGTTGTCCCTACCGCCATTAACGAGCCGAGCGCCTCCCCATATCTTCCTCATGGGCCGTGCTCCCCTCACCTTAGTCCCTCGCTGCTCCTCGGTCTCTCCTATACCCGTGTTGCTTCCCCTCACCTGGAGATTTCCCCAAAGTAGTCCGAGCGACTTGGCTAGCTCCCAATCTTTTTCCCCTAACTTCAACCGAGCTGTCTCTCCTCCTCAGGCCGAAGCTCCATGTCTCCCACATACCTTTTTCAAAAGCGAGCCTCCGAGTGTCCCGGCCGCCTTCCCATCCAAGCTTCCCTCTCTGCTAGCCCTGCCGCTCGGCCCTAGTGCTTGCTGCTGCTGGAGCTGCTGAGCTCACCTGTGAGCCGCCGCTGCCCGCCACCTAGGAGCATGGCCGCAACTCGATTCCGAGCCACCCACGTCGTCGCTTGCCACTGGTAAGCACAGTCGCTACTGCCCACCAACCGCCGGCGCCCGCCTTCCCCAAGCTCCGCCCCGACGAGCAGTCGCAGATAGGATGTTCAGTGCCCCGCTGCCACCGACGGGAGCTGCTGCCTTCGCTGCGCTGCAATCCGCCACTAGTACCTCGCTCCAGTCGCCACTAACCCCAACGGCATCACAAGCCACCCTGCCTGGACCAACCCTACTTGCCCCGGTGGTCGCCACCGTGTCACCGCCGCTCCACTACCGTCGGTGAGGTCCATAGCGCTGCTATCCAAACTCCTCTTCCGCCGTCGGTCCTCGCCACCCGTCCCTCACCCCGATCATTGCCAATCCCCTCTCGCCGCTGTCGTTGCCGGCGAAGACCACCCGATGCGAGCTGCTGCCCCCACCTTCATCTCCCTTCCCCTCGGTAACTCGTATTCTCTGGCTTTTCCTTTCCACCGTGGCAGCTAACCAAGTGTGTTTAATGAGCTAAGGCCGGCTCAGACCTAACCACTCGCTAACAGCTGGGGCCACGGATAGTTTAAGTGAAGGCGCAAATTGTTCATTTACGTTTTCCTGGCTGAAAGGCGCACTACTCGGCTACAGCTCCAAATTAAGCCTACCTTTTCAAGAAGGCGTCTTTTTCCCTCTGTCAGAATGGAAGTACGCCTTCTTGTCTAAAAGGCATAATTTTGCTCAAAGGGCCTATGCATCCCTCCAGTGAGGAAGACGTACTCCCCATTTCCGTTTCTGACATCACCACTCCCTCCGGCAGACCTTTCCCCTCTCCCTTATTTCCTTCTGGCAAATCTTCGGATCACTGTTTCTCCCCTGTCATAAACCCGAATGAAATGAATCTTTTTCCTATAATCTTCAAAAATCAAAACCTAGCCATTGGTACAACTTTTATAATTTTTGAAATTATTTTGAAATTCAAATTCGAATAGATTGCAAAATTAGGAATATTACACGTACCTTCCCAAAATGAACCTGGTTAGATTGATTCTTCCTCCACAAAACTTCTAAATTGAGAAAGGGTAGTTTGGTTCCAGTATATATAAGAATTTCACATATTTATATAATAATACCCTAGCAAAGTAGAAAACCTAATGTGCTCAATATATAGTTAAGTCGATCTATATTCCTTCAAATCCAAGCCCTTAGGTTCATAGATACTCTTAATCCAGCATCAACATCTTTTATCATACCCCTCTAACCTCAGTTTTAAGACGAAGCTAAAACCTAAAAGTGGCTTCACCCTATCGTGAAGGAAGTCCGAAGGAACCCTAGCTTGGTAGTAAATCCTAAGAATTTTATCTTTTGCCATACTCACTTAAAACAATTCCTCTGAAACTCCTAAAGCTACCCAAAATTTGTAGCTATCTTGACACTTCATGAATGTAGGAGTTGATGCTCTGGTTTGGTATTTGTTACTATTGGATGTCTTCTCACACCGTCATTTATTCGATATTTTCCGTGACGTGTAGTTCCGACGACGCGACAAATCTCATGAAGGAATCCGGAGGACTATCGTAACAAGTTTAGGACCGAGACACGACCAATACTGCCAGGCAAGCATTCCCACCTTGACCATGTTGAATCCCATATATGTCAAAACTTAAATATTTGTTTGCAACTCTGCATGCTATGTGAATATCAATAATATTTTATGTTAGACGAGTTACACCCTGTAGTTGCATATGACATAGGTCCGGTGAGCTAATCCTTGTAACCCTTGCGGTATTAGCTGGTTATTGTACGACCAGCAAGATATTAGGATTATAGGCGGTAGCCTTGCTTAGATCTGCTATAGAGGAAAATTTATTTTTACCGACTCACGCGAATCACTCCTTTGGGTTATGGGATTTAAAACCCTCAGGAAGGCGCGTACCTTTCGGGGTGTCTGTTTGAAAGAATTTTTTTGCCAAAACCCCAAATAAAATGGAGTATGATTTTGATTCGGGTGAGAATAGTAAGTGGAGATCAGAGGAATGGTTGTAGCTTGTGGTGACATGGCAAAAAGGTGATGAAATGCAGTCTTGCTTGAATCAGTTAAGGACCGAGCCTAAGTGCCGCTCGACCAAGTTCACCTCGTACGTCCACATGTCCTTTATGGGAAGGACTTGACTACATACCCCGTCGAGTACTAGTGCCTGGACCCGTGGGCAGTAGGAAGAGTGTGCTAGGTGGATTGGCATCCCTAGAGGATCTCCACGGGACTACATGGGTAGAGATTCTTAGTGAGCTCCATGTAGTACGTGGATAGAGGTTCGACACAAAGGTGGAGAGTCCCATTTTTGGTCTACAGGATGCAAAAGTTGGGTTACCCATCTAGCGGGTCCGGCTCTAGTACGAAAGCGGGTGAAAAGTCTCGTTCTAATAACCCTGCCGGCACCCCTCGTGAAGAGTGTTCATTTGGCCATAGCAACAAGGGGGACTTACATCTTGTGGGTAAAGCCGTACAACCTCTACAGAGTGTTAAAATCTATTTGAATAGCCGCGTCCTTGGTCATGGACACAACTTGGCAAGGCCACACACTGGTTAGACTAAGTTTTGGTTACGAAATCTGGGAATGGGAATAAGGATGTGGGCATGAGGTGTCCACAGTGTGCAGTTGAGTTACAGGCTGGTGGCGAGGAACTGTAGAAGTGAAACATAGCCATGCTGCACGGTGGAAGCACGGGTAGGCATGAGGATGGTCCGAGGCGATACACGGGATATCGACCTCTAGTTGACGATTGTCAGAATGGAATCTTTGGCACCAGATGCACACCCGTCAGGGACGGGTTTGTTTTACAGAAATGCTTTTGAATCTATTATCTCATATTTCAAATGAAAACTTACTTTTCTGCTCAACCTTCAACTTAGGGTAGAGCACTTTCTTGAAGTCGCTTTGCATGAAACACATCTATTATACACCCCTTGAGGGATGCTTGCGAGTACATTCCATGTACTCACGTAGCTTGTTGATTTGGTCAGATGAAGGAGACATCAAGTCCAAGGAAGTCCGAGGATACGATTATGTTCACGAAAGCTAGGGCGTAACTCCAGTCAGTTGCCTGTCGGGTATGGCATATTGATGGGCCACATCACCGCTTATTTTTCGCTGCAAATTTCTAGCCATTGGGCTACAGGTAAAGGACCTTGACCTGAGGGTCTATTTATATCTTTGATACTGAAATATGCGTGTATGACAATGATATACAGGTTAACTTGTGTGTACCGGCTTCTGTTCCAGGGACCGGTACAGTAATCACAAGGGAGTATCCGGCCTCAAAACCGGGTACGCCACACCTGCCCGCCCTGCAAGCCTCCTCCGCCGTGACGCGCTTGGTACGCTGCGTGCCCAGCTACTCCGCCACCTCGCGCCCGCAAGCCTCCGCTGTCGCGTCTTCCTTTCCTTCTCCCCCCTCCGCTGCCGCTCTGACCCTGACCTCGTGGCCACCGTCCGCAGCGAGGAAGGACATGGAGGCAGTGGAGCTCCGAGCTCGGGAGGACGAAGATGGAGGCCACGCAGCTCTGCCGCCAGGCTTTCCACCGCTCCACCGCCGCGCGCCTCCGTTGCCCTCCCCCCCTCTTGAGCACAGCTCCGACAGCGAGGAGTTCGAGGTCGACGAGATGGTCAGCATGGTCGTAGACATTCACATCCCCAGATCTAGAGTGCAAGGCATCAAGCCAAGGTGAGGGAAGATACCGCTGCCCAGAAGCGCCGACGTGGCCTCGCAGATGCTCAACGGCACAGCGTGGCTATAATGACATCTGCTTGGCAAGGAGGCTGTGGCCCTGCGCAGGACGTGGTGCAGTAGGCCATGTGCTAGACGGGCCTGTTGCGTATATTCAGGGTGCTGAAGCAGTTGGTGATGACGGACTAGGCTGGTGGCTTCACGCCGCTGGGGAGGAGGACAAGGAGTTCCTCGAGGTGAATCAAAAGTTGTTGGATTGGGAGCCACAGCTCAGTAGCGCATCACAACAGGTAATTTCATGAATGCTCTGAATGCCACTAGAGCTACGAGTTAGCTAGATTTAGTGCGTATGTTAATTATGACCGTGAGACAATGCAGTGACTCTCAGATTGGCTAAGCTGCTAAGGCCCCCCATAGTACGTTCCAAACAAAATGCAGTGATTCAGCACAGAAATGGAAGTTAAGGATTTCCATTCAAAGTTCAAGGTTCTTCTCTCTAGGCTCCCATAATCTTGTTACATTCTTTAGGACTACTTTTGATATAGAGAGTGGCAGCCAGGAGCTTAAGAGTGATCTTAAAGACATCTTTAAAAAAATGCCCACTGAGCCCATGATTATTGCATCCGATCTATTCTTTTTTCTATGAAATACTTCTTTGTTTGATGAAATGCTTCTGTGTTACTTTGGTAGTTCTACATTATGCTATAGTGATGATTTTGAGTGGATGCTTCATGCCCCAGTACAGGTTAGAATAAGAGAGCTCTTCGAGATAAAATGTAACAATGCAAAGATCTATGCCCTTCCTTTAATCTAATAATTTGAACTTGCTTCGCTGGATTGGTTTGTAGCTTTAAAAACATTGTATGCTTGTCTCCCTTGTAGGTACACAGCTACTGAGCACAATAATGGGTGTGACTGAGTATGTATTGAGTAAATTCAATGATGTTAAAGATGAGATTGTAAGTGTTGGGGGAAGGGTCCCCGCGTTATCCCGAACCGACGAGCTTCTCCCTGACAACATTAAGAGCCCCCCCGTGTCGACCCGTTTCGCCTAGTATCAACAAACTCCGCTGGCATCACCGGCGGCGTCGAGGCTGTACTCCGTCCTGGCAGACGTCGAGGCCGCGCTTCGCTTCGTCGCCAAGGACAACATGTCATCATGGTATCGGGTATTAGGATATTAGAGTATTTAAATATTCCATGAAGATTCTTGTAAAAAGACCAGAATACCCCTGGGGGTGTGTTGTTGCCCAGAGGGCATAATTGCGATCTCTCACATCCCTCCCCTATCCCCTATAAATAGGAACCAGGGGGAGAGAGATAGGGGCGACTTTCTGGGAGAAAAATTGTAATCCCTGAAATCAATACGAGAGTTTTTCACTTCGCCCCGATACGGGAGTTTCTATTTATCCTCGACACGAGTGTTCCACATTCCACCTCGCTGGTAACGTCTCCGCGCGCCCCCCTCAACGGACAACACACTTGCTCGTACTTCTCTAGTACTCCCGGAGCTCGACGTAATCGATCGGGGCTACCTAAAGTACACTGCCTAGTCCCGTAGCTACGACAGTTGGCGCCATCTGTGGGAATTCGAGCAAGAAGTTGTGTCATCTGAGATGTTGTCGAGAGGAGGCCCGGAGACAACACCGACGACCGTAACACGCGCGTGTTGGTCTTCAACACCACACGCGTGCTCCTTCGCAAAGTAAGAAGGCATGCCTCCCAAGACGAAGGCAAAGAAGGGAACCAAGCGAAAGGTCGCAAGCATCGCTAACCTGGTTCCGAGCACCCCGGCTAGTGCCCCCCCAGGTTGATGCGAGGACGACAACATGTGCGGCCATTCCTGCGACGAACAACGACATTGCCCCTGTCATCAATGCCCAGGCCACCGGGCTAGACACCTCGGGGGCCCTCGCTTACGCCGAGCGAGAGATGGAGGCATTAAGGCAACAGGTAGCCGCCGCAGCCCAGCGGGCAGAGCAGTTCCGGGCCCAGCTGGAAGTAGCCCAAGTCGAGGCCCTCCGCGCGGCGGCATTAGCCTGAGAAACTGTGGAGCTCCGAGCACAGCTTGCGGCTGCCCAAGGCGGAGCCGACGCTGTTCGTTGGCCACAAGAAGATGTCATAGCGGAAGCACGGGAGAACGTCCGGCGCAACCACCAGGCAGCCGACGAACTCCTCCAAGACTTGGCAAACGTGCAAGCATGCGCCGAACAGCGCATGCAATCCTCCGCGATGCCAGGGCCGGCACCAGCGACCAAGGGGCGCAAGGCCCAGGTCGACGCCCGGGTAAAGAACATGTATACCCAGCTGCCCCACCTGACGTCAGCATCCCAGCTCCGGCCGCCGCACCTGCTGCTCGACCGCCATGGCCGGAGGTCGTCAACCTCGCGGACGTGCTCAGCCCGCTCAGCTCAGGGCTCGCGGCTAACCCGTGGCCAAGCAAGTTTCGCCCGGCGGATCTCCCCGAGTACAATGGTGAGACAGACCCCACTGAATACACTCGCGTGTACGAAGCTGCCGTATCAGCTGCCGGAGGAGGCGAAGCGGTGATGGCAAATAGTCTGCTGCTTATACTCATCGGATTAGCTCACACGTGGTACCTCTCATTGCCTCCCAGCTCGGTGTACTCGTGGGAGCACCTTCACGAGCAGATGCATAGTCGCTTCTAGGGAAGCATAAACAAACAAGTCACCTCTTTGGATCTGAATATCCTCAAGCAAGCACCGGGCGAGTCCATCCGGACGTTCCGCAAACGCTTCTCCAACCTCCAATGCCAAGTCCGTGACATCACCGACCAAAGCGTGTGCGACGCTGCACGTCGTGCAATACGTGATGAGGACCTGGCAGCCAAGCTCGACAGGAAGTAGCCGAGGACGATTAGGGAGCTCTATGATATCATGGACACATACTCCCGGGCCGAGGAAGGGAGAGAGCAGAGAAGAGCCGAAGCCTTGGCCTCAGCTGCGCAGTTCGCGCCTGACGCAAAGAATCATGGCAAGCGTCAGCCACGCCAACGGGGAGTACACCACGTGGAGGAGAGCGAGGCTCCCGCACCGCAAACACACTACCAAAGCCAAGGCCAGTGGCAAGGCAGTCGGCAGAACCAAGCACGCAGTGAAGAACGAGACCACCCACGCCTGGATCACCAAGGTTGGAGGCGTGACGACTACCATGACCGTGAAAGCAACAGCCAGGCTGGGCACGGTAACCACAGAAGTGGCGGAAGCAGCAGGTCACAAGGCAAGTTCTGTGAAGTGCACCGAGTAAGCACTCACTCCACGGTGGAGTGCGAGATTGTCATCACGGCCCGGCGGGGCCGACAACCGCGACGCCCCGGCGGCAGGGGCATCGCAGAGCCGACAGGCCGTGGTCGGGAGCAAGGAGAGCCTGCCTTACAGTTACCGCCACCACCACCTCTACCGCCAGGTGGCAGAGCACCAGTGCAAGCCATCGACGCGCAGCGAATCATCCACGCCATCACTGGAGGCAACGCTCACACCTACGCATCCAAGCGGCAGCGCCGAGCCTACACCCGTCAAGTCAACCACATTGGTTCCTTCCCACCCACTGAACTACCCGCGTGGGTCGGCGCCACCGTGACCTTCGGCCCGACGGACGCCGCCGGAATCACTTTTCCTCACCATGACACTCTCGTCATCTCAGCGGTCATCAACAGCTGTGAGGTGCGTCGTGTCTTCATCGATGGAGGTAGCTCGGCGGACATCCTCTTCGCGTCTACACTCGCCGAGATGGGAATCCCTCGCGTGTGCCTCACCCCCGCGGGGGTACCACTCCTGGGATTTGGGGGCGAGCCAGCCCCAGCCCTCGGCAAGATTGAGCTTCCGGTGGAATTTGGGGCCGGCGATTGTGTCCGCAGGGAGAGCATTGTCTTCGACGTTGTCGACATCCCCTACCAATACAACGTCATCCTTGGCCGGGTCACGCTGAACAAATTTGGCGCGGTTCCGCACCACGCCTTTCTCTGCATGAAGATCCTAGCCTCCTCAGGGGTCATCACAGTGCGGGGCAACCAAGACTTGTCCCGTAAGATCGACAGCGACATCCAAGCGGCCATCCGGTATGTCCATACCGTCTAGTTGGAAGGTGACAAGGCTACGCAAGGGGCTCCCGACCCGCCAACCTCAGGGTGGTGGGTGCCAAAACCTAAACCTGACGGCGAGACGCGTGCCATGCCGCTCTCAGAGGGTGATTTGACCAAGACAGTGCTCATCGGGGTCAACCTCGACCCAATCAATAAGGAGGCCATCCTCAGCACGTTGTGGACCAATGGAGACATGTTCGCATGTGAGCACGAGGACCTCCCCAGTGTCTCCCAGGAGATCATCGAGCACAAATTGCTCGTCAACCCTGATGTGCATCCTGTCAAGCAGAAGCTGCGAAAGATGTCGGTGAAGTATCAGATCGCGGCCCGGGAGCAGGTGGACAAGCTCCACAAGGCAGGAGTCATCCGCGAGGTTATGCACTCCGAATGGCTTGCCAATCCTGTCCTAGTCGAGAAGGCCAACGGCAAGTGGTGCATGTGCGTAGACTACACCAACCTCAACCGCGCATGCCCGAAAGACAACTTCCCGCTGCCACGAATCGATCAACTCGTCGATGCTACATCCGGGTGTGAACTTATGAGCTTCCTCGATGCCTACTCAGGGTATCACCAGGTGTGGATGGCGCGGGAAGACGAGGAACAGACTAGCTTCATCCTGCCTTCCGGGACATTTTGTTATGTCCGGATGGCGTTTGGGTTGAAAAATGCTGGAGCTACTTTCTCTAGGCTCGTGCACAAGGCCCTCTCCAGCCAAGTCAGGTGCAATATCGAGGCCTACATCGATGACATCGTCATCAAAAGCATGATAGCTGTCGTCCACGCAGCAGACTTGCAAGAGACGTTTGACAACCTCCGTCAAGCTGGCATGAAACTCAATCCGGAGAAATGTGTGTTCGGTGTTCAAGCAGGGAAGTTGCTCGGCTTCCTTGTGTCGAGAAGGGGAATCGAAGCTAACCCTTCAAAAATCAAAGCCATCCTCGACATGCCCCCGCCTGAGAACGTCAACGATGTACAAAAGCTTACCGGGCACCTCGCGGCGCTCGGGAGGTTTGTCTCCAGATCTGTCGAGAAGGGTCTCCCATTCTTCAAAGCTCTGCGAGGGTCTACCAACTTCGATTGGACAGTGGACAGCCAAGCAGCCCTAGATGACCTAAAGAGGTACCTCACCTCGCCACCGCTGTTGCAAAGCCCCACCCAGGGGGAGAGCCTGTTGTTGTATCTGGCAGCTACCCTAGCCGCGATGAGCGCCGTCTTGGCCAAAGAAGAAAACACAATCCAGCACCCGCTATACTATGTTTCAGAAGCACTTCAGGGTGCCAGGGCACGGTACACCGAGCTAGAGAAGCTCGCATACGCATTGCTGATGGCGTCCCGTAAACTACGGCACTACTTCCTCGCTCACTCTATTCGAGTGCCATCCTCCTTCCCCCTCGGAGAGATGCTCCGCAACAAAGAGGCCTCTGGACGCATCGGGAAGTGGGCGGCCGGGCTCACCCCATTCGTCATCGACTGTCTCCCCCGAACGGCGATCAAGTCGCAGGTGCTGGCAGATTTTATGGCAGAATGGGTACTGTCAAAACATCCCGTCACCCAAGGTCATGCTGACTTCCTGTGGACGATATACGTGGATGGCTCCTGGTGCTCCGATGGTACTGGCGCAGGGGCTGTCCTGAAATTGCCCGAGGGGTCATGCACCTTGTACTCCGCACGTCTCGAGTTTAAGGCCACTAACAACATCGCCGAGTACGAGGCGTTGTTGCTCGGCCTGCGCAAGGCACGAGCCTTGGGGGCACGGAGGGTGATGGTCAAGAGCGACTCCCAGCTCATAGCCGGGCATGTTGACAAGAGTTATCAGGCCAAGGACCCCGAGATGATCAAGTACCTCGCCCTAGCGCGGGCCATCGAGAAACTCTTCGTCAGCATCACCGTGCGCAACATCCCGCGCTCGGAGAATGCCGATGCCGACTGTCTAGCGCGCGCCGCGAGAACGCGAGCTGAGGTCCCGTCGGGCGTCCTTTACGAGGTCATCACGGTGCCAGCAACAAAAGACCTCCCGGAGGTGCACCACATTGAAGTGCAAGACTGGAGAACGCCAATCCTCTGCTACCTCACAGATGAAACAGAGCTCGACGACCCCGTCGAGGCACAGAGACTGAAGAGCCGGGCCAGGGGCTTCATTATTCACCAAGAAGCCCTTTACAAGCGCGGGGTGTGTGCACCGTACCTTTAGTGCGTCTCCAAGGAAGAAGGAGCTGATCTCATGCGAGAAATCCACCAGGGGCTGTGCGGCTCCCACCTCGCGCCACGCGCCCTAATGTCCAAGGCCTTTCGCCAAGGCTTCTATTGGCCAACCGCCCTTCGTGATGCACAATGCCTCGTCAAGACATGCCCGGCATGCCAGTGGATGGGTCAGGGAACAAATCTCCCTGCCCATGACTTGCAACCAATTCCCCCCTCGTGGCCACTCGCGTGTTGAGGGGTCGACCTCGTCGGCCCGTTCAAGGTCAATAGTCATGGCCGCAAATTTGTGGTCGTTGCGGTCGATTACTTCTCCAAGTGGACCGAGGCCGAACCGCTGGCCAGCATAACGTCACTCGCTGTTCAAAAGTTTGTTTGGAAGAACCTCATCTGTCGCTTCGAGGTGCCACGCGAGCTGACCGTCGACAATGGCACTCAGTTCGACGCAGCCCTATTCCGCAAATTCTGCATCGGTCTGGGTATTAACTTATGCTTTGCATCAGTCACAAATCCCAAGGCGAATGGTGCGGTAGAACATGCTAATGGCATTGTGCTCTTCGGCCTTTGCACACGTCTCTTCGACATACCCAAAGGTGGCTGGGTAGATGAGCTCTCCAGCATGCTATGGTCCACCCGTTCGGCGGCAAGCCGTGCAACCGGTTTCACCCCATTCAAGTTCTTGTTTGGGGATGAAGCGGTAACCCCCGAGGAAGTCAGGCTAGGGTCACTCCGCACTACATCACCGCCGGACGATGAAGCCCGTCAAACATCACTGGATGGCCTTGACGCCGTGAGGCAAGATGCCACATTCAACATCGAACGATATCAAGCCTCGATGGCGAAGGCTTACAACAAGACCGTTCGCCTGCGGCCCATTCAAGTGGGTGACCTCGTGCTTAAGAAGAAGGCCAACCCCGAGGTTGATGGAAAGCTAAGCTCAAAGTGGGAGGGACCGTACGAGGTTATCTGCGTCATGCGCCCATCATCATTCCGTTTAAAAACCCTTGAAGGAGCCGAGTTGAAGCATAGCTGGAACGCCGACAACCTCCGCAAGTACTACGTGTTGCTCACATGCGGAAGCATCATCATGGGATGCCGAGTCAGCACCGGCACTTTTCTCATAGCCCTCATATGTTTCATTTCTAGTTTTATTAGCAAGCCGCTGCACCGGTTAGTACCATCTTTTGTAAAGGGCTTCGCCCTAGGCTGCTGCGACTGCCTCTGCCACGACTATGTAATGGGCCTGCGAGCCGCAGTGTTGTCTGCATAAACGAAGAATGGTAGCCGGCCCGTGGCCAACTCAACGAGAAAGATAACGATTATCCCTCCACCATGAGGAGGCATGGTAACACTCCACCGTGGTGTAGAACACGCTCCGACGTGGGGTAGAGGGTCCCCTCACCGCCACGTGAGCAACGTCTCCGTTGCCGTGTCGGGACAACTTTGTCTCCCCCATGACGTAGAGCACGCTCCACCGCGGCGTAGAGAATCCCCTCATCGCCACGTGAGCAACGTCTCCATCGCCGTGTCGGGATTACATTGGCTCCACCGTGGTGTAGAACACGCTCCGACGCGGGGTAGAGGGTCCCCTCACCGCCACGTGAGCGACGTCTCCGTCGCCATGTCGGGACAACTTTGTCTCCCCCGTGACGTAGAGCACGCTCCACCGCGGCGTAGAGAATCCCCTCACCGCCATGTGAGCAACGCCTCCGTCGTTGTGTCGGGATTATATTGGCTCCACCGTGGTGTAGAACATGCTCTGACGTGGGGTAGAGGGTCCCCTCACCGCCACGTGAGCAACGTCTCCGTCGCCGTGTCGGGACAACTTTGTCTCCCCCGTGACGTAGAGCACGCTCCACCACGGCGTAGAGAATCCCCTCACCGCCACGTGAGCAACGTCTCCGTCGCCATGTCAGGATTACATTAGCTCCACCGTGGTGTAGAACACGCTCCGACACGGGGTAGAGGGTCCCCTCACCGCCACGTGAGCAATGTCTCCGTCACCGTGTCGGGACAACTTTGTCTCCCCCATGACGTAGTGCACGCTCCACCGCAGCGTAGAGAATCCCCTCACCGCAACGTGAGCAACTTCTCCGTCGCCGTGTCGGGATTACATTGGCTCCACCGTGGTGTAGAACACGCTCCGACGCGGGGTAGAGGGTCCCCTCACCGCCATGTAAGCAACATCTCCGCCGCCGTGTCGGGATTACATTGGCTCTACCACGGCATAGAGAGTCCCCTCACTGCCACGCAAGTTTTGGGGCTATGCCCTCAGAACGATATGACCGCCCTCGACAAACATCTCAGACGCTAGTTTTTGTCGTTGAGGGGTAAATACCCGTCACAATGAATCCAGGTACAAGGTACACTCAACGCGCCGACAATAACATAAAAAATCCACACAAGTCGCTATACATCTCTCTCGACAAACGACGCAATCTCCTCGCTTGTCAAAAAACGTATGTTATCATTGCACCGTTCGGCCTTTGTCAAACCACCAAACGAGCAATGCTTGTACGACACCCGTACTAGGGGCTGAGCGTCGTACCGCCTAGCCACGACCTATCGTCTCGAAGCAACAACCTGTAAACAATGCAAAAAGAAGAGATGATCACCAGAGGCAATGCATGGCTGCACCAATTTTCTGACTTTTCATTAACCAACAGGGTTACATGAGGGCTACAAAAGAAAGCTCTGACCTCATTAAACCTACCAAAAGAAAGCTCTGACCTCATTAAACCTACCAAAAGAAGCTCACAAAACTCCTAAAAGTGCAAGGGGCTCAAGTCGACGTCGACGCCGCGACGGCCCAGCCCGTGAGCTAGGACGGGCTGAAAGTATCACCTAAAAACTACAACATGGAAGTAAACCTAGAAGCAAAATAAGACATCCTGACGCGCCGACTTATGCAAAAGGCCCACGAACAAGTAACAAGTTGTAACACCCCAATTTTTTGAAACCTAAAAATTAGGGCCAACAAAAACTTTTTGCTAATGATATCAGTTAAATTACATCATAGTAAAAATGTTAATCAAAACATGCTTCTGGTAACCCTAAAGCAAGGCAACCAAAATCCTTTCCCCCTATTCCTGCTCCCTTGATCTCTGCTTTGTTGGAGCCCTGTTCGGTAATGTTCTCAAACCCTGTTCTACCCTTGTCCTCTTACGCGGCTAAACACCTTGCAATCTCGCCACGAATACACCTTCGGCATCCCTTTCCCTCCCTCCTCGTCGGTGCAACCTAAATCCACACCTGCCGCTAAGTGCCCCCACGGTACTTTTGCGAAATTGAAACGTATGCACATCTTAAATCTTTTCCGAATGACTTGAAATTCTACCACCAACTTCGATAAGATCTATCGCGAGCATGTGCAAAAATATACTGCTTTTATGTATATGCACATACGCAAAAACCCTGATCCATTCCTTTCGAGCAACGGATCAAATCCCTAATTCGTCGTTCGACTCTGCCACCATCCCATGCATATATACAGGCATATATCAGTGGCAGCATTCAAGCTCTAACTTATCGTAACCTCGCATGTTCATTCCATCCACCTGCAAACCCCATATATGTTAAAATCTTCAAGTGTATGCGGGCACATACACTCCCAACCCTGGTTTACTCTTCTCGGTAAAACCCTATCCACCACAGTGCTTCTCCGTTTTACCACATGACCAAGAAAATATCCTCAGCCATTCTACCATCTTTCTTTACCGAAATATATACATATATATACACTTCTTTTCACCCTTATCCTTTACTCCTACCATGTCTCCTTTTATCTTTCTACGTAGTAAAACCCTAAATATTTACGTCGCCATGCTTATGCACTCCTCCAACCACGCAGCCCAAGTCCTCAACTGCACCGTCCCTGCATTGTCAAGCACCCCTTCTATTTGTCCAAACTTTTCCGCACACCTAAAAGATCAGTTCGAGTTGCCTCTGAGCTGCCCACACGCTCTCCTTTCCTCCACTCCTCCTAAAGCCAAACCCAACACTCAAACTCTTTTCTCGGTAGACATCAATGCTCCTTGGCCAGCTCCAAACCAATGCAACCTCAGTGCCAACTCTTCCCTGTGCGTTTACGGTCAGAACAACACCAACACCACACTTAGCATCAGCTCCCTCCCAAGCTCCATCTCCCCTTTTTATTTTCCATCACATCTCCCATGGTCTTTCCCCCACGCCACCATTTCTTCTGCCACTGGACAGCTCACCATTTCTTTCTCTCTCACCTACTTGTGTTGAGCTACCCTCCTTCCTGGAGTCCCGTACTCAAGTGGCCAAGCCACTGGAGCCCAAGCTTCGGTACAGCCAGGCATTTCCTTCACACCATCTCCACCTCTCCCCTATTCTTTTCCTACCTCTCTCCTTCACAGCCCATTGCTTCTTCCTGCCAAAGTCAGTACCCAACCGAGCTCCTTTTACTCATGCACCCAGCAAGCAGCAGTACTACCACAGCAGCTCCTGCTCTCCAACTCCCTTACTGCCGCACCACCACAGCAGCAGCTCTTTCTTTTTCCTGCCATGCATGTGCTGCCGCATGCCTTCTTTTAACATGCACCTATAGCAGTCAACTGCCCATCCTTTCCTCCTTATTTCTTATCCTCACTTCCCATCAACCTGAGCAGCTCACGTTTTCCTTTTCTTTTCTAACTCTAGCACGAGCTCCTCTCAACCCTCTAGCCAAGCACCAACAGCACTGGCATTGACTTGCCCTTTTTACAGAGGTGCTGAAAACTTATGCTCCACGCCACCTCAATTCTGCCCACAAGCCACCTCTACTCCCTGCTGTTACAACAGCAGCTGGGCCACCCCATTCTTACTCCCATTCCTACCCGAGCTACCTCAGAAATCTGCCCAAGCTCCTTTTTCTTCCTCACACGAGCAGTACCAAGCTCCTTCCTCTAGTTCCTCTCCCTGCTCACCAATTCTTGCCACGAGTTCTTTCCAAGCCGAGCTCCCAAGCATCATTCTCCAAGTAACCGAGCTATTGCAGCCGAGCTACCTCTCCAAGCATCTTTCTCTACTGCTCCCTACTCCAACCCGAGCTACCTCATGCCATTGATGCTTGAACAGCAGCAGCATAGCTCCAAGTTGATCTACCAGCCCTCACTCCCTCCATTTCCAAGCTGGCCGAGCTGCCCTTTCTCCCCTACGGCGCATTCCTGAGCTCCTCTCCAACCAGCCAAGCTCCCCTCCTCATGTCTTCTTGCTGCAGCTCTCCCTCTTCCCATCCACAGCTGAGCTCCTCACCAAGCAGCGCCCGAGCTCCCCTCCTCTTGCTCTTTCTCCTGGATCAGCTCTTGCCGCAGTTGCCAAGCTCCTGCCACAGCTGCCATGCTTGCCCCTGCCGCAGCTACCTTGTCCTGCCGCGGCAAGCCACCGGCAGCTCGTGGCAACAGTTTCTGCCACCACCTCTTACCGCGGCAAGCTATTTCCCGCCACAGCGAGCTACTTCCCTACCACGGCAAGCCTCTACCGCTCTCCTTCCCCACCGTGGCAGAACCTCCTCCCACCGCGGCAGCTCGCGGCAAGCTATTCCCTACCGCGGCAAGCTATGCCTCACCGCGGCAAGCCTTTCCTCGTCGCGGCAGCACTGCGGCAGTACCGTGCCACGCTCCTGCCGCAGCTGCCATGCCCTGCTGCAGCTGCCACGCTCCTGCCGCAGCTGCCATGCCCTGTCGCAGTTGCTGCCTAGCCACTGCCGTTGCCGCCTAACTTTTGCCGCAGCAACTGCCACTGCCAATTTGCCCTGCCGCGACAGCCCGTGGCAGCCATTGCCGTTGCCACACTCCTGCCACGGCAGCTAAAGGCTGCTGCCGCACCACCATTTTCCCTACCGCGTCAGTACCGCGGCAGCATTTTCTCTGTCGCGGCAGCCCTTCTCCCCGCCATGGCAGCCCATGGCGGCTGTTGCCACTGCCACCCTCCTACCACGGCAGCTGCCGCTGCCCGTTTCCTTTGCCACAGCAGCCCACGGACTGCCGCGAGAAGTCGTTGCTCCGCCGCGGCAGGCCGCTCCTGCCGCGACAAGCTTCTGCCGTGCCACCTTTCTCTGCCGCGACAGCCGTTGCACTTCGCCACAGCTATCGTCTTGCTACCCCGTCAACCCCATTATGATTCCGGTGTTCAACTAAAATTGAAATCTATCTAATGACACCGATTTCATAATTCTTGTAATTATTTAAAATTCAAGTTTAGAATCGATTTATTTATGAGCATGTTATAAATATATATATATATATATATATATTCCTTTAGCATGGGCAAGCCTGGATAATTCCTTGTCGTAATAAAACCCATCATGCCATGTTAGTTTCAGTTTACATTTGTTTTCGAAACTTCTTACACCATGATAACAATAAGGGTTTTGAAAATCTAATGGTCCTGATCATGCAAATCCTAGTTTCCTAAATATGAAAACCCTTACCTCATGTGATATTAATTCCATCGCAACATTTTGAAAACCCTAGCACCCCTCTAAGAGCAATGCATGGTTCTAAGTGTTGCTTGAGTGTATTATGGCTCTTAAATGGTTCTTCCTCGCACCGTTGGTGATTCGCTGTTTTTCTCGACGTGTAGTTACGACGTGGCGGTACCTCACGCGCAGGATTCCCGATGTTTGTCGTATCAAGTTTGCGCTTGACTCGGCCGATAACACCAGGCAAGCTCTCCACCATTGATCATGTTGAAATCCCAAGTTTATGAAATGTTATGTTGTTTACGAAACATGCATGCTATGTTTTATTATCGTTATTTTATGTAGCATAGTTATACCGATGTGTAGAAAACCCTAGTCCGACCCTAAACTCCTTGTAGCCCTAAGGACCTTATATTCCGAAAATATTACCGGAAAAACTTAGGGTAGAGAATATACATATACATATATACATGCTTAGCCCTGCCGTAGTAAAATTAGGGTTTTAAAAAGGAAAAATGATAACACCCCACATTTCATGTGGTGAACTTTTGAGAAACGGACCGTCGTGTCCAAAGGTGTATGAAGGTAGCATAGCCATGGGTTGGTATGTTTTACCGAAAATGGTTTTGTGAAACCGAGCTGAAAATGGAGAAGATTTTGATCCGGGTCGGTAATGAAGGGTGAAAGCAGGGAGTTTGTTAAAGAGCGAGGTAAGGCCCGTCGTGGTTCTCGCTGCCCGTTTACGGGAGTGGTGTGGAGTCCCTCTCGGATCACCTAAGGACCGATCTTAAGTGCCGTTTGGCCAAGTCTTACCGTACGTCCACACGTCCTTTGTGGGAAGGACTTGACATAGTACCCGGCCTGAACTAGCATGAACCCGTGGGCAGTTAGTAGAGTGCGGATGGGGTAGTTTAACCCCTGTAGAGAACAAATACAGCAGTTTAGCGAGGCATTGTTCACCACAAAGTTGGAACACCAACCTCCTTGCAAGCGATGATACTGACTCAAGCTAGGTTTGGGACATGTCCTTCGGACGGGTTCATGGCTGGGTTCACACCGGCGAAGGGTTTTGTTGTACTAGCTCTGGTAGCATGCGGCGCGCAGTATGCCTAGGGTGAACTACATCGTGTGGGTAAAGCCGTACCACTTCTGCAGAGGATTAAAACTATTCAAATAGCCGTGTCCGCGGTCATGGACGAACTTGGTTGGGCCACACTAAAGTAGACTGGCTTTCAAGTCAAAAACATGGGTTATGGGTTTAAGGACGCGATCCGCCGTGTTCGCAGGGTGACTTGAGAATGCCCGTCGTGGCAGAATGAGTGAAGAAGGGATTTCCCCGTGGACTCGGGCAAACCCTAGAATCCCCGTAAGTACAAGGCGAGCTGTGTCTCCCTGAGGAACCGGGTGATTGTCGTTGGTATCCCCGTAAGTACGAGGTGAGCTGTGTCTCCCTGAGGAACCGGGCGAATACCATGCTTTGCCGTTGTAGTGGAAAGCACAGAGATGAACTCCCCGCTGTGACGGGTAGAGTGATTCAAGCAGGTACCTTATCTCGCTGCGTCGAGATGTTTTGCTAAAATTTCTTTTGTATCTATTTACATATTTCAAATGCAAACTTACTTTCTCGCACAACATGAAACTTAGGGTAGAGCCAATTTCTTGATTACTTCTGAGCATGCTCATATCCGAAATAAACTCCCTGGCAGAGCGCTTGCGAGTACATTCAATGTACTCACCTGGCTTGTTGATTTGACCAGACCGAAGGGTGACCATTCGAAAGCGACGACGGTATCCACGATAACTAGGGCGAACCCCCAGTCAGTTGCCTGTTGGGAACAGCATATTGATGGGCTCATCACCACTCGATTTTCCGCTGCAAGATTTCTAGCCGTTGGGCTAAATGTATAGTTTTTCGATCTTCAAGATCAGATTACGTATTCTATTCTAATAAGTGCGTGTATGATTTTGATACACAGGTTAACTTGTGGGTATCGGCTACTGATCCAGGGACCGGTACCGTAAACACAAGGGCTTATCCGGTCTTAAAACCGGGTATGCCACACAAGTCTCACACCTAAAAGGGCGGGTCGGATCCACCAGAAGGTCTGTTGAGCGCGGTAGTGGAAGGCCCTCCGTCAAGACGGGCCCTCCGTATCCCGCGAAGGTACCTCTCACTGTGCTTGTTCCACACACCTGAAAGGAAGGCCTCTGCATCAGACCTCAAAGGAGCCCGGGCCCACTGGATGTCAACCCCGCTTGGTACCTCGTAGCCATCCGTCCAAAATCTCCCCACGGGGTCACAGCCAACCAAGCGAAGGCAAGCGAGAGACAACTCAAGAGAGGCCTGGGCACAGTCCTGCCCATGGTCTGGCACCGCCTCCCGTACAGCAGTGCAAACCGCCATTGTCCACTGGAGCTAACCTACAACCTTGTCCTCATCAGTACTGATGTGAAGGTCAAGCTCAACGCCGAGCACTCCTCCGAGCTCGCGAGCAGCCGCGCACGCTGTGTCTGCCAGAGTGGCTAACCCTCCTTACCGAGTCTGTGCGGCATGAAGGGTAGCGCGAAGCTGAGAAAGCTCCCCCTCATGCTGTTCTTGCCGAGTCTGTGCAGCATGGAGGGTAGCGCGAAGCTGAGAGATCACCTCCTCATGCTGGCCTAGCCTCTCCTTGGCCGAGGCAGCCTCCGCCTGGGCCTCCAAAATATTCTTCTTCTCCTCACGGAGGTGAGCTCGCTAGGACTCCGCCATATCATCGCGCATCTCCCACGCCTGCTCTGCTGCAAAGAAGGCCTATAAGAAGGACATAATAAAGGCACAACTGCAGGAATCACGTCAAAAAACCTCATATAAGTAACACGCTAACCGTACCTTGAGCATGGCAGACTTAGAGGCGGCGCGAATCTGTCGCAAGGACAAACCCTCGAACGCCGTGTCAAGGTCGGCCGTAGAAAGCTGCGCAGCGGCGTCCTGTTAAAAGCCCGCCTCAACCTCGAGGTCGACGAAGTGAGCCGGAAGCAGCTGGCCCGTGACTGAGAAAGGGTGTGGCCCACCGGCCCTACCCTCCATAGCACCGTCGTTAGCAAACGCCACTGGAGTCGGCGCTGGGTGGCCCCCAGGAGACAACGGAGCCACTACCTCATGGCTCGCCACATGAGCTGCCGTAGGAGAGCGGGAAGAGGTCTCGTCACCTCCGATGACCCGTAGGTCAAACTCATTTGAAGACGACGACAAGTCACGCAACCCCGTCGGCCCAGGGTCGCGCGGCGCCGGCATGTCCGACTCAGCGGACACCTCGACGTCGTTCTCGTAGTCCCGTGAGCGCGACTTGGCCTCCCGCACGAACGACGCCGTCATCGGGCCCTTCCCAGCCCCAGGGCGATGCCGCGGCACCTCTGCGGTTGGGCTGGAAGGAACACCTCCGGAGGCTCCACGCGCTCGAATCGCCCGCTCTGGCGAGGATGGAGAAGGTGACCGACTCCGCTTGCTCACAGTAAGGGCTTTAACAGCCACAGGGAACGGTCGGGCGGGCACCTCCCACCCGAAGTCCTCGCAGACTCGATTGCGTCGGGCCCTCTTGATCAATCGGCTCGCTTCCTTGGCTTCCACAAGGGTGAAGCGGCCTAACAACTCGTGAGCACACAGCTCTCCGTCCTCCAGTGTGGAACCTGCAACATGAGAGCATACAAGGTTCAGTAAAAGCTAAGATCAACACAAATAAACTGCAGGTAAAAGTGAGAGATACACATCGTGGGCGTGTACCCTCGCGGGACACGCAGGAAGCGCGATGAGCTCGTAGGGGCCAAGGACAGGGTCCAACCCTGAGCGAGCGGAGCAATGCCCAGCAAACAGTACTCCTCCACCAAGTCGCGCATGCTCAGCTTGCGGGCCATGCGTCGAAACATGGTCACGCCCTCGTCGTCCCGCTCGCTAAGGCGAGCCTGCCCAAAGAACGGTGCTACCACCCCTCTCAGTCGCTGCAAGGAGGGATCGCGGTAGTAAAACCACGTCCTCTGCCAGTCTCTCCAAACATTCTTTAGGGGAAACGCAGGGTAGTCCCCAGCGCAGCGCCCACGATGCCGACCAAAGCTGACCGTCCCGTAGAACGAAGGAAGATCCCGGTGCTCCGAAACCCGCAGTGTCGCCTCTATTGGCACGTACATCCAAGCAAAGAGCGCAGGCGAGCTCACCATCTCCATGCTTCGGGCCGCCCACTCGAAAGCAACAATCAGGACGAAGGCCAAAGGGTGGAGATCTGACAGCGTCACTCGAAAAACCACAGTATCCCCTGTAAGAGGTCGGATAGCGGGAGGCACAACCCGGTGTCGAACTGGGCGGCAAAGACGACGATCCGCCCTTGGCCGGCGAGCCCCTTACGTCAGAACAACCGGGGGGTTCTAGGCCCGTGACGTGGCCCGGTCCGGGGATCTTGCCAACCTCAGCAAGCCGTCGGAAGTGCCTCGCATACGTAGAAGAGCGGCCGAGGTAGCCGGTGTGCGTCACTGGTGTCGTTGTCTTGCCCCTCTCCTCGATCACGTTCTTCTCCGCCCCTGCGCCTGGCATTCTGCCCTCCGGCCCCGTACGGTTGAGAGACGGCACTTCCCCGACGACATCAATCTTGACAACCAGCACGAGCAAACAAATAACAGTTTGTCAAATAACAGCGGCAAAGTAAAAGACATGTGAAGTACGACACAAAAAGGTGTAAGAAGGCAGGCGCCTCGTCTCTCAATCAAGTCTGCGGACCTCGTCGACGCGGTCGCGGCGTTGCGGCGGTGTGCCCGACGCGGCTCCAAGAGGCTGCCCGCCCCGATTTTGGGGGTGTTCGGGGAGGCTAGTGAAAACGACGCGCCCAGCGTGGCGCCTCGAAACTACCAAGTCTGCGGATCTCGTCGACGCGGTCGCGGCGTCGCGGTGGCACGCCCGACGCGGCTCCAAGAGGCTGCCCGTCCCGAGTTTGGGGGTGTTCGGGGAGGCTAGTGGAGACGACGCGCCCGGTGTGGCGCCTCGAAACTACCAAGTCTGCGGACGTCGTAGACGCGGTCGCGGTGCCCGCGGCGACGGAGGTGGAACAGAGAATGGCGTGAGACGGAGCCGCTATCGACGCGTAGTGGCGGCGGAGGTGGAGCAGAGCCGAGAGCGCTCGCCGTAGTAGTTAGGGTTTTAGGGTTGGGGAGTCGTCGTACCGGAGAAGAACTGATGCCCCTCTGGAGTTAGAGGGATGACGCGTGGGAAGAACCGATGCTCCTCTGGAGCTAGAGGGATGGCGTGTGGGAGGGAAGAGCTGAGTGGGGGCAATGGCACTGCGAGGAAGAAGATATAATTGGGATGGAGAAGTGAGAGGAATAGATAAAAAATGGAAGAAAGATCTGAGTCATTGGTTCTTTAATCCAATGGTCTAAAAATCGAAAATCGCACGATTGTACAACAGTTCGACCATGAATTTGACCGTCCCCGAATTTAATACTTTACTAGCAGGGTGTCCGTGCATTGCAACGGAATCTTAAATAGTAGAACAACATCTCATGTTTTGACCAAAACCATTAGTCCATAACAAAATATACTGCTTTGCCTTACAACGATTTAATAGTAGAGTGCTCGTACAACACACATGTACATATATAACAAAATTTACGCACATGTGTGGGAGAAGGAACAGCACCATCAAGCCAGCTAACTTAGAACGTAAAGATTGGATTATGTTGTTTAGTAAGATAATAAATTTCAGCAGAGTAAAAAACTAACTCAGAACGTAACGAATGGAGTATGTTTAGCAGAGTTTGTTGAGAGTTACGTAAAGATTGAAGTCTGTTTAGCAAAACTTGTTGAGAGTTGAAGAGTTGGTTAGGAGAGGGCGTGACGCCACCATCATCATACTCACCAACTCAAATTTTATAGATAGTAAAGATATGCATCCCAAGGTTAATTTAGCTGCTGGTCGCTTACTTAATGCGGGAAGAACCGCTGCGCATCCGCCTTGAAACCTGTCGTTTACAGCACCGTGATGCTATGACGTGGAACAACAGCGATCGGAATCTCTAGATTAACGCAGTAAACAAGTGCAGCTTTCGTTTTAGTAGTATCTTTGCTAGCAGCTTGATGGTGTCAGAGGCGTCACACCTGTAGCATCTGAGGCCTATCAGCCGCACGTGCCTGTGGGACACGTAGCCACTTTGACCCTGGTTTCAGTTGCAAGTTGCTCGGCAGAAATAATGATCCGTCTCATTCCAACATGCTAATTATTGGTGATTGTTATACCACAACAATCCTGGAATGGGTGATTAAGGTCACAAGGTAACGTAATCCGTTGGCATGGTCAATACTCCATGTTACTAGTACCAACTTGACCTTTCAATTCAATAGAGACAGAGACAAGGTGGATCCAAGGGGGAAAAAATGACACTGTTGTAGTAGCACGTAAAGTCTAGCATAAAAATCAAACTATTAAAAATTTTCTACACATGTATGAACATAGAATTTTTACTATTACAACATTATTTTCTAAGATATTTTCGTGTATCATATTTCGTGCGATGAGAATATTTTTCCATGCAATAAAAATTTGTTCTACCAAAAACATAGATCAAACTATAGATTTATAGCATTTTCTTAAAATTTATGGTCACTTGGTCACTCCTTTGTACAACAGAACATTTTAATAGACTAGAACGAATAACATTCGTGTCATACGACTGAGTTCGAGTGGTTCAATATTTAGCGTGTTGTACAACTGAGCATACTACGTAGTTCTATCGTAGATCCGCGTCGTTTTTAACATTTCGTATATCTGAGGTCACATGTGTAATATATTCGTAATTTCGCTTCTCGTTGCTCTATCTTATCATTATTTCAGGGTGTCATTATATTTTATTTACTTCCCCCCTCTTTGTGTAACTGTGGAGTGGTTTTTGACTATAGATAATAATGGAAGCAGGTTACTTTTTGTAGAAGACCTAGTCTAGAAATATTTGATTTGGTGTATGGTGCAACTGGTTGTTTAAATCTTCTAAGGCTATGCTATTTGCTCTTACCGTTAATTTTAAAAGGAATATTTCCTTTTACTGTTAGTAGCACGTTCGCACTGAAACTGTGACAAACTCATAGTATCGCGATTATTATGGCCTGCGAATGCAGGTCGAAGCTGAAAAACAACGAGATGGAGTGCGAGTACCTGAGGCAATGCTTCGGCGCACTGACAGCGGAAAACCGCCGTCTCCAGCGCGAGGTCGAGGAGCTCAGGGCAGCCCGGCCGCCGCTCTCAGTTGTGTGCCCCAGCTGCGGGCGCGTCGTCGCGGCACAGCCGGCCGCCGGTGCTTGGGCTACTGCCACTAGAATTCAGCCTTCGTCTTCCGGCTCCTACACCCTGCAGCTTTGCTGCCCGCCGATGGCGCTTTGATGTGTCATGCATTATGATCAACGATACATTTTTTTTCTTTTCTCTCATCAATGGCACTAATTGAGATTTGGGGTAGTGACCAGTCATCCGGTACAAAATGTTGATCATGAGGACCGACTTTTGTTTAGATCAGGGTATTGGTTTTGTCAGTCATCATGTTATTTGGAAAAGAAACATATAAATATCAAATATATCTTAAACTGCAGGTTTTTTTCATCACTTTCTCAATAGCAAAATCTGTATGGTTCTCCTTGCCTCGCAGAAGGAAAAAAAAAGAACAAAATTCATAGGCCAGCTGACCGTTCAGTAACTATATACTACAATACTCTGGTGGGAGTACAGATGGAAAATAGATTCTAGGCATGCAGAGATCGTGTCAAATGAACACGAAGCTAGGGAAATCGATGTGGAAAAGATCTATATCCAATGAGTAGATTCAGCAGTTGCTTATCGATCAGGTGATTTATTCCTTTTGCCTGCAGTTCGAATTTGTGAAATGTTAATTTCTTCAACTCTATAGATCTCGGCCAGGGAATTTTTCCGTGTTTCGTCGCTGTGATCTGTGACTCGACGGAATACTAAGTTAGAAACTGCAACTGCATCATAAACAGAACAGAAGCAATTTGCAACTATCTGAACTAAGCAAAGTTTACGTACGTACATCAGAACCCCTGCATCGTCCGTCACCGACAAGTATGAGCTTTTCGCATGCACGATCGTTCATGATCAGTCATCAGTCACAGTAGCCCAAGAATAATGTAGTAGACCAAGGCGATAGGAAGAGCTATTAGCATGCCAAATATGACCCTGAAGTGGAAAAAGAAAAGAAGGGAACGTAAATAAAAATTTGACGTGAAATTAAATTCATGAACAGTTACGGGTGGAGATGGCCAAGACGGATCCCATCCCTTCCCAGCAGGCGGCGGAAGATGCCCTCAACCTCCCTTTCCCGGTGGAAATGGATCCCTAGGCCCTCTTTTGTCTGCGAGATAAGGCCGTGGAAGCTAAGCGGGCGCCGCTCTGGCACAAGGAGAAGAAAGGCAAGACTCCCTGCACTGCCTCCAGGAAGAGCTCGTGCATTAGCCTTCTGAGTTGTCGATGATGATGAAGGCGGATTGCTTGGTGGCGGAGAAGAATCTCGAATACACAGGTAAAACCCCTAATCCTTTAGTTACTCTAGATTCTGTTCCAGATGACCACCTATTACGTGTAGCTAGCGACGGTTGCCAGGGGCATTCTTTGGTTGGGTTTTTCATGCGGAGTTGTGTGAGAGAATGACTAGCTTGCAATTGGGCTCCGAACACTATAGGGGAGTTCCTCGGCCTCATCCACAACATTACGGGTCATTTTAGACGCATTCTTTGGTTGGATTTTGCTGCTCAATGCTGGTCCGTGTGGACAGCCAGAAACAAACTAACAATTGAGTGTGTCATTCCTAAAAATCCAACTGACTGCACTTTTAAAATGCTTGTCTTTTTTCAGCTTTGGAGGCCGCTCAGCAAGGCGAAGGACCGAGACTCCCTCACTGCCATGGCGACAAAAATTCAGTCCTGTTGGATGTGCTTAGTCCCCCGATCATTGCTGGGGCCCGACCAAGTGATTCTTAGCTCTTAGCCTGCTGTTTAGCTTTTTGCTTCCATATATGTAAGCTGGCGTCCCCAGCATCAAAACTCTGTAATGCCTGACTTAGCCGTTGTCGGCTTTATTTATAAAGCCGTTGTCGGCTTTATTTATAAAGCCGGGCATAAATGCATAATGCCTTCTATCTAAACAAAAAAACAGTTTCTCTATTTCAGATAGTTGTTTGACTTACCCGGTGCAAACAATGGCGGCATGGAGGTACTCCTTAGCGAACACAAATGGCACGATTCCTTGTGGCAGAGCGGCCTAGCAACATGTACCTGGAATCATCAGCATCTTGTCTTGGAATCGTAAGCCAAGAATTAATCAGCCCGGCGGGGAGTCACCTGAACAATGGCGATGCGCAAGAGCGTGCCACGGAGGCCGACGGTGACGGAAGCGGCGGCCATGACCGCAGGGCCGAAGAGGAAGCGGACGGCCATGGTGACCGCCGCGACAGAGTTGCCGCAGGCGATGATTGAGTTTTTTTTATTCAGAAATTTCAGAAATAATACTACGTTTAAATTTTTTTCAAAAATGGCCTCAATCGCCACGGGTGGTGGCGGTAGGGACCTAATCGCCACGGCCAATGGCGATTGAGGCGGTATCACCAGCCCGTCTGTCGATTCAGTATGGAATCGGGATGTGGCGTGGTGACTTATCAGTAATCGCCACGACTGGTGGCGATTTCTGGTAACCGCCACGGCCGGCGGCAATTTCCCCTAATCGCCACGACCCACGGCAATTTCCTCTAATCGCCACGACCAGTGGCGATTTTTCCTAGCGATTTCCCCCGCGCCCGACCAGCTAGAACGATTTATTATGGAATCATCAGACGCCATGGTGATTTGTCAGTAATCGCCAGACGCACGCCATGGCGATTTGTCAGTAATCGCCACGACCAGTGGCGATTGGTCCTATTCGCTACGACCTCCGCACCCCTTCTGCTATTTAACCGGGTGAGCAGACGCTCCCACCACGTAGCTAATCTTCCCTGAGTTCTTCCAGAAAATTATTGGTATCTCGGAGTAGATTGTTTAGATTTGGGAGGAGAAGAAGAAGTAGTTCGCGGATGGATAGCGACGATAGAGGTAAGACTTGTAATAATTTTTCTCTTCATATGCGTTGAAACATTAGATCTACAATTTCTGTTTTGTGGAATAATAAATTTTCGTGCAAATTACTAGATGCCAGTGATATTGTTGGAACCTGAGAATGGATTACGAACTTCTTACTGGTGCGGGAAGGAGGAGGTGGAGTTGTAGAATTATGTGTTCGCAAATCTTTGAGGAGATTCATACGCGTGCTCTTGTCGAGGTGTTAGCGAGAAGGGGTTTCTCTGGAATTACGTACAAGCAGGTGTACAAGCGTTTGAGAGAGTTCCACAAGATGTGGGAGAGGGTAAACGAGTTTAGAAAACTACTTGGGGCGAAGTACACAAAAGGTGATTTCTGCGAAGGAACGATAAGTATCCCGCAATCTCAGTACAATAAGCACATAAGGGTTAGTACAATTCCTTTGTTCTTAGTTCGTAAGCATTTCATGCACCGTTTTCGTTTGATACATCACATTCTCGATTTGTAGGCACATCTAGAGGATGTAGGGTTGCTGAACTGCGAGATCTAAAACTTCGGGCAGGTGGACCGATTCTGGGAGACCCATTTGCTAATAGAAGACACTTAATGAAGACAATATATGAAGAAGAGGAACGCAAAATTGCTGGACTCCCCCTTTGGCAAAACATGGCCGCACATCTAAAAAAGATGTTCGATCATCAAAGGATAAAAGCGCATGCAGTTCATCAAAAAAGGCATGTACCGAGTGCTCGTCGAGTGATGAGGACTTCTCGAAGCTGTTTTGCTTTAAAACCCCCGCTCTAGGACCCCAAGCAAGCGATAGCGAAGATGATTTCATGTAGTCGCATTAGAAGTGGTTGCGAATAATGGCTTGTTCTACCTACGATATGTGTAGCCAACTATTAATATGGCAGTGTAACGTGGCTCTGTAACCTATGCTTATGTAATCGGATTTAGATGTTAATTTGATATGGTCCGTCGATCACTATGTAGTAACACGTAGCGGTGAATACAAGTGAACTAATTCATACAGTACAAAATGGTGATAGAATATAATGTAATAAAAGAAAGGATAAAAAGAAAGTCATGGACGCCTAGCCTCGTCGTCCCCTCTTCTTGATCAGCGACGATGAGGACCTCGGCCTAGACTGTCCCGCTCCCGCTCTAGGAGCCCTGCCCACCTGTAGTGTCAGGTCATCCTCCTCGTGAACCTGTGTATCCTGTGTGGGCAACGGTGGCTGAGTCTGCTGCATCGTGCTGAACTGCCCAGGTGGAATCAATTCGTCCGTCTCGTCGTGAAAGCTGAAGCCATGAGTGTCGGGGCTGTCGAGGAGGTAGTCAAACGGACTAGCTGGCACCTGAGGCGGCACGTGATCTGTATATAACCAGAATTAGTGAGCACAACAACGTAAGGAATAATGGTTTGTACGATATGATAATTGTTTTACCTTGTTGACTCATGGAGGGTGGGGACGCAGTCTGCTGCCACGTAGAACCACCCGCCTCTGTGGGCCCCGGCAGCTGAGAGGTATGAGGCTGACGGTGCCTCGTCTATGAAGGACGCGATGGTCTCTGTGCTCCCTGGCTTGAGCTAGCCCCGACAACAACGTCATCCCTGTGCGTGCACCTGAATATGTCCATGATCCTCCTAGTATACTCCGCGACCCTGGACAAGCCTGTGTGGTCCTCGGTGCCGGGTGGGACACGCTGAAGAACTCTTGTGACCTCCGTGTTCGCCGCTGTCGTCTACTCTCCCTGAAGAGTGAGAATCATAGGTGGGCACGTAAGTAATAAACAAATAAACACGGAGAAGCGAAGCATGAAATCCACTAACCGCCAAATCTAGAGTTTCAGCCGCGAGGATCGGGTACATGTCTGTCGTCTGTGCTATCGCCTCGTCAGGAGCCTCGCTTCCACGAATAAGGTGGACGCGCGTACGTGGCAAATACCACTGCAAGTAGGCGTTGAACTCCGCATAGCGAAACGGCCGATCCTCGGGCAGGACGTTGTTCAGAGCAGTGTCCCACTGGGCAACGAAAGGGGCCATCCGTGATACCCACTGTGTCTCCCTACTACCCCCTCCCTTGCAACTCCACCTGTTTACGTAATGAATTTGTATCTCGTAAAAGCAATAAACATTCGAAGTCTATAAGAGTTTCTAAAACTTAACTTACGTGTGTGCGTTTGGCTCGATGAGTGGTACGTGTGGAGGCGGGTACTCCTGGTACAAGCTAAACTGCCTCATCACACGGTATGGTGAGTGGTCCTCTACAAAGATGTCGAAAACAATCTTCGAAGTGGTCCTCCAGTAGCTCTCGTCCCGTCGGCACAGTGAAGACATCCCCCGGTGCGGTGCACGTCGCGCCAACGCATCATGGGAGTACGGCTCCCATATGACACTCTGCGCAGGGAGGTGCTGGAACTGCTCCGTGAAAGAGAGGTAACAGCCTCGTACCTGTGCCCTCGCCCACTGAGGCTACAAGAAGTACGTAGGAAGGTGTCATAGTCAATCAACTTACGAACTGAGGTACAAATATTATAGGCAAATACAAGCTGAGAAAGAGACAAAGTAACTCACTGTTCTTCTTGTCCACATGGACCCAAAAGTTGATCCGTCCTACGACAACTGCGGCCCTACTCCACGGTAGAACTCTGGGCCGTAAGCTGAATCGTCGACCCATGGTCGTCCGACCGGGAAGCGCTCGAACAACCACAGCTGAAGAAGAAGCGGACACCCTATGAGATTGGCATTGGCGCCCTTCCTCTTGCATGCGGAGCAGAGCACTCGGTACAAGCCCGCAAGCACTGCAGACCCCCAGCTCGTCGGAGGTAGCTGATCCTCTGACTCAGCATCTGCGATCTGCCGTGCGAGCTCGATATAGCGAGCGTCCACGCTGTCTCCGTACACACTCGTGAACATCACGTACCCAACCAGCCAGAGCATGTACGCCTCGAGTCCTCGGTTCAGCTGTTACACGTCGAGATATCCCTGAAATCTCTGCTCCAGGCTGTCTAGCTGCACGAATATGTCAGACAACAAAAATAAGTTGAGTCCTCCACGAATATGTCGAACATCATTGAATGACATACGTGCCTCAAACTGACGAAGCCACATCAACCTGGGACCGTACTTCTGGGCTGCCCTTGCCACCTCAACCTGAGGTGGCCCAGGCGGTAGAGCTGGGGCAAACCTCTCCGCAAGTGAGTCACGCCAACCGGCAGGAGCCTGGAGCGGACCTACCGCCGCTCCCGCCACAGGTAGGCCAAGTAGGCAGGCCATGTCCTGTAGCGTGACCGTCATCTCCCCCCAGGCAAAGTGGAAAGTGTGGGTCTCCGCCTTCCACCTGTACACAAGTGCGGTGAGCAACGAGGCATCGAAAGGAAACCTCCTGGAACGACCCACTTGTGGCGTACCCGGTTTTTAAGCCGGATACTCCCTTGTGATTACTGTACCGGTCCCTGGATCAGTAGCTGGTACACACAAGTTAACCTGTATATCATCGACATACATACGAATTTAAGCACAAAGACTGTGAAGGTCGAATGTCTGATACCTGTAGCCCAACGGCTATAAACTTGCAGCGAAAATCCAGCGGAGATGTGGCCCATCAGTATGCCATACCCGACAGGCAACTGCCTGGGGTTACGCCCTAGCTTTCGCGATCGTAATCTTATCCTCGGATATTGCTGTCTTCTTCGTCTGGCCAAATCAACAAACCAGGTGAGTACATGGAATGTACTCGCAAGCTATTCCCACAGGAGGAAATATACGGCAATATTTCATGCAGGATATGAATCAGGGGATAGCTCTATCCTAAGTTGCAAGTTGTGTAGAAATGTAAGTTCTTATTCGAAATACAGAATAGTAGATTCAAGGGCATTTTCGAAATCAAATTCGTCTCTGTCGAGACAGCATTCGGTGCTGGATAATCCAGCAGAACAGTCGTCAACTAGAGGCCGGTAGCTCCTTCTACCGCCTCGAACAATCCTTACAACCTACCCGCGCTACCGCCTCGCGGCCCGGGCTAGATTTTCTCTTCTGCAGTTCCTCGCTACCAGACTGTAGCTTAAACTGCTCACTATGGACACATCATGCCCACGTCCTTAATCCCATTTCCCAGCTTTCACAAACAAAACTCAGTCTAACCAGTGTGTGGCCTTACCAGTTCATGTCCATGACCGAGGACGCGGCTATTCGAATAATTTTTAACACTCTGCAGAGGTTGTACGGCTTTACCCACAAGATGTAGGTCACCCTGGGAGTACTTTGCAAGTATACTGACAGGGTTATTACAACAAGACCTTTCGCCCGTGTTCACACTAGAGCCGGACCCGCTAAATGAGACTTACCTCAACTCCGATTGTGCCCAGGCAGCCTGACACCACAACCCGGAGAAACGCTCATCTTTGTGTCGAATATGCACCCACGTCTAAATGGAGCTCACTAAGAATCTCTTCCCATGTAGCACCGTGGGGATTCTCTAGGGATCCATATCCTACCTAGCACTTTCTACTCACTTCCTACGGGTCCGAACCCTAATATTAGGCGGGTTACCGAGTCAAGTCCTTCCCATAAAGGACATGTGGACGTACGGTGGGGGAGCTGCTTCAGCGGCACTTAGGTTCGGTCCTTAACTGATTCGAGCAAGACTCCATGTCCAACCATCTCCTCAGGTAGCAACCGGCTACCCTGCCATTCCAGGCCTCAGGTAGCAACCGGTTACCCTACCCTTTTCTTGCCACAAGTAGCGACCGGCTACTCTACCACCTCAAACACCCTTAGCATTCTTGCCCAAATCCAAATCCTCCATCACTTTCATTTGGGATTTTAGCAAACCTTTCATTTCAAAAGATTCCCTCGGAATGTATAACAAACCGAGGGTTTTGATCCCAATCCCATCGTATCGATAAAACTTTGTTTTTACTACAGCAGGGCTAAGCACGGCTAAGACCTATAGTCCTAATTAGTTTATCGGTCGAATGATAACCGACTAAATAATCCTAGGTATACAAGGAATGGATTTCAGAACCTAACTCATATGCAATTACTCGGCATAACTACCCTAGCATAAAATGACGTTGATATCAACATAGCGTGCAGGTTTGCAAACAAAATACTTAATGTTCACAAGTATGGGATTCAACATGGTACAAAATACTTAATGTTCACAAGTATGGGATTCAACATGGTCACAGTGGGAATGCTTGCCTGGCAATATTAGCCGAGTCTTGATCTTGAACTTGGTACGACAATCGTTCGAATCCTTTGCGCGGTACTCCTAACGTCGGTATCTACACGTCGAGAGAACGACGAATAAATCAACGTTGCGAGGAAGAGCCAAATAACATTGAATCAGAAACTTCAACACATGAAATCATAACGTGCTTGTCCAGCTATTTGATTCTAAGGAGCTACAGGAAATGAAAAGGGGTGCGGAGATGGCTCGCTGCCGCGGCAGGAGCAAGGTGGCAGGCGACGATGGCTTGACACGGCAGGAGTTAGGCAGCAGTGACAAGGTTTTGCTGCGGTAGGAACAATGCGGCGACGGTAGAGGCTTGCCGTGGCAGAGGAAAATGACAACGGCAGTTGCCGCGGCAGGAGAGAGGCTGTCGCGGTGCTGCCACGGTAGGGGCATAGCTTGCCGCGGCGGGGAACTGGCTTGTCGCGGCAGATAATGGCTTGCCGCGGTGCTGCCCCGGTGGACAAAGGGCTGCCGCGGCGGGGGAAAAATTGTTGTGACGGGGCAAGGGCTGCGGCGCGGTACTGCCACGGTAGGGAAAGTAGCAGTGCGGGGCTGCCGCGGTTCTGCCGCGGTGGGGAAGGAGGTTGCCACAGCAAGGCAAGGGAGCTGCGACAGTAGCTTGCCGCGATAGAAGAAATAGCTGCCGTGGCGGCAGGGCTGCCGCGTTGCCGCCGTGGCGGGGAAAGTGCTACCGCGGTGGAGCAATTGGCAGCGCGGGCTGCAGGATTTGGGTTTCGGATCTCCCCGGAGAGGCAACCATTCCTACTAGCTCTTGACTCTTTAAAGGGTTTCGATCACGTTAGGGTCATGGCCCGAGGGAGGGTTACATGCTATCTACGTTGAATTCGCATTGCCTTGGTCTGGGACTTAAACTAATGTTTACGACCACATCTGCATACCATGAAGTGTAGGCTTACTTTTATAATAAAGCATCGTGCTCGTTAGGTTCATGACCAAGGCACTTATTTATTTATTTTTCTTTGGATGGTTAAGATTACACGGAGCTAAGATACGTTACTCTCTCATATCCTGGTCGCTTGGAAAAAGGCATTCAAATTTTGTCCAATTTTCGATAGGTGGCTGGATCATGAATTGCGTATATTTTATAAAAGTTCGGTCAGACCCTAATCCAAAATAAAGGCTTGAGGCAGTACACCCCTTTCTCTTGGCGAATCTGCATTTCATAAAACTACTAAACTTTAGGTCATAGCTTATTAATATTAATATTGTTTTATCTTACTTTTTTTATCACTATTATTATAAATTTTAACCACGTGCTTCTTAGAACTAACCTGTTCAGAGAGGGATTAGAGGGGGAGAGATTAGGGGAAAGTATCAACAGGGACGGGAGTGCTCAGGGCACTTATCGCCGGACGTCGGTGGCTTAGCTGCTCAAATCCAGGCGACGGTGCGATGCAGTTAGATAAGGGAGTCGGCCAGCGGCGAACTCGGCAAGTGAGACGACTCGGTGGTGGGGGAAAACCCGCGGGGTTGAGGCCGTGGCTCCCAGCGGCGAAAAAGACGGGCAGACTGGTAGTCTCGTCACCGGCGGCGGCAGGGTTGAGGGGCTGCTCACCGGAGGACTCGGCGGCGCGCTCGGGTGGTGAGGAGATTCGGGTGGGCGGCCTGATAATGCTCCCTGGTGGCGAACTCTGGTACGGGGCGGCCGAGGGAGCTTACCGGGGTTCGATGGCGGCGTGCTTCACCTCGGTGGTTCACCGGTGATGGAGGCTCGCCGGCGGCATGGGGAGTGCGGCGCGAGTTGGAGGTCGTGCTCGAGAAGCGTCGTAGCGGACAAAGGCGGCACCTTGATGGCGTTGTTGGTCGCGGTGGCCAGTCTTTCCGATGGGAACGGCGGCAGATCTGGTGCTCCACGGTGGTGATGGGGCCGTGGCCTTGTCGGCCGCGGTAGATGCCGTCGGTAGCTGCACGGCTTGCTAGAAGCGGTGGTGGGGCGAGCAGCAACCTTGGCCAGTGCCGGAGATGGCCGAGGTGGTGGCTCGGCGTGCGGGTCTAGCGGGCGCTCGGGAAGTGGAGAGGAACGGCGCACGGGGGGTCCTCACCGGCGGGGAGCTCCGGGAAGATTGGGGAGAGGAGATGCTCAGGAGAGGTGGAGCTCGGGTTGATTGTGGCAGCTCAACTCGAGTATAGGGTGTGCAGAGGAGAGAAGAAGGGGAAGTAGATGGGAGCTCAAGTTGCCAGGGGGCCACGGCCGCGATGGGGAAGAAGACAGCTCGAGATTAGGGGAGGATTGGGGAAAATGGGGTGCTGGAGAAGATGAAGATGGAGAGAGGTGAGCAGAATAGCAGGTGAGAGGAGTTGAGTTCGTGCTCAGCTAAAAAAAAGGCAGGAGCAATGGAACTAGGGGAAAACTTGGTACGCAGGAAGAGGACTGAAGCGTGAAATAAATGCAGAGCAAACAGGGAGGTGAGCCAGTGGCCTGCGCTGTAGAGCAATAGGGGAGTTGGCAGCTAGCATTGTGCACAGCAGAGAGATTGTAGGAGTGATGGGAGAGGACCGAAAACGAGTGGTTAGAAATTGCTGTAGGTGCAGTAAGAGTTTGGGCACCGAATGCAACGTGGTGAGTATAGCGCAGGGGTGGCAAGAAACACAGGAATGGGTTGGCACCGAATTTGCATTGTGAGAGCAGAATTCTTTAAATGCCAGGGAGGGTCTTGTCATGTTAATAGCTAGCTTTTGACTGGAGAGGACAAGCATGGGGCTGTACGTAGGAGTTATGGAGCTAGGTGCTTTGAGGTGATAGAAGAGAGGCCTCGTAAATTAGTTTGGTGCTTTGTCCTTTGGGTTGGCTCCTCATTTCATGTAAAGTACTGATTTCCACAAAGGTATTCGATGCTGGTTCCTCAAAATTCTTGAACTGGACGTGCCCATGTTTTTGCGTATTTGCACTCCTGATTGTATAATGATTCTTGTGAATTTTTATTAAAATTTTTGGGATTTAATTTCTATAGGTTGTAGTTCAACGCACATTTCTGCCCTAAGGTTTAATTATTTCCATGGATAAATATTTTGAACTGGGTATCCCTAAATTATGTTATATTTGAGTTAAGAATAATGTTAGGTTGTGTCGGAGTATTATTCCGGCAATATTTAATATGGGGTGGTGTGAGCACAGCAAATCAGGATGGG